>JAMPIV010011385.1:0-193536 GCA_024509875.1 Oreohelix idahoensis
TTTTTATTTTTTTTTATATTTCTTTAAGTTCTTATGTCTCCTATCTAGCCTTCACTTTCTTTCTTTCCTGACGAAGGCCTTGTGGCCGTAACGTAGACTACTTTCTTTGTCTTTTGTCCTCGTAAGACGAATTACCTTTTTTCGATTTTTTTTCATACCCCCCCATTGTACTCCACGTCTTACGCAGTTCCCCTCAACTTCCTCGATTTTATGTATATATTTTTTTGACTGCACCGTATCTCTGTTATCTCGTATCTCTATCTATTTCCCTACTCTTCCTTCACACCTTATATTACCGCACTCTACCCATTTTATTTATTTAGCCTATTGTTTCATAAGTCTCCATTTAGCGTTTTATAGCCTATGTTATTTATTTTATTTTTTTACGTTTTTTATTTTCTGGACGTTTTACTTTCCCCACTATGCCCTCTCTTAAATATTTTATCAACTCTCTCCGTGTGTCGGTTACCACCAGCTTCAGCTCCCTACCTCCTGATATATCCCGTGCCGCTATTGACTTTGCGTTCGTTACTTTCAAGAAAACTAGATTCTCTTCTCATCTCCACTTTATTCACACCTGCCTCCACCACAAAATTCTTCTTAATGGATTCTCTTCCAATTTTCATCCATCTGCTGGTATACTCAATCCTAGGGAACAACATCTCCTACAACGAATTGAGACCAGATGTGGCTTTCAACGTATGCGCGTAGTGGCCGCCAGTCACTCCCGCCTTTTATCAGACCTCAGTGCCCAACAGACCCAACTTCTGCTTCACTTACGTGGGCTCACCTCCTACAACTTCCCTTTCTATTCTATGATACGCACCACTATCCACACACTGAACCGGCAGCTGCATGAATTCCTTTCCACATCCAAACACCATAAACTATCCCATCTCATCCCTACCCCCAAAGCTACTCCTCCATCCTCCACTCCATCATGCACTCAGGTAGTCTGCATCCCCCCAGATCTACCCCTCTCTGAGGGAGAGCGCTCTGTTCTTAGTAAGGGCCTAAAATTTGTTCCTCTTCGTCCGACCCTAGACCAATACAATCTCCTCCAGGATGTTCATCGGTTTCACCGTCGCATGAGGCTGAAGTTCCATTTTAGAAAGGAAGACAGCACTCCGCAGTCTCAGGCTGAATCCGACATCTTCGCACGCTTTTCTGACTCTACTAAACCCCCCTTTACACCTAAACCTGGGGCCTCTCATGCCCTGGACCTGTATATCAAGAACACCATCCATGACATTCAGCAGCTCCGCCCTCGTAGATTGCATTATTCCAATCTCACTTCAGCAGAGTCCTGCGCTCTCTCCCTTCTTCGCCGCAGAGACGACATTGTCGTCAAACCGGCTGACAAGGGAGGAGCCATTGTCGTCTGGCAGAAGGACTTATACCTAAGTGAAGGTAATAACCAGTTGACCAATGGCTCTTTTTACAGGCCCAAGACCAGCGATGCGACTGTCTCTAACAATCGCATTGTACACAACACTATTAAACAGCTCATCTCTAGTAATGCTCTTCCTCCCGAAGCTTCTCGTCTTAGGATTCATGACAGCTCTTTGGGCAAGCCTGTATTCTACATGCTCCCCAAAATTCATAAGATAAACCAACATGGCAGACCTATTGTATCAGCCTGTTCCTGTCCTACTGAACACATTTCTGACTTCCTCGATAGCATTTTCCAGCCTATCGTTGAGAATCTTCCCTCCTTTGTCAAAGACACCAATCATGCTCTTACAACTTTCTCCTCTATCCGACTCTCAGCAGACCGCTCCTACCGTCTTTTCTTGTTAGACGTCTGTTCTCTGTACACCTCTATTCCCCACTCTGATGGTCTCCGAGCTCTTCGGTTTTTTCTTGACCAACGCACTTGCCCTTCTATATCCACTGTCACTCTTCTCCGTCTTGCTGAACTGGTCCTTCAACTGAATTCCTTTGAATTCAATGGTCAGTTTTTTGACCAAATTAGTGGTGTTGCCATGGGAACGAAGATGGGTCCTAGCTATGCCTGCCTGTTCATGGGCCATATGGAGCATCAGATATGGCAACAATACTCCGGTCCTTTCCCCGGGTTTACCGCAGATATATCGATGATGGCATAGGTCTCACAGATATGTCTGAGACTGATTTATATCGCTTCATCGACTTTGTCAACCACTTTCACCCCACCATCAAGTTCACCTCCCTCGTCTCCACAGTATCTGTCAACTTCCTTGACATCACTATTTCTATCACGCCCTCCGGCCTCAATACCTCAGTATACTACAAGCCGACAGATGCCCACAGCTACCTCCTATATACCTCTTCTCATCCTCGGGCCTGTCGTGACTCCCTTCCTTTTTCACAACTTCTCCGCCTCCGCCGTTTGTGCCAAGACGACGATGACTTCCACTTCCGAGCAAATGAGATGTTGGATTTCTTCCGTAGCAGACTTTATCCGGAACATGTTCTCACCTCTGCTCTCCAACGTGTGCTCCCCATCTCTCGTCAGGAGGCCCTCATACCTCACTATAAATCCACTTCAGATAGAGTTAAATTAATCTTGACCCATCACCCTTACAGCACTGCTGTCAAACGGATCCTTTTCCGCCACCTCCCTATCCTCCAAGCAGAGCCTGCGACCCAAGCAGTATTCGGTGAAGCACCTTTGGTGGCATATAGACGCGACAAGAACTTGAAGGATCTTCTTGTTCACAGCCGTCTCCCAAAGGAGAATGCCACTCACTTTGGCACACTACCCTGTGGTCGGACACGATGCAACACGTGCAAGTATGTCATCTCAACCCAGAAGGTGTCCTTTCCTAAGGCTACGTACACCATCACTAGTAGCTTCACGTGTGAATCGCGTAATGTCATTTATACGATCATATGTAAACGTTGCTGCAAAACCTATATTGGCCAAACAGGCAAACGACTTGGGGACAGATTCAGCCAGCACTTAAATGACATCTCTCAGCAAAAGTCCACACCAGTTGCCACACACTTCAATAGTCCTGACCACCGGGTCCCATCGACATCCAGGTCACTGCGATCCGATCCTGCTCCTCTGACACTGCCAGCCGAGAACAGCTTGAGAACCGTCTTATCCACCGCATGGGGTGTCTAAAACCAGCCGGTCTCAACACTTTCCACACCTTTGTCTGAGGTCAGCCTTTCCTCTCTTGCTCTATTTGGACTCTTTCCACTCTTATCCTATTCTTCTATTTTTATGCCATCCTCCATAATATGTATGGATGTACACGTTTTCTAATTTGTCTTGATTTTTTATTTCATATTCATTTATCTCCTACTTATTCTGTCCTCTTCTATTTCCAGTCCCCACTTTTATTATATTTGGGTAGTTTTTTGTTCAGTTTCGTTTTTTTAGTTTTTAGCTTCTTAGTATGTATTGTGTACTTCCGGGGTCAGAAGTCACTTCCTTTTTAGTATGTATTGTGTACTTCCGGGGTCAGAAGTCACTTCCTTTTCAGCCATGCTTCGCCTTCAGGGAAGTACCTAGATTTTATTTTTATTTATATTTATATTTCTTTAAGTTCTTATGTCTCCTATCTAGCCTTCACTTTCTTTCTTTTCCTGACGAAGGCCTTGTGGCCGTAACGTAGACTACTTTCTTTGTCTTTTGTCCTCGTAAGACGAATCACCTTTTTTCGATTTTTTTTCAAACCCACCCTTTATTTCTTGTACAGAGACAGGTGTCCCTCGCCATTCAGGCAAATACTCGCCGATTTCGGAGGTACCCATTGCAGCTGGGTTGGCTCAGGAGCCGCCAGTCCCTGGTCGACGACACTCCTTCAAATGTCTTCGCCAGGTCTCGAGTTAATCCAGTCCAAATCCCGGTCGACGAAAAATCCTCAAATGCCGTCGCCCGGGTTTGATCCTGTATCACCCGGTCGCCAGAGCGGTGTTGTAACCACTACGCTAGCGCGGCTCCCGGTGGCTTCGTTTAAAATATGTATTATTCTAGGATAGTCGTGCTGTTACCACCTCCTCACTTCCATACTAGGGGATGTCTTCTGTACTGTCAGACTAATGTCAGGATTTCAGACGTAAAACAGTATTGTGTCATGTTTCCTAATAAGCATTAAACATGTTTTCAAAACCTAACCTCGTATCGTTAGTGTTTTTTATTACTGTTTATTTGAAAAAAAGTTAGTGCTTTATGCCTTTCGCGTTCACTTTTTCATCGCGAGACGACGTGGTAGCAATGCATGCGTTCCTCCGTGCATCTCTCTCTCTCTCTCTCTCTCTCTCTCTCTCTTCTAAGCCCGTCTGTCTTTTAGGTTACGTAGTGTATATAATGACATTAATGTAATATTATATCTAGGTCATTAAGCAGTGTGTCTATCAAGGTCGTATAAGAAATACAGTACCAGTTTTATTTTTAGAAACGCGTGTAGTTTATGCAGTAGGCTTTTACTATCAAACGTGGAAGCGTTACAGTTATGCAGACGAAGTAGAAAAAGGGGATCTCGGGTTCAGTCATTATGGCGTTCTACACCACCGGCGTACGCTATTGTGACAGCACTGGCCTTTCACCATTCTTCTTTCTTTTGTATTATTTCGTTAGGCTTTACATTTATTTTCTCATTTATATATGTGGATTAGAATTTTTCACGACAAATTCTCCCCACTTAAAACAGACATCATATGTCAGTCTCAAATTATATATACATATAGATAAATTTCTATCTATGCCTGGTGATTATTGGGATTATCATCACACGGATGGCGGCTTAGAAAATCAGCATCAACGTTTCGCTGATTTTATTTTTTCATGGATTAATGCAGGTGGGTCAATTCAAAGTAAGCACTACTGACGAATGTTGCCTCAGACCTCTGCAATCTAGAAATCCATTTCAGATATGTTACTAAACAGCTGCAAGTGTTACTGCTTGTCTTAATGATGCTTAGCAATCAATATTCACCATTTCTTTTCTCTGAGTCTGCTCAATGACATGTCCCGAGAATATTAGATGTTCCTCAAATTGTACGTTATGAGGAGTTGATCTATATGGTGATATCTGTGTTGTGTAGTGGATCCAATAATTTTCTCATCATCCTAGAGAAGACACTGGGCGCATTCTTCAATCCAAATGGCAATCTCTTAAATTCATAGTGTCCCTCTGAGGTACTAAAAGCTAGATAAGGTCTAACCTCAGGCTTTACTGGAATCTGATAGTATCCTTTGCTCAGATCCACTTTTGAGAAATATTTAGCTTTATTTAGCCTGGCAAACAACTGATTTGTATCCGGCAATGGATCCACCTGACCTTCTGTGATAGCATTCAGTCTCCTGTAATCTATACACAGTCTATGTTCTCCAGATGGTTTTCTTAAGAGCACCACACTGGAACTATACGAAGATTCACTGTGTGAAATGATTCCTTCCTTCAACAAATAGTCTATCTCTTCCTCCAAGGCTTTCTCCTTTGCGAAAGGAATCGAGTATGCCTTCATACATACAGGTGTGGGGTCTATAAGTTTCATATCATATTCCAATAAGTTTGTGTGCCCCGGTCGGTCCGTTAACACCTCTGTATGATCATCTAAAACCTGTTGCACTCTCTCCTTCTGATCTTTCATTAAATGTGTACTGATTTTAACCTGTGCCGCTGTCTCACAGGGGTGTAATGGATATTCAAATGATGAAAGTGGTTCCTTTTTCATCTCCATTGCAATAGACAAGGTCAGCAAATGTGTCTCTTCCTGATTTTCTCTTTCCAAATATTTCTTCAGGAGATTCACATGATAGATTTTTTCTTTCCCCTTCTTATCTATCTTATAATTTGTTCTAGATACCTTCTCTAGAACTGTATATGAACCTTGCCATCCAATTTGCAACTTATTCTGACTACCGGGTAGAAGAAGCAGTACCTTCTCTCCCACAGCCAAATCTCTGTCTTTAGCTTTCTTGTTGTAATAGGCAGCATGTTTTTTCCTGGCTTGTCTCAAATTTTCATTGGCAAGTTTCCAGCCAGTTTTTAAACGAGTGGTCAGCTCATTCACATATTGGTATGAGGATGTAATATTTTCCTCTGCCTTTTCATCAGTCCACGTTCTTAACAGATTACATATGGACTTTTAAATTCACAAACTTATTTTTCCTGGCACATGTCAGGTCTCTTCCACTTGAAGCACTGTTGTGATGACTTTTCTTCCTAGAATCATCATGCACAAAACGACCGCTACCAATTTTTTTCTTGGGGCTTTCTCCCCACTTAAAATTCTTGATGAGAGATTTCCTCTCTACATCTTCTTCCTCCAGTTTACATAAGTCCGATTGAGGGATTTTCGGCTTATCCTGGGGTAAGACATCTTTTTGCACTCGCTGCATAGTGGCCATTGTAAAACAGTTAATTGAAGATTGTCCGTGAAAAGGGGCTTCCCATTCCACTTGGTCCACTTTATTAAATTTATTTTTCCTTTCAGTGTCAGGCCTACGTGTGCCCCGTGACGTGTGTAAGTACTGATCACTGTTCCCACTTGTGGGTGTTCCCTCATGTGCTATGCTACACCTTTCAACAAAATTCACAATGTCCCACCTTGCCTTGGGCCAATAATAATTTTGAGCTACCTTTTGGATGATGGTACCTATTTTTTCATGGTCCCCCTCCTTTTTCACATGTAAGCTCCTTATTAAGTATGCCCTATACCTTTTTGGAAGTACCAGCTGTCCCTGACCTTTGTATCTAGTTCCAGTCTTCCGGTATATCAGTTTGTTCTTCATATAGAAGTCTCCTTTTCCTGGAGGTGTTTGACAATTGGACAATTTTCTAAAACAAGGCTTGAGGGTCTTATCCCCAGCCTGCGCCTTCCTCATCTCTTCTGGAGTGGTATTTATCATAATATCCTCCTCCTTTCTTGAGGTCGACCTGACCTGAAGGGTTGCCATATACACAGGTTTCCTTCTGCAATGGTCAGTATCATGATTGTCCATCCGACAATTGTTACACCACCTCCTTTTTTGGTTGAAAGATTTTCTTTCATCAAATTTCCTTTCATCGAATTGTGGGGTTTTAGTTTTATTAGTATACCGTGGCCTATCAAAATGGTGCTTACCTTTGTTCTGATCGCTATGATCAAATTTATCAAAGTTTTGTGGTGCCTTAAAATTGTCTACTTGTTTCTTTTTATTACCTGTTACCTCTGCTTGAGCTGCTTGATATCTTTCAGCCACATTTAGTAACTCACCCAGCCTCTCTGCATCTTGTTCCATGAGAAACTTTCTCAGGTCTGGAGCCATGGACTCTCTTAATTGTTCTATAAGGATCATTTCCTTAAGATCTTGGGTTTTCCCCAGAGCCGTCCATTTCTCCAAGTATGTCTCTAACCGTGCAGAGAACTGGTGATATGTTTCACCTGACAGTAGTTTAGCATTCCTAAATTTTTTTCTATAAAATTCTCCATTCTTTTCATATCTTAACAAAAGAGCCTGCTTTAACATGTCATAATTGTCTTGATCATCTCTGCTCATTTTGGCAAAAACATCATAAGCTGTACCACGAAGCCCTTGAGATAACTTTAAGCTCCACCTTTCTCTCTCTAACCCATACGTGGTGGCTAATAGTTCATATCTATTTAGATAGCTCTCAATATCATCGTCTTTCTCAACAAAATGATCTAAATGAAAACTCATAGCTGAGGTTGAGGCTCCCTGACTAGCAGTGGCATCGGAGGTAAAGGGACTGGCACCATTTTCAGGAGCATGGCCTTGAAATTCCAACTCCCTTAGTCGTAACTCATGCTCCCTCTGTAATCTTTTCTCCTCCTTTTCTGCTTCCCTTTCCGCAGCCTGTCTCTTTTCTTCTCTTTCTGTGGCCTGTCTTCTTTCCTCTCTTTCTGTAGCCTGTCTCTTTTCTTCTCTTTCTGCAGCTAATCTCTTTTCTTCTGCTTCCCTTTCAGCCTTTTTCTCTTCCAACTGGAGCCTCTTTATTTCCGCCTCACGATCCGCCTCCAATGCCCTAGCCTCTTTGTCAGCCTCAATCTGCAACCTCTTAATTTCCTTTTCAGCCTCTAACTTTCTTTCAGCCTCTTTTTCTAATCTTTCAGATTCTAATTTTCTTTCAGCTTCAAATTTTCTTTCTTCACGTTCAATATATTTGTCACATTCAGTAGTGACATACGCAATCATAACTTGCCCGTCCATTCCTAACTCTTTAGCAGCCTGCATAGCAGCAGATCGAAATTTTGCCAGGTCCGCCATTCTCTAACAGGCAAATGTATACAATATTTAACTAAACAATTTTATCTATGACTAATTAACTAAGGACAACCACAAGCACTGAGAGCTCAACCTTATTTTTCCACCCAAGAATACATTTTTAATTTTTATAATTTCCAGAAGTGAATTACTCCCAATATATATGCTAGGGGAAGGTTCAATATCCCGGGAGCGAGACCCCAATATATGTGGTGAGTTGGGATTATATAAATAATTATAGGGGACTTAGTGTACTGACTGAGATCAGCTGTGAAGGTATCTGTATTTAATAAGTGTAGTGTATTACAGATGACCTTACTTTGCTACCACATTTAGACCTCAATCAGACTTATTCTGGAATATTGTGATGACTACGTTGAATGTCTAGGGTTATGATAGTGATGAAGTGTGGTTCACAACAACAACAGACAGATAAACACTTTTATTTAAGATTCACAACACTTTACAACACTATGACCAGCACATACATATAACACTCTAGAAGACTAGCTTAAGTAAGTCAAGTGTTAACTTTTAACTTATGTATTAGTTTCTTTCAAGAATAGATATCCTGATCCAACTACAGAGTGAATCAGGAATCCCAATCAAATGTAAACACAATGTTTATGTACACAATTTATACACAGGATCTTTGTCCTGACATAGAATATTATTACAATATGTGTGTAGTGGTGTACTCTAGTATTTAGGGGTAATACTGGCTTTTGAAGCTATGTTGTTGTTTGTCATCACAACTTCATGTGTTTGTTAATGGTGGAAATAATCTTGAAGGGATCACAGTTCCTTTTTATTTTACAAATAAGTACTGTCCCTCTTGATTTACTATTACATTCACTTTTAAGGTGGGTTATATATAAGGATGAACTGCTCTGGCCAACAAAGCTTAACTTCGTATGTCGGCGGCAGGAAAACTGTCTCCTCTGCTCGCTTGCTTCTCAGTTATCTTGAAATACACCACTGGTCGATATCTTGGACAAGGAGTCTGCTGCCAGCCCTCTGGATCCAGCAAAACTCAGACCAGGTGCTGCTCTAACACTTCAGTACCACGGTTCCTGAAATAAGAAGGTTGTACCTCCTTCTTCAGAACTAATATATATACTCTATTTCCACAACGAAGTACAGGACATTACAAACACCGAGTTCAGCGCTGTATGCCAACTACTAGCTTCTCATGTGACAATATACCAGTATTCCTCTCCCTAATGGTTACAACGCCTCTGCAATTCCAGCTGTAATTCCTTCTATACAATAAGATAGGTGTCATGTTACTATTTGGCAATCCCATATATGCCTATGCAGTGATACTCCTCTCCGACAAAGTTTTACATGGTGGAGCAATATCTAGGCTTTGCCTCATGTTTGCTACTGAACCACACACATACAGACATAATTTATCATTTCACATTCAATTTTCATATTTTATATATATATATATATATATATATATATATATATATATATATATATATATATATATATATATATATATATATATGAAATATGTCTAGCTTACCACAATTCAAGGAAATATACACTAGTACGTTGACTGGCGATGAATTCTGGCACAATTTCGATCTGCCTTATCCCAGGCTTTTATTAGAAAAATATTAGCCTGCTCTCAACGCACTGGCTTCTCATAAAGTGTATTTTCAGAAATGGCCCTGAACTGACGCTTCTATTTGACTATATCAAATGGTCTAACCAATGAGACCATGTTTACAAGAGCCTTTGAAAAAATTTACCCATCCTACCGTTTCCATTAACAACCAAAAATAGTATTTGCAGCTCGACTAATAAAGTTTCGCCTTACATATTACTACAGCCAATCAAATCGTATCTAACTGATTGGACTCATTTCCCCTAAAGCAGTGTTTCAAGATGCCATTATGAGCAAATATGATCTTGTGCTGTCAGACAACCCCACTATAGTATTTTGGCTATAATTTGTTAATTACCAGACTATTTACGTAACACCTAACATATTCTTTGTCAGCAAGTCCTAAGGCACCCAAATATATAAGTTTAATGGGACCAGGTGGCTTCGTTTAAAATATGTATTATTCTAGGATAGTCGTGCTGTTACCATCTCCTCACTTCCATACTAGGGGATGTCTTCTGTACTGTCAGACTAATGTCAGGATTTCAGACGTAAAACAGTATTGTGTCATGTTTCCTAACAAGCATTAAACATGTTTTCAAAACCTAACCTCGTATCGTTAGTGTTTTTATTACTGTTTATTTGAAAAAAAGTTAGTGCTTCATGCCTTTCGCGTTCACTTTTTCATCGCGAGACGACGTGGTAGCAATGCATGCGTTCCTCTGTGCATCTCTCTCTCTCTCTCTCTCTCTTCTAAGCCCGTCTGTCTTTTAGGTTACGTAGTGTATATAATGACATTAATGTAATATTATATCTAGGTCATTAAGCAGTGTGTCTATCAAGGTCGTATAAGAAATACAGTACCAGTTTTATTTTTAGAAACGCGTGTAGTTTATGCAGTAGGCTTTTACTATCAAACGTGGAAGCGTTACAGTTATGCAGACGAAGTAGAAAAAGGGGATCTCGGGTTCAGTCATTATGGCGTTCTACACCACCGGCGTACGCTATTGTGACAGCACTGGTCTTTCGTCGTTCTTCTTTCTTTTGTATTATTTCGTTAGGCTTTACATTTATTTTCTCATTTATATATGTGGATTAGAATTTTTCACGACATCCGTATTACCAGCATACATCTCTCTTCTCCGTATTACCAGAATACATCTCTTTTCCCCGTATTACGAGCACACATGTCTCTTCTCCTTATTACCAGCATGCATCTATCTTCTCCTTATTACCAGCACACATCTCTCTTCTTATTACCAGCGTACATATTTCTTCTCCTTATGACCATTACCTATCTTCCTTCTCCTCGTTACCAACACATCTATCTTGTCCCATACGTGTAAATCCCTGGACCTGCCACTAAAGACTGACAGATTTGATATTACGTCACTATCAATGTCTTTTAAGTTATTGTGGCACATAGATTCTCCCCAGATTCTCCATTTTAGCATAAACGCATCTATAATACGATACCACAAAATCAGTCCCTCTTGACGGACGCCTGAACGAGAAAACGGCAAAAAAAATAAAATAAAATAAAGTGTACACGTTCTCAAGCAATACACCGGTTAAGATGTGAAACATGATCGTGAATTCAGTTTTAATCAACGAACAAAATCAATAAGTATGCCCTGTATGGGCATTTTAAAGCAACGAAGATTTTAAGATTGGGGCCTATTAATGAATTCAGTTTTTCTCGGAGAAAAGGTTAATGCCTGCATCATATGTGGTGCTGAACGGTCTCTGTGGGGACAAGGAATATCGGTGTTTTAAAATATATATGTCGTAAAGGATAACTACAATGAAGATGAATATTATCATGCAAAAACATATTGCTACAAAAAATCAGCACTGAAGAAGAAAAAATATTGCTTTTTTCCGCTGGTCAGTCAAAAAACGTTCGTCCTGAACTTCATTGTCAACCTTACTTTTTATTCGCTCCTGTATAATTTTGAACAATATATTGATTGCATACCTCACCAGGCTGATTGTTCTTAGTTCGCATATTCTTTTGTATCAGATTTTTTGGGCAACGTTATAAAGATTGATGTCTTCAGGTCATTTGGTATGCATCCTGTATTGCATAGGTTCTCAATCATTTTACGACCACGACCCAGCTTTCACAGTTAATGAAGCTGGCGAACCGCGTACTAAAATTGATTGTATCTATATCATAACTCCTCCGGTGTTTTATAGATCAGTGATTGTATCTATATCATAACTTCTCTAGTGTTTTATAGATCAGTGATTGTATCTATATCATAACTCCTCCGGTGTTTTATAGATCAGTGATTGTATCTATATCATAACTTCTCTAGTGTTTTATAGATCAGTGATTGTATCTATACCATAAGTCCTCTGGGGCTTCTGTCACTTCTATTTTTTTTTTACTGGGACGGAGGATGGAGGGAAAAAGGGTTCATCTGGTACAGAGGTCGGCAACCGGTCAATCTGGGTCTACCGGTAATCCCCACGGCATCATTTGGTAGAGTTTTAGGTGACGAAGGATACAAAAAGAATGTTTAAGTAAGTAAATTTCAGACTAGCCCTCTCAAATTGGCGCGTAACAGTGCAGTGTCCAATGGTTTAAAGTTACTTTCAGAGCATTCCCAGAGAAAACTTCCAACTAGCTGACTAAAATTGACTTTACTGATGTACTGTATAAGATAGAACATGATATTTTCCTTTTAGTGAAGATTCATCATCTCATCTCAGCCCGTAACCCGTCATGGGTCGTAGGGGTGCCATGGTGGAAGCATCAGCAGACAGGGTCCTCCACTGCTCTCTATCCTCAGCAATGCGTACAAGTGTGGAAAAACCGTGTCCTGCCCATTCTTTGATGTTATCAGCCCAGGATTTTCTCTGCCTTCCTCTTCTCCGTTTACCTTCGACTGTTCCCTGAAGGATCGTTTTCGAAAGGGAGTCATGACGAGTTACATGCCCAAACCAGGCAAGCTTTCGACGTTTCACTACTGACAAAAGTGGTTCTTGGTGACCTGCATAGGTGTTTATCTTCTCTCTAACATAGACATTTGTTTTGTGCTCTTTATAGCAAATGCGCAAAATTTTTCTATAACATTTATGCTCGAAAGCCTGAATCCTTCGCTCCGTATCTGCAGTGAGTGTCCAGCCCTCACACCCATACAAGAGAATAGATAATACAAGTGATTTGTATAATTTGATCTTCACAGGAAAACTGATGTTACTTTTCCAGATCACATTCAACCTTGTCATGGCAGCTGAGGCCATCTCAAGTCTTGTCTTGATTTCTTTAATTGATCTTCCATCACTACATATAGTGGACCCGAGATATTTAAAGGTGTTAACTTCTTCTAACGTTTGCCCATTTAACGTAATGTTGGTCGGAACATGTTTCTTATGGCTATTCACCAATATCTTGCTTTTTTCTATATTAATTTCCATCCCATACGTTCTTGTTACTTTTTCCAGTCTAGAGGTAAGGTCTTGAAGTTCTGATTCTGATCCAGCTATCAGATCAATATCATCAGCAAAACGTAGGTTGCACAGAGGTCGGCCTCCAATCGATATGGTTGATTTATAATCGTAGAGAGCCTCCTGCATAATATGTTCTAGATATATATTAAAGAGCACTGGTGACAGGATACACCCTTGGCGAACTCCTACAGTTGTTTTGAAAAATTCTCCAATGTCGTTGCTTACAAAAACAGCACTGCTTGCGTCCTTGTATAGTGCTTCAATGATATCTATGATGTTGGTATCAAAATTGAATTTTCTCATTACTTGCCATAAGCCTTCATGCCAGACTCGATCGAAGGCTTTTGTGAAATCGATGAAGTTATGGTATAAATCGTGTTCATGTTGGAGATGTTTTTCGATAAGTAATCTAATATTGAAGATTTGTTCTGAGGTACTTCTTTTTGGTCTAAAGCCAGCCTGTTCCTCTGACAAGATTTCTTCTGATTTCTGTTTTATTCTGTTCAAAAGTATCCTTAACATTACCTTACTTGGATGACTAATAAGGCTAATGGTTCTGTAGTTCTTGCACATTTTTAGATTTCCTTTCTTTGGAAGCGGTATTACTAATGACTGCGTCCATTCTTTTGGCCATTTTTTTGTACTCCATATCTTCTGGCAAATTGTTGTAGATTACACTCAGTGAAATATTTATTTTTAATTGGCCAGCGCTTTGTTTATGTAATGCTAACTGAAGTAATTGTTTAAAAAGCGATACTTTAAAAAGCTATGAAACAAAACTCGTAAGATTACTAACAAATACTCGAAGAGCAAATAAGAAACAATTTCAAATAAAACACAAAAACTGGACATTACAACATATGCAGGGGTGTCAGTAAAATGGCAGTGAAAAGTACATTTCTTGTGGCGCGCTCTCCCCTCGGCAGTAAATAAATAAATATTAACTAAACACATAAAGGTATGTTTAAGGCACTCGTGAGAAATAAAGAAGTAGAAAACAAGACAACAGAAAAACGACAGACGTGAGTGGCTTACCGGAGAATCGAACTCAGGGCCTTCCGCACGGCATCACCTCGGCAGGCTTGCTAGGTCTTAGCCGCCTTTAGGGAAGTACCTAGTTTTTATATTTATTTTTAGTTAGATTCTTATGTGTCCTATTTAGCCCTCACTTTCTTTCCTTTCGCTGGCGAAGGCCTTATGGCCGCAATGTTGGATATTTTCTTTGTCTTTTGTCCTCATAAGACGAATCACCTTTTTTAGATTATTTTTTTTTTCATAACCATCCATCGTACTTCACACGTCTTGATGACGTTTCCCTCGCCTTCATTGACAAGTAAATGACTAAGCAACAAATAAATAACTAATCCAGGCACATATAATAAAGTTTAATAGTTTTTTTTTTTAAAAATAATGATCATATTCATTGCACATGGACAACTTCATTAGTGCTCCAATCTCCTCTGTGAGATCACACTAGGGGGATCTCAGCACAGTGCACAAACTCCGTAGCACCGGCGAGGATCCCAATGTGTGCATACAGGAATCACACATTCTATAAATATTTTTGTAGTGTGTAGGTTTCTAACTTTTAAGTTTTACCAGGGCAGCGGCCGTATGGTCTACTCTTTACGATTTACAACTGCCGAGGAATTTTTAGCATGCGCAACTTGCACACGGGACCTCCTATTTTTTTCATCCTTCTCCGAGAAGGCTAGGCATCCGATCTCACTAAACAGAAGATCTCACTAAACAGGAGATTTCACTAAACAGGAGATCTCACTAAACAGAAGATTTCACTAAACAGGAGATCTCACTAAACAGGAGATCTCACTAAACAGAAGATCTCACTAAACAGAAGATTTCACTAAACAGGAGATCTCACTAAACAGGAGATCTCACTAAACAGAAGATCTCACTAAACAGAAGATTTCACTAAACAGAAGATTTCACTAAACAGAAGATCTCACTAAACAGAAGATTTCACTAAACAGAAGATTTCACTAAACAGAAGATCTCACTAAACAGAAGATTTCACTAAACAGGAGATCTCACTAAACAGGAGATCTCACTAAACAGAAGATTTCACTAAACAGAAGATCTCACTAAACAGAAGATTTCACTAAACAGGAGATCTCACTAAACAGGAGATCTCACTAAACAGAAGATTTCACTAAACAGAAGATCTCACTAAACAGAAGATTTCACTAAACAGGAGATCTCACTAAACAGGAGATCTCACTAAACAGAAGATTTCACTAAACAGAAGATCTCACTAAACAGAAGATTTCACTAAACAGAAGATCTCACTAAACAGAAGATTTCAATAAACAGGAGATCTCACTAAACAGGAGATCTCACTAAACAGGAGATTTCACTAAACAGGAGATCTCACTAAACAGAAGATTTCACTAAACAGAAGATCTCACTAAACAGAAGATTTCACTAAACAGGAGATCTCACTAAACAGGAGATCTCACTAAACAGGAGATTTCACTAAACAGGAGATCTCACTAAACAGAAGATTTCACTAAACAGGAGATCTCACTAAACAGAAGATTTCACTAAACAGGAGATTTCACTAAACAGAAGATTTCACTAAACAGAAGATTTCACTAAACAGAAGATCTCACTAAACAGAAGATTTCACTAAACAGGAGATCTCACTAAACAGGAGATCTCACTAAACAGGAGATTTCACTAAACAGGAGATTTCACTAAACAGAAGATTTCACTAAACAGAAGATCTCACTAAACAGAAGATTTCACTAAACAGGAGATCTCACTAAACAGGAGATCTCACTAAACAGGAGATTTCACTAAACAGAAGATTTCACTAAACAGAAGATCTCACTAAACAGGAGATCTCACTAAACAGGAGATCTCACTAAACAGGAGATTTCACTAAACAGGAGATTTCACTAAACAGAAGATTTCACTAAACAGGAGATTTCACTAAACAGAAGATCAGGGAGAAGTATGACATCATCAGGAACTACTGGTTCTGACAAACATTTCATCAATTATATTCCCTGTACTGGGAACGAACCCGATACCTTTAGAATTAAAGGCGGACGCTTTACATCTTAGCCACTCCGACCCCTCGAAAAAGACCTTTTAAAACAAAATCTAGAACAAAATAACATTAACCAACAAATAAAACAGTGGCAGGGAATAACAAAATGGTGCGGTGCAACAACAGTCAAAACAAATTAATTATTTATTGCAATTTATTTGCTGCCGCGGGAAATAGAAGAAATAAAACTAAAGATAACAAAGTGTGATTGTGTTTTTGTTTTGCACCTTCAACGCACTTAATTTCGTTGCGAATAGATCAAAATAATTATAATTACTTTAGAAGTAGTTGAAAAAGTGGAATTGATAACGTGTACTGTGCCTGTTCTAAAAGCTGTTCCCTATTATGGTTTCGTAGTAGACGCAATAAATAGTTGGACGTTTTCTCAAATAAATGTGCGAAGTGTAGACGCAATAAAAAGTTGGACGTCTTTTTTAAATAAACGGGCGAAGTGTAGACGCAATAAATAGTTGGACGTCTTCTCAAATAAATGGGCGAAGTGGTGGCGGCATTGTTAGACCATTACAAAGATTTAGAATTTATCCGTTTGTCATGCAAGTTGGATTTAGGATGCAGCGCACTTCGCCTTTTTCTTTCTTAAAGACCCACAAGTAACCCGCCAAAACATGGTGGGAAATAATTCTGCTGTACTCTATCTGCTGCAAGTCCTGATGATGGCTCTAATTCTCCTGTGGTCATTTAATTCCTTACAATTTTCCTTCAGAAGTAAATGACATGAGGAAAAGTGGGGAAAACAAAGCTGACAGACTGAAATTTGACTAATTAATTAACAGCTGTTTTATCACACCACGTTTACTAAATGTAAGGATATCTTTTACAATATTGCATTAGTGCATATTAAAAACACCCAAACAAACAACAACAATTCAAAATAACCTTCTGTTACTCAGTTTCTGAATAATTATTTAAGGGCGTTTCGACGTGGGCGACTAAATTGGCTGAGTTACTGCAAATATAACGAACTCCATTCATTATCAGGTGCTAAATATAAATATAAGGCGGAGACTCTTATTCACACTTACCCGAAATATAAATGGAGAAATTTCCAGGAATTTTGTAACAAATAACAAAAAAGTCCTATACATATCTTTAAAAAAAAAAAAACACTCGCGCAATGACGAATATTAGGAATAAATGCGCGGCATTTCTATAGAAATATGAGCTGCGGTAGCTAGTATTTTTTTTTTTAAGGAGTTCATTCGTGTTAATGTTTATCATACATATTTTCTTAAATAATTGTATTATTTTAATTCACAAAGGAGACTTTCAACTCCACGAGAGGAGCTGATCGATAGCACGGCCTTCACTAATCCCGTTGACGGAACAACAACTTTAGAAATCGTGCACTGTGCTGAGATCCTCCTCGTGTGATATACGGGAGGAGTTCGAGGCACTGATCGAGTTGTCCGTGTGTAATGAAGATAGTCCTTAAAACCAAATCAAACTTTAGAACACAAGCCTCAATCAGACCATTAACAAACTTAATGCAAGAAATTTATTCATAACCCTCCGCTCACAAGGACCATAGGCCTTCAACAAACACATGCCAAGTCCTCCAGTCACGTGCCATTATCTCAAGTTCTTTCCACGTTCTCCTCATCATTTTCATCTCTGTTTCCAGCTCTCTTCTCCGTGTGCTTCTTGGTCTACCTCTGCCTCGCTTGCCCTGGGGGTTCCAGTAAGGACTGCCTTGTAATACTTTTAACAGGTTTCCTCAGTGTGTGTCCTATCCATCGCCATCGTCTTCTTCTTATCTTTATGCAAGAAATAGAAGCAGTTATTCGGCAGAGATGAAGGAAACCTGGTGTAGAGCTTCAACCTAATGAGAAAATGAAATGTAGTTTCATAAGAGCGATGAACTGCTCCTGACTTTCAACGTCATGACAGACATAGATGTGGTTATACGAGAGAAACATATGCATGGAGGCATATCTGAAGTCATCCTTATATGACTACCGGCTATGCACAGAGCTACAAAATACATACAGTATGTGAAAGTGAACTTCTGTCTGTGAGGCTTATTACACGCTCATTGACTCTTAGGCCGCTTACACACGAGCGTTTCTTGACGCGCGTTTCTCACGCGTGACGAATGAAAGAGTACGGATTTACAGACAGTCTCGCTCGGCTGAGCAGCCTGTAAATCCCTTACTCCTTCATTCATCACGCTTGAGAAACGCGCGTCAAGAAACGCTCGTGTGTAAGCGGCCTTAAAATCATCCACACACTTCTAAGGATCCCCCCAGTGGTGAAACTTGTTGAGAACCCAGCATTGCACACTAAGTTTGGAGTAGTCACTTGAGCCCCAGATGTAATTCTTTGACCTGGTTGACTGCATTCGGGAGGAATCTCACTATGGACCCAGTGATAGGCAGGAGAAGCTGAGAAGTGGCTCTGTACAGGACGTGACAATTCCTTGGGAGAGTCCAGAATCATGGTACAGTATTTTAGCTCTGTACAAGTATAATCGGAGAGCCCACTTGGATGGCGGGGAATGCAGAGTATGCCACGCAATTCTTACTCCTTGTTTGGGACCCCTATGTGATGATCCTTTGTATGCAAGCCAAGCTGGAGAAACTGGAGCTCATGACTTCAACTTAGCACGATTCGGAATGGCAGAAAAGCCACAGGAAAAGCCTAGATCCACAATGTAGATAATACCAAGGAGTCTTCAACCTGGTATTGGCTGCAAAAGAGCGAGAAGCTCAGCAGCCCTAGTTCAACAACAACAACAACGAGAGAAACACGAAAAGCCTGATACAGATTCCCACCTTTATGAGAGAAATATATGTGGTTATGTGCGAATGCTGCGAAAAGTCTGAACCAGACCGCCAGTTTTATTAGAGAAATAGAGGTGGTTGTATGAAAGCGACGAGAAAACCCTCAGAAAGACCTCCAACTTTACGATAGACTGTGGTGGGTTGATGTTAATACAGTTTGTTATTAAGAAATCTTAGTGTACTGAATGAGGTCAGCTGTGAAGGTCCCTGAATATAATAAATATTAGAGTAAATTTCCAGGGCACCTTTCTACTACCACCACTATGATCTCATTCAGACTTATTCTAGATAGAATGTAAGATGACTACGTTTGGTGTCTAGGGTTATGGAATGTTAGTGTAAGGTTGCATTAACCAACTAAACATATAAACAATTACACAATTTATGTTATTATCTAATACAACACAACAGTACCACGACAATCACATACAAACTACACTTTAAAAGACTATCTTTAGTAAGTCGGTGGTTGAAAGTTTTGTAAAGTTAATATTTTCAATTTATTGTCCTGAATCTGATTTATTTGGAATCAGGACTGACAATCAATAGTGAAATCATAGAAATTAATTACATCAATCAATTTACACAATGGGTCTTCTGACCATAATACACATATTATTATATAAGGGTGTAGTTGTATTATCTAACTGAGGTGACTTCTAGTATACACTGGTTGATTGTTTATTATCATCATCTCTGCATGTTGTTTGTAAGTTTTTATGGACACTGATGGAATGTTTATATCACTATTCCCAGTTTCTTATTTGTAATATAATGTTAGTTGAGCGATCAGGTGCCGAAACATGCACCTATCTTTGTAATATGATGTAGGAATCTTCCTGCACTTCGCTGAACGACAACCTTCAGCTCCCACTTCTTCAAGAATGATGGTGGTTTACAGTTGTCTCCGAAAAAGGCAAGACTGTGGCATGAATATATCGGCCCACTGTAGTCTGGCACCAGTTATTGACAGCAACCAAAACCCTCTGAAATCAGAAGGATATGCCTCCTTCGTAATCAACAGCCTACAATAATACTCAACAACCAGTACAGGCACATTACAAACAAACATGTAAGATCAGCTCTTTACGACAATCCCTTTCACCAGTTTCTTTTGATGTGACCAGGTATACCAGTATTCCTCTCCCCTAATAGTTACAACGCCTCTGCAATTCCAGCAATAATCTGTTGTCCATACAATAGGATAGGTATTATGCTCCTGATGATAATCCTATATAATTTAGTTGGTCTACACCTCTCTCATAGTCTTTCATATGCTGGATCATTCTCTAGACTCTGTTTTGAGTCTGCCATAGACTCACTTACTTATAGTCGTATGTTAGTATTTCACATTCAAATTTTATTTTAAATAAAATGTTAAGAAAATCAATCTTACCACAGATGCAAGGAAATAACACAAGTTAAACGATGACTAGGCAATAGAATATGGCACATTTTCGATCTGCCCTATGTCCAGGCTTTTCCTATGTTAGAAAATTCTCCGCCTGCTCTCATCGATCTTGCTTTACACAAAATTTACTTGAAATGGCAGTGAACAGTCCCCGTTTCGTACCAGTATCTACTGCTTTGTCCAATGGGACCATGTTTACATTTATTTTTGAATCTATCGTTTCAAATAACAACTCCCAATATGTTTCCAAGGCAAATATATTTTTAGTTTTAGGTCAACCAATCATACTTCGCCTTCCTTTAAAATCCACCCAATCAAATATCCCGTACCTTTTAACCTCATTTACCCAAAGTCGTTTTTTCAAAACATGCCATAAAAAATTACAAGCAGGCATGATCTTTACTTGACAGTCTGGTCGGATCCACTATAGTATTATGGCTATAATTAGTTAATTAATGGACTATTTGTGTAACTATTACCATATTCTTTGTCAACAAGTCCTAAGGTACACGAATATACAATTTATATGGGACTAGTTGGCTTGGTTCAGAAGTACAGTTTTTTTTTCTAAGTTAGTGTTTTTTATTTTTAGTCTACTACACGTTCAATTCTTTTCCATGTGCTGTCTTCTCTATTTACGTGATAATTACGTCCTTTGAAATAAGAGCTAAGGTTGTTTTTGTGACACGAGTTGTCTACATGTTCTAACTTTTTCCTCGTATTTTGGGGAAACCCCTAAGGCAAGGCTTGCCCCTGTGCTAGTATTGGCTTTTAGTTTAAAATCAATGCGAAACGAATTAGCATTTCATCTACCCTTTCCCCTCCTCGTTCCACAATGCATTTTTAGGCACATATTTTCTTAGAACTAGGAAAAGTGATTATGTCAAGGACGAATTTGAAAAATTTGGGTACCGTTTTGTTCGGCTATTCGTTAGCAAATAATAATCTGAAGGCGTAGGCGATACCAACAGTTCTAGCAAAAAATTCTTTTATACTTTTTTATCTTTTCCTTTATGCCCGATATTGTTATATATTAATTTAGATATTGTATTTAGAAATTCACTACATAGACATAGATGTTACTAGCAAACAATGTGAGAAGCTTGAAAAGGACCGCCTGCCTTACGTCAGAAATATATGTGGTTATATGAGAGCGATGAGGGAAGCCTAAAACTGTTTCCCAACTTTATGGGATAAATAGATCTGGTTATATAAGAGCCACGAGAGAAGTATGAAGAGATTCCCAACTTTGCGACAGAAATAGGTGTGGTTATTTGCGAATGATGCGAGAGCCTCAAACCGATCACAGGCTTCATTAGAGAAATAGATGTAGTTATGTGAGAGAACACATGAGAGCGAGTCCCAACTTTATGCGAGAAATAGATGTGGTATGTGAACGCAAACAAAGAAGGAGAAGAAATCTCACAAAGGCATGTAGCATAGTCGTGTTGAGAAAACTAATTGTGAACGATGCCAAGTGGAAAATATAATATGTTAAATAACATAACGTGTTGGAACGTCTTTAAGCCAGTGCAGAAGTGACATTAAATACGGCACATTAAAGTTCTGGTGCAGGTTGTCTGCAAGTTGGCAAGCTGCATAGGTGGTTCCCATGCTCCATAGGATGCGAATAGGGAAATGATGATGATGATAATTGCTTACAGCATGCCTATATCCCATAATGTACGAACGTTTTTACAATGCTCCTCATTTATTAATATAGGAGGGGGATTCCGTCACATACCCATTGAGGCATATTGGGAATATGGTGTTAGGCCCTTATTTTCTTGGTCAGCATCACGCCGGCCGCCTTTAAACTTCCCAGAGTTGCTCAATTCATGGGGCTGGGTGGGCTCCGGAGCCGTTTGCGGTCTAAAAAAATCACATCTCAACTGGGGATCGAACCAGGATATGATAATATGCTATGATAATAAATTATCATTTATTAATATGCTCTGACATGTATGGAAACGGCAAGAATTCATCTCCAATACAGAAGTAAGAATCTAAATTCATATGTCAAAACCGTCCTATTTTATGGCTGTGTAACATGGAGAATAAATTAGAAACGACATTCAAGAAGTTACATATTTAAATAAATGGGTGCTTACGCAGAATAAAAGGAAATGGTTTGGTTTGAAGGACTATCTTCATTGCACACGGACTACTCCATCAGTGCTCCGATCTCCTCCCTTAGATCACACAAGGAGAATCACAATGCACGAACTCCGTAGCACCGGCGAGAATCTCAATGTTTGTATATAGGAACCACACGTTCTGTAAATATTTTTGTGGCGGGTAGGGTTATAATTTTAAAATTTTGCCACGGCAGCGGCCTGATAGGCCTACTTATTACGATTTCCAACTGCCGAGGGATTTTTAACGTGCGCAACTTGCACACGGGACCTCCTATTTTTTCGCCCTTATCCGAGAAGGCTAGGCATCCGATGTAATGAAATGGTATGACTCTGAAACATGTAGAGCAACAAAAACACAACTAAAAAGTGCCAGACTTTCAGAAGTTGGTGCTTGCGTAGAATAGAAGCATTGAAATGATGACAGGGTCACCAATGTGGTACTGGTGGAAAGTACCCGACAATTACCAGTGAACCAAAAGGTGAGGAACAGACACTAACGTTGAATCGGACACACCCTGAGGAAACCAGCTGATAACATTGCAAGGCAATCGTTTTCTATGGAATTCTCAGGGATTACAAGGAGACCTAACAACACTTTGAGAAGGGAACAGGAGACATGTCTGAAAGGGCTGAAGGAGAATGGAATGTTCTTGAACGAATGGCACAAGTCAGGACGGTTTGGTGTGAATGTTGAACTATAAGCTCCACAATGACGGGGGGAAGGGGAATGGAAGCGTAATTATGATTATAATTATTATCATTAATGTCCACCAATTCACACTTCTCCGCTAAAACGTGGCATCCATATTTTACACTGTTTTGTTCCCCATTCCCCTCCCAGCAATCAACATTGAACTATTTAGGTCAGTTGAGAGTGCGTGAAACCCTAGAGCATCGACTGACATCATAAATGATTAATGGAACCGCAAACTTTTAATCATGGATCAAGTTCTCGCTGAACAAAATGAATTTTTCCAAGCTAAAAACTCTGAGACATTTAACATTAACGGACACAAACTCCGCGAGAGAGCGCACAATGGTTTGTACGTAAACAGGTCAGCAGACTTTGACATGTAAACAAGCAGTCTCGATGATTGCGAGTCCAAACTGGTAAACATTAAATTGTGACCAGGTTTCACAAAATCAGTAAGTGCCGGAAAGTACCTGCGACGTTAAAAGATTAATTGTAAACAGTATCATAACCGAAAGTTCGTGCAACTTTAAATGATAAATCGTAAACAATATCATTTAAAAGATCTGGAGCTTATAATGAGATTCAGTTTCGTAAGGAAAATCAATAAGAACACGGAAGGAAAAAATTAATGATCATAAAAATATAAACTTTCATAACTGGGTGGCTGCACATAATAGAAAGATTATGACATTAGCAACAGTCACAAGCTTACAACAGCTGAAGGTCTGGTTTCAGGGAAAGGATTAAAAAAAATTATGGTAAAAATGGATTCAAAGAATATTTTTTTAAATCTGAAGAACTCTGTCTGTCTAAGGCAAGGTGAACAGTTCAGCAAAGGTAGCTGCATCTCCGAACGGCTCCTGGGGGGAACATTAAACTATCAGTTTATCAAGAAAAAAGTGTCGAGAACATTGTCCAGGATTTCCTGTTACACTCCAGTAGTTTCCAGAGGTTTCTCAGGATACAAGGAAATAATAAGGATATTGCTCCCTCAGGCATATCTTATGAAGCTATTAATATGATATAGTGCATGTAGCCGACACATACATCATGCAAAATTGTTATTGTTAATCAGAATCGACCTCACTGCACTCCTGACAAACCCGTAGGTGCTCAGTCTCCCTCGGCAAACGTCGAACAGTATGATTGCTAATTGTACATGTAGCACGCGGGTTGTACATACGACGGATGCATCCTCTCTCACGTCCATTTCTGCCAGCCCCACGTTTGATGCCAAACTCCAACAGTCTCAGCCTTTTGATTCATCCTTTCCAGTGTCATTATCTTGAAGCCGATTATTAATAGCCCTTAGTATCTCTCCCTTATCCATGTCCAGAGTCCCCACTATGGGTGCTCTCGAGGCCAGTCTATCAGCTTTCTCATTGACACGTACCCCTGCATGACCAGGACAGTAAATCCACACCAGTTCTTGAAGACTTGAGGATTATATTGATGCTTTCCATTCCTGTCGCAGCCATCCGTTCTCAACTTTCCGAAGCATGGCTTGAGAGTCTGACAATATAACTGCCCTGGTTGATGGAGTTTCAGACAGCCACCTCAGTGCTGCAGTAACTGCCTCTATTTCCATTCTCATACTGGGGGTTGTTGTCATATAGGCTCCACTCTGTTCAGCGACGACCCTGCCCTTTATTCTCACAGAGAAGCCCCATCCTGATTTCTCACCACGCACTACAGACCCATCAGTGTACACAATGGCGTCAACATTCCCAACATGATCACTTATCAGATGATTAATCTCCAGCTCTGCTTTTCCATAGCCCCAAGATCTGCACTCTCTGCCAAGGCCAATGATGACCTGCTGGTAGTTTATCCAGTTCTCCACTGACTTACCCCACTATTCCCCTTTGGATACTGTCGTGAGTTTAGATAGGTTTGAAAGGTAGAAGAGGAACGACTAAGTAAGTAAGTAAGTAAGTAAGTTGAAAGTTATTTATGGTCCCGCCTGAGTAGAGTGGATGGTGATATGATTACGTGAGAAATAAAGGTGTGAGAATAGATTTAACGAGTGAATAGTTTAAGGAGAAGATCTGTTTCTGGAATGAGTAGTTTCTCTAGTCCAGCCTATCTATATGACTATCTTTTAGTACAAGACAATCTTGCACCTCCCTATATCTAGAAATATAAGTTTAACTAAACACACACACACACACACAATTATGTGACAACAAGACACACAAACGTGAAAAATCTATGGTAAATTGGGTTTGGGTCTGACCAACAACAAAGTTAAGTTCTTTTTGTTGTTTATTATCATTAAACTTTACAACATCGAATATCTAAAGAAAAGATCAAATAAAATCAGAATTCATACATAGAAAAATAACAGAATACATGTGCCCTCCGCTTTATTGAGAAGAAAAGAACCCAACAAGTTAGTAACCCCAAAGGTCAAAAGTTAGCACTATGTTACAGAATAGACTGTAAAGAAAAGAACAAAGTTCGTACTAAAGCTATCCAGTAAAATTAAACAATATTTAAGCAAGATACAGATGTGGTACAATTTTCCTGTAACAAAGAAAATATTCTCTCTCTCTCTCTCTCTCTCTCTCTCTCTCTCTCTCTCTCTCTCTCTCTCTCTCTCTCTCTGACATACGTAGCCACTCACTCGCTTCTTACCTACTCTTGGTGAAACAAATCTCTTGGACATATAATCTCTGAATCTGTATATAATTTCCAGTGTTTTTATCTTCCGAATCGGCCCCAGTCCCTCCACTAATAAATACATTTTTTAAGGGGGACGCCACATTTGGAGGTTGATTCCTAGATATACAAATGTCACCTCGAATAGTTAATGTAGAAAAAAACCCCGAGATCTGGTGTTCACAGTAATCAGTAGAAAAACATCTGGTTGCTAAACTGTTAATTATTGTTAATTGATGATGATGGTAAATTCTATCGGTTGGTTCTGTGGTGAATGCCGATTTTGAAACAGCGTAACTTGCTGAATAAATTCGCTGATACGACTTTCAAAAGTCAGATAGGGATGTTGTTGGTAATACGCCACAGTGGGCTGATAAAATTGCAAAAGAATATCTGGGTATTTGTAAGTCCAGTTAAATTTACTAATTAAAATGTTTATGTGTCCATTTGGCCAATCCTGTTCACAAATGAACTTGGGGACGAGTAAGCCAAGAATAAGACCACATTAGTCACTCAGTAACTCCGACTAGGCCGGTCCCAAGCCCGGCTGAAAAAGGAGGAGGGCGGCCTGCATGGAGGTCGTAAGGAGGCAGCCCCTCCACCATGCAAAGGCACAACAGGCCAATCACCTGTTTGCTTTAAACTTTTGATTATGAGAACTACAAGAGAAAAAACCGGACTGATTCTAAAGGCGACGAACTGGAACGGACTACGGACTACGACTTATGGAACTTGGAACACAAGAAGTATAAATGGGAAAGAAAAGGAGCTGGTGGAAGAGATGAGGAAAGCAAAACTAGAAATCCTGGCTATAACGGAAACAAACAAAAAATGGACAAGAAGTCATGAATCTCTATGGCAACACGCTGCTCTACAGTGGTGTACCCACATCTGAAAGAGCTAAAGGGGGCGTGGGTTGCATTGTGGCCAAAAACCAAAAAGATAGTATCAAGGGATGGAACTTTGAGCGCATTATGGTTGTAAAACTAAAAGAAGCAGAAACCATAGTCAACCTGGTCATAGTGATGGGCCAAATAAGGATGAGAGAGCAGAGGTCAAGGAGGAATTCTTCGAGCTGCTTCAAAGGACAGTGGGTGACTGCCTAGATGAAATTATCATACTCGGAGATTTCAATGCCAGAGTTGGAAATGACCATGCTAGATGGGGTGGAGTTATCGGAAGATATGGAGAAGATACTCTCAATGACAATAGAAAGCGACTCCTTAGATTCTGCAGTGAGCAGAATCTGATCATTACAAACACAAAGTTCCCCCATAAGCGCATACATGCATACACTAGATGTGAACCAACAAAGAATGAGAAGTCAGTGATCGACTATGCCATTGTTAGGAAAAGCTCATTCAAATATGTCCGGGAAGCTAGAGTCTGGAGGGGGCCAGAGATTGGAAGTGATCACTACCTGCTTACAATCAAAAGAACAACTGAAAGAGTTGCTCAGCCTAGGAACTGCCCAACATCACTCAAGAAACTAAGTAAACGAACGGGAGAAATGAGCATTACGACCTACAAGCTGAGAGAGCCAGAAATTAAGACCAGATATTAGGGGCTTATTGCTGCATCGGTGAGCAACACAGAAGAACAACCTGATGACTTGGAAACCCTGTGGCTTAAATTCAAGAACATCATAAAGACAGCTTCTGGAAAAGCATGTGGTGAAACCCGACTTGGGAACAAGAGAAAGAGGACACATTGGTAGACAGAGGAAGTCAAAGAGAAAATAAGAGAGAAGAAAATGGCATGGAAACAATACTTAGGAGCTAAAAACACAACAGGACAAATGGAGAAATATAGAGAATATGTGACAGAACAGTGATAAACTCTGTTTAGTTGTTTACTCATACTGGCTACTAGTTGTTGAATCACGCTTTATTTGTTAAATGACGTGAATGTCCACCAGTTGATAAATGTAGATGTTGGGACTGGTGTAGTAAAGTGTAACGATTGTCAACTCATTAAACCCAGCACAGTTTTGGTCATACAGGTCATCTTGTCCTGGAACGTGATGAGGCTCCGACAAGAATGTGAGTGTAAACAATGAGTGTGTATGTGAATGTCAGAACGCGAATGGTAGAATGATTCGATAGAGTTGACAGGTTGGTAGTACATCACTCATACTCACACTGTTCGAATTCAAGAAGTACTGGAACTACGGTGGTCTTTTTATAACATTTAATGGGACGCACACTTGGACAGTACGTGTATGGTTACAGGAACAAATGTCGACATAGACAGCATAATGTTGATCACAGGAATATCATCTTAAGTTAGCATTCATGCTTGGCAAATATCATAATGGAGCATTCGTAAATAAGCATTCAGAGTTCCATCATGTAAATCATCTGGCTTTACTGACTGGGCACGTCAGACCATAACCAATATATAGGAAGGCTCCTAGACCTAACCTCGTCTAGTGAATATCCCTTCACGTAAAGTTCAATATATATATTTTCCATAAAGATATAGGAATCCCAGACATGGGTTCTCACATGTAGCAGTGATCTCTTGGTTCATCGAGCGATAGTACAGGCATCCCTTTTTCTCACTCGATAAATACAAAGTATATGAATTTCAACATGGCTGTTCTTCTCTCGTGAGTTTCACTCACTGTAGGACCCAGACCAAAATTGGTCATTCGTTAAATGTCCTCATTTCTTCATGACTTCTATCATAGAAGTAATTGAATAATATCATATAATCTAGTGCTGATACATAGGAATGTCGTCTTCCTTTGAATAAATATTCTTTTCAAAAGTACCACTGTGCATCTGTTTATCGACAACGATGGCGAAGCCCAAGTTCATAATAAATTGTGGTTTTACCTTTCTATGCGAAATATAACTTTGCCATTCCTTGGCAAAAGAGAATAAACACTGGGGTAAAGTACATACAACATGTCTAAATGACTATCACTTTTCCCCATCTACTTATAGATCATTTTTTCGGCGATAGGCCGGCTACAACAAAATTCTGCATCCAGACAGGATGACAGCCATGAATCACACCCCTTGCTAGCGATACTTCCGCTGCATAGCCTTTGACCTTTTCTAGCCACAACCAACATAGTTCGACTTAGAAATGTAAAGATATCCATATATAAGACAGACTCGTCCTACTCATACAAACACTACGTATAAATTCAGGCCATAGATATACTGAAGCAAGAACAATCTATTCCTACCCAGCCAAAGAATAAATCGCAGTAGGCCTAGACTCGTCCGCGGAGTCCGATCGAAGATGACGGAACTACTTTCAAGGGAAGTAACTCAAAAATGACTTCTCCTTAAGCACTTAAAAAGGAAATACTTTGATTACAAAATATTTGCGAACATAATAAGTATATAAATGTATTATATTGCAAGATAGTAAAAATTGCCCTTTACAAACAGAAGCAAAGAACAAGGTGCTAGCAGCAAAACAAAAGTCCTGGGAAGAATTTGGAGAAAAGCTAGAAAAAGATGCGCAAGAAAACCAGAAATTGTTCTGTAAGACCCTAAAGAACATGAGGAAGGAAAAACAATGCCCTCTCAAATTTATAAAGGACAGGCAAGGCAAATTGCTTACTGCCCCAAAGGAAGTAATGGAAAGATGAAAAGAATATTTCTCAGAACTCCTGGATGGTGAGCATGGTGAAGCATCAGAAATGATAACCACTAGCACAGAAGATGGTGAAGATGACATAAAGATGGAAGAACTGAAGGCAGCACTGGAGAAAATCAAGATGGGCAAAGCAGCAGGGCATGATGGTATAACACCAGAAATGGTTAAGTACATGGGAGCATCAGGCGACCTATTACTCTTAAGGGTCCTACGGGCAGCGTGGTGCAACAAGACCATACCAAAGGATTGGGAGATTGCCATCATAATACCAATTTTCAAAAAGGGTGACAATCGACAATGTGGAAACCATAGAGGCATATCCCTTCTCAGTGTCCCTGGTAAAATCTACTCTAGAATCCTAGAGCAGAGACTCAGACGCCTAGCTGAGCCACAATTGGATGAGGTCCCGTGTGGATTCCGAGCAAACCGAACTATTCAAGACCTAATCTTCACACTCAGACAGCTGAGTGAAAAGGCCCTTGAGTATAAGAGTGAGATCCATCTTTGTTTCATAGATCTAGAAAAAGCGTTTGACAGGGTCCCCTGGAGCAAACTTTGGGACTGTTTGGCAAGAAAGAACATTCCAGCACCTCTGATTCATGCTATACAGAGCATCTACAAGTCTTGCAGAAATTATATGAGGACAGCAAACCATAAGTCAGAAGAGTTCAGGACCACCACTGATGAAAGACAAGGTGATATCCTGTCATCTTATCTTTTCATACTCCTCATGGACGATGTCATCAAGGCATGTAAGAAGAGAACAAGAATGTATTCAGTGGGGTACTGGAAGATGAGACAGGTCTGTATTTCAGAGCTGGCATTTGCTGATGATGTTGCCCTGATTGCTAAATCAGAGGCACATCTCCAATCCAACCTGCAAGTCTGGAAGGAAGAGCTGGAGAAGAGAGGGATGGTCATAAGTAGCTCTAAAACAAAATCCATGGTGATATCACGAGAAGAAAGAAGACATCAGATTAAGCTGGGAGAACAGGTCCTGGAGCAGGCCTACACGTTTAAATACCTCGGAGCTATTATAGACCGAAAGGGAGGCATCAAAGAAGAGTTGGCCACTCGAAAAGCAGCAGCTGGGAGACTTTTTCAGGCCATAAATCGAGGATTCCTCAGCAAGAGAGAGGTTGGTAAGAAAACGAAGATGGCTGTATACCGCTCCACCTATGTCCCAGTCTTGACATATGGATGCGAGTCATGGGCAATCACTACAACCCACAAAAGCCAGATCCAAACCTCAGAAATGAGGTATCTGAGGAAGGTGGTTGAAGTAACAAGAAGAGTCATGGTCCGCAACCAGACGATACTTCTTCTTCTTCGATCCTTAACCACCGACCGTCAAAGCAGTCAGTGGCCATCACGCCTAGTGGCGTCTTGTAGGGCAACAACAAATTGATTCCACTTTGCGCGGTCGGTGGCCATCCTTCGTACAGTGCCCCAACTCTGGTTCATTCTTTGCATCTCAGCCTCCACAGTCCTCCGCCAAGTTGTTTTTGGTCGGCCTCTCTTTCGCTTTTTTTCAGGGGTCCAAAGCATAGCTGTTCTTGTGATGGCATCGGGGTCTCTTCTGAGGACATGACCAACCCAGCTCCAGCGTCTGCCAGCTATGATGGTATGCATGTCCTCTTGCTTGCTACGAGTAAGCAGATCTTGGTTGGTGATGGTATTCGGCCAAAAGATTCGGTGAATTTTTCTTAGGCATGTTGTGTGAAAAGAGGACAATTTTGACATTTCCTTCTCTGTGACTCTCCAGCATTCCGCACCATAGAGAAGCACAGAAAGCACGAAACTCTGGTATAATCTTAATTTTGTGCTTGTGCTGTATTGGGAGGACTTCCAGATGTTATTTAGGCTAAAGAAGGCTGTTCTTGCCTTATTCATTCTGATGTTGATGTCTTTGCCTGCCCCACCGTCTGGTGTTACTATGCTTCCTAGGTATGTGAAGGTATCTGTCTGTACCAGTTGCTGATTCCTTACTGATATGGGCTCAGGGTTGCTCACATTGAGCGTCATGACCTCAGACTTCTTTAAATTGATGTTCAAGCCCACCTGCTGGCTAAATTTATTAAGTCTATCCGTTTTTTCCTGGATGTGTTGATGTGAATGTGCCAGCAGTGCAATGTCATCTGCATATTCCAGATCTTCCAATGTTGAAAATGTAGTCCATCTTATTCCTCTTGGACTGCCCTCTGTTGTCTGGCGCATCACCCAGTCTATGACTGTTAAAAATAGAGTGGTTGATAAGGGGCATCCCTGTCGTACTCCTGTCTTCACCTCGAAGGTTAGGTTGCTCTTCCCAACACTACACGTAAAGTTGGCATAGAGGCTTTTTATGATTGACACTATGCAGCTTGGAATTCCATAAGCCCTCAGTATTTTCCATAAACTGTCCCTATGTATGCTGTAAAAAGCCTTTTCAAAATCAACAAAATTTATGTACAGCTGTCTTTGCCATTCTGAGCACTGCTCTATAATGTTCCTGAGAGTGAATATATGGTCTACACATCTTCTGTTCTTTCTAAATCCTGCTTGTTCTTTCCTCAGTTTGTAATCTACTGCTTTTGAAATTCTCTGTATAAATATCCTGCCTAGTATTTTGCTGGGAACTGAGAGAAGAGTGATTCCTCTCCAATTATTGCAGTCTGAAAGATCTCCCTTCTTGAGCAATTTGACAATTATTCCTTTGTTCCACTCTGATGGTGTTGTCCCCGTTTTCCAGACTTGTGCAAATAGTGGTTCTAATAGTTCTGCTGCTAGCTCAGGGTCTGTCTTAAATAGCTCTGCATTTAAGTTATCATGGCCCGGAGCTTTTCCATTCTTTAACCCTTTGATTGCTGTGATGATTTCTTCTTTTCGTGGAATGTCTGTATTTACATCTAGATCGTTTTCAGCCTCAGGAACATTCAATTGTGTCTCTGGTATTTCCTTGTTCAGAGTTTCTCTGAAGTGCTCTGCCCATCTTGTTTCCTGTCCCTCTGCTGTCTTGATGAGATTTCCTTGCTTATCTCTTACTAATGTAATATTGTTTGCACCTTGTTTTCCGCTGATGAATTTAGTTATTTTGTATACTGTGCTTTGTTCATTTCTCAGTGCTGCCTCTTCTGCCTGTTTTGCAAGATCGTCTAGGAAATTCCTTTTGTTGGCTCGGGTTTGGCGTTTAACTTCCCTGTCCAGTTGACTGTACTGTTCGCTATATAGTTGCTTTAACCTGGGGGACTTCGCTTCTGTTTTCTTTCTTTTCATTTCCTTTCTCATCTTTATGGTGTTTAGGGTTTCTAATGTTATCCAATCTTGCTTCTTCCTTTCCTGGAATCCTAAGCATGATTTGCTGCTTTCCTTATATATTGTTGAAATGGTGTTGAAATTCTGGTCTATATCATCAGTCAATGTCTTTTCCTGGCTTTTGGCAAATTGATATCGTTTCTTAATGTCGGCCGCAAAAGCTTTTCTGGTAAGGGGGTCCTTCAATTTGCTGATGTCAAACCTTTTATGTGTAGTTACAGTTGGTCCAGCCCTTCTTAGTTTCACTTTCAGTTTTGCTACTACTAAATGGTGATCGCTTCCCACATCTGCACCTCTTCTTACCTTCACATCTTGTAATGCATGTCTCCATCTACCGTTAACCATGATGTGGTCTATCTGGTTTCTGTCCCGACCATTTGGTGATTCCCATGTTAACTTGTGAATTTCCTTATGTGGGAAAAGTGTTCCTCCAATGACCAGGTTGTTAATGCTACAGAAACTTATTAGCTTATCCCCATTTTCGTTTGCTATTCCGCTGCCGCATTTCCCCATTGTTCTTTCATTATATGTATTGTGTGTACCAACTTTCGCATTGAGGTCTCCCATTACTATAACAAGATCATATCTAGGTGTGTCCTCCATTTCTTTCTGCAGTTGTTGATAGAATTCATCCTTGACATCCTCATCGCTATCATTCGTTGGTGCGTAGCATTGTATTATTGTAGTGTTGGTGAATCTCCCTCTCAATCTCAATCGTATCAGTCTGTTGTTGATGGGTTTCCATTCCAGTAATGTCTTTTCTATCCCTTTCTGTAGAATAATGGCTACGCCTTCACTGTGCTGTCCATCCTCTCTTCCAGAGTAAAGTACTGTTTCTCCTGTTGCTGTTTTAACTTTTCCTGCCATTGTCCATCTGCTCTCGCTTATCCCCAGGATGTGTAACCTATAGTTTCTCATTTCTGCCGTGACCTGTCTTAGTTTACCTGTCTCGTACATTGTCCTGACATTCCAAAATCCTATTCTTGTATCCTGTTTTGCGGTCAGGACATCCGTTTTCATGTCAGTGGCTTCCTTTCGGTTTTCACCACTGACAGTCATACGAGCCACAGACTCCGAATGTCCATCCCGCAGCAAAGTTTGTTCATTTGATGTTGTTTCCGTAACTTCATTATTTTTTTTACATAGACAGGGGTGTCAGCCCTATGCTAAAACCCCCAACCTGGAGGACCAGGGTACCAGCTTTTGTCTGACCCCTACCCACACAGACCAGTCCAGCTTGGTTGAACCTACCAGGAGTAAAACTCCCACTGGCATAGCTCTGGGGATCGTCAGGGTACGCAAGCTGCCATACCGCTACAAGGTATAGGTACCATTGATGGCAGAACCAGACGATACGTCAAGGTCTAAAATCCCACCACTTGCAGACCCAAGTAGAACAGTCCCAACTAAGATGGTTTGGCCATGTCTGCAGAATGGGAGAAGATCGGCTACAACGACAAGCATGGGAAACAAAGAGCCAGGGATCCAGACCCCCAGGACGACCCAGAGTCTGCTGGGAGGACAACATTAGACAATCATTGAAGGACCGAGGACTAGAATGGAACCAGGCCAGGAGGAAGACAGCCGATAGGATAGTCTGGCGCTCTCTCTTCCACACCTCTACACCTCACGGTAGAAGGGGAACGACTAAGTGAAGTGAAGCTATGGTCCACTATCAGTCACGCCTAGTGTATTAATTAGTTAACTAAACGTCTCTTCTCATGTGATAAAACGGGTGGTAAAATTACATTAAACTGACAACTGGCAAGAAATATCTACGCGTTATTTTATTTCCCTAGTTTTAACGCTAGGAAATCACAGTGAATTATTGTGACGTATAATGGAAATGAAGCCTCCTGTATCCGACAGCCTTTCGTGACCTCAGCGTAGTTTTAAGATTTTCTAACACGGGTTAAGCTTTCGTTGTCGATTAGCAACGGCCGGCAGAAGCGACCGCTAAACCCTTGATCTGATAAACGTAGTTTCAGATTTCTCTGCTGGGAAACGGAGTGTGAGAATTCACATCGTCTAGAGATCATAACAACATGATCGTATATAAACTGCGTCTTTCTAGAATCATTATCAGAGTCGCTCAGAATTTTTTCGGAGAGTCTAAACACGTTATCTAGAACCATTGGGAATAGATGTGTTAATAGCTCGTGGTGTTTCTTTCCGGATTTCTGGTAATATATAAATTTGTGCTTAAGCGTCTTCTTCTTTGATCCTTAGACGCCAACCGTCAAAGCAGTCAGTGGCCATCACGCCTAGTGGCATCTTGTAGGGCAACAACAAATGCATTCCCCTTTGCTCGGTCGGTAGCCATCCTTCGTACAGTGCCCCAACTCTGGTTCATTCTTTGCATCTCAACCTCCACAGTCCTCCCACAAGTTGTTTTTGGTCGGCCTCTCTTTCGTTTTCCTTCAGGGGTCCAAAGCATAGCTGTTCTTGTGATGGCATCGGGATCTCTTCTGAGGACACGGCCAACCCAGCTCCAGCGTCTGTCAGCTATGATGGTGTGCATGTCCTCTTGCTTGCTCCGAGTAAGCAGATCTTGGTTGGTGATGGTATTCAGCCAAAAGATTCGGTGAATTTTTCTTAGGCATGTTGTGTAAAAGAGGACAATTTCGACATTTCCTTCTCTGTAACTCTCCAGCATTCCGCACCATTGAGAAGCACAGAAAGCACACAGCTCTGATATAGTATTAATTTTGTGCTTGTTCTGTATTGAGAGGACTTTCAGATGTTGTTTAGGCTTAAAAAGGCTGTTCTTGCTTTGTTCATTCTGTTGTTGATGTTTTTGCTTGCCACGCCGTCTGGTGTTACTATGCATCCTAGGTATGTGAAGGCATCTGTTTGTACCAGTTGCTGATTCCTTATTGATCTGGGCTCAGGGTTGCTCACATTGAGCGTCATGATCTCTGAATTCTTTAAATTGATGCTGAAGTCTACCTGCTGGCTATACTTATTAAGTCAATCCGTTTTTTTCCTGGATGTGTTGATGTGAATGTGTTAGTAGTGCAATGTCATCTGCATATTCCAGATCTTCCAATGTAGAAAATGTAGTCCATCTTATTCCTCTTGGACTGCCCTCTGTTGTCTGGCGCATCACCCAGTCTATGACTGTTAAAAATAGAGTGGTTGATAAGGGGCATCCCTGTCGTACTCCTGTCTTCACCTCAAAGGTTAGGTTGCTCTGCCCAACACTACACGTAAAGTTGGCATAGAGGCTTTTTATGATTGATACTTTGCAGCTTGGAATACCATAAGCCCTCAGTATTTTCCATAAACTGTCCCTATGTATACTGTCAAAAGCCTTTTCAAAATCAACGAAATTAATGTACAGCTGTCTTTGCCATTCTGAGCACTGCTCTATAATGTTCCTGAGAGTAAATATATCATCTACACATCTTCTGTTCTTTCTAAATCCTGCTTGTTCTTTCCTCAGTTTGTGGTCTACTGCTTTTGAAATTCTCTGTATAATTATCCTGCCTAGTATTTTGCTGGGAACTGAGAGAAGAGTGATTCCTCTCCAATTATTGCAGTCTGCAAGATCTCCCTTCTTCGGCAATTTGACAATTATTCCTTTGTTCCATTCTGTTGGTGCTGTCCCTGTTTTCCAGACTTGTGGAAATAGTCGTTCTAAAGTTTGCTGCTAGCTCAGAGTCTGTCTTAAATAGCTCTTCATTTAAGTTATAATGGCCAGGAGCTTTTCCATTATTTAACCCTTTGATTGCTGTGATGATTTCTTCTTTTCGTGGAATGTCTGTATTAACATCTAGATCGTTTTCAGCCTCAGGAACATTCAGTTGTGTCTCTGGTGGTTCCTTGTTCAGAGTTTCTCTGAAATGCTCTGCCTATCTTGTTTCCTGTCCCTCTACTGTCGCGTTTTAAAGTGTTAAAAGTTTTAGCATCTTAAATTCACTGTGATTTTCTAGGTGTTAAGACTAGCGAATTAAATAACGCGTAGCTATATTTATTCCTGATGTTTCAGTTGTAATGTAAATTTCATCACCCGCTATCACATAGAAAGAGATGGTTTAGTTGACTAATAAATACACTAGGCGACTGATAATTGAAGGAATACAATTCACTTTTATTTCATTGTGTAGAATTTAGTAAGTGACTGTGTTTTACTATCTTATGCGACTAAACAAACAGACGCCGAAAATCTAAAAGTTATTAATGACAGGCGATATTTGTTGAGTGCGCGTAGGGATAATGTAATCATAATTGACATTATGCGCTGATCGTTTACCGGAGCAGGGGTGGGGGAGGCTGTATGCCTTAACCAAACTTGCACCCGCTAAGCGACGCGCGATAGGATATGCTAGACATAACGTGCGCCTTTTAACTTTAATCAGGACTGGCGGAGAGGATGAGAGATTGTCCCGTCCCTGTCCGTGTATATATATATATATATATATATATATATATATATATATATATATATATATATATATATATATATATATATATATATATATGTGTGTGTGTGTGTGAAAGGGCCGGAAAGACACCCGGCTTACCCCTTCACGGGAAGACACCCCAGCTTCCCCCTTCATTGTGATTGGCACATTTATCGTCCATATTTTCGATGTGCGCGAAGCATGCTGGGATGTAAAAAGTCTTCAAGATTGATGAATAGGCCATAATAAAGCCTAATAATTAATTTTGGTGCAAAGTCGTGTGCTATATTTGGTAGTCGTGTGTTATATTTGATATTTGTGTGCCATATCTGTGTTTTCGTGCCTGATAAAGCAAATATCGCGAGTGTCATTTAAGTGGCTAAATTAATCCGCGCAGCGCGGACTAAGTTGAGTGTTTAGGCTTAGCGGTATATGTAAAGAAATAGCGAGCTAGCAGCGACCTTTCCTAGTATCAGCCCAGACGAGAGAGCAAACGACGAGGTGACCGGTGTAGGTAGCAGATGGACCAGAGCACGTGAGCTGTAATTCTTAGCGCATTTTGTAGAATTTAGCATTCGTGTTCTATAAGTCTGAAATTATATTCAGCACGAGTCTGTTTCAATGTTTAGTGAGTTAAATAGATAGATAGATGTGAGAGTTTAAGAGCGATTATGTTATTTATCAGACCGGGAAAATTTAGTAGGAGAGTGTTTTAAACATGAAACTGGATAGAAAAAGGAAAAAAGGTAAAGGAACCCGTTGCACGCCCATTGAGGCATATTGGGAATATGGTGTTAGGCCCATATTATCTTGACCGTCGGCACACTAGGGGTGATGTGGTCGGCATCACGCCGGCCGCCTTAACCTTCCCAGAGTTGCTCTGGTACCCATTTGGGGCTGGGTCGACCCAGGAGCCGTTTGTGGCCTAAAAATATTCCCACCTCATCTGGGGATCGAACCATAGACCACTGCGCTAGGAAGCCAGTGCACTAACCACTATGCTATCGCGGATAGAGAAGCAGCTATTTCACGTGAATTTAGATAATATCAACCTGGTAGCAAAAATATCAAGATGGCAGCCGGGAGGTCACGTGGTGATGACTTTAGTTTTAGTGTTAAGTCAAGAGTAATTATATTTTATTCTTTATTGTAAGAGTAATTTAGTGTATTTCGCGTTTATTGTTTATTCTACTGTATATCTTTAGTGGTTTACTTTGATATGTATTTAGATTTCTGGAGAGCGCGAGGTCACTCCTTGGGGTGTAAAGCACGTTGAGACAGGTGTTTCTCTGTTTGCTCCCTGCGGAGCATGGAAACACCAATGTGGCTGGTGTCCATCACAAGCCGACAAGAAGCATTTATATGCTATGGCAGTGGGTTGTTTCGGTAACGATGCGTTTCATGTGATGAGATTCCCAGTCTCACCAGTGGTCATATACGATACGCTTGTTGCCAGGCGCACCAGTCGTCACATACGACATGCTTCCGAGTGTAGAACGAATATTGAGAGTATTTGTTGTACATATCGTTGAATATTATTCTATGTTCATTTTGTTATGATTTAATTATTGTAATGTGTAGAATGGTTTGTGAGAGCACGTGGGCTCACTTGGAGATATATATTTCTCTTCTCCGCTCCTGAGGGAGCATGGGGCCACCAGTGTGGTTTGCCTCCGCATGAAGTATTCATATTCTCGTGCAGTAGTGGTTGCGGTAGCAATCTGTGTTACATGGTGAGATTGTCAGCCTCATGCACAACACCATACTAGTCTCATTGGACGATATGCATGAGTGTGTGTGTGTGTGTGTGATAGCTGAGTGTGTGCTCTTGCAGTAGTGGTTTTGGTAGCAACCGATGTTACACGGTGAGATTGCCAGCCTCATGCACAACACCTTACTAGTCGCATTGGACGACACGCATGAGTTTGTGCGTGTGTGATAGTTGAGGGTGGCGTGGAAGGACTGTTTGGCAGGTGAGAGCATCATTATTTAACTATTATGATTTTAACTATTCGTTGCTTTGTTTGCTTCTTCAGATTAGCAACTGAGCACTAGCTGGGTGTTTTGTTTGTTTGGTGTTTGGTTTGCTGGTTTATTTGTTTAATGTCAGCTTCAGTGTGCTCTTAGTCACTGAATGGGTTGTAAAAATAAATACAGCCCCTGCCTCTAGAATCAAGAGTTTTATTGTTGAATCGGGTCGGTTGCGAGTGTGAAAAGAGAGTGATCAAATATCACAACATCATCATCATCATCTCGCCCCACCCTATCACAATTGGCGTCGTCGACAGGATAAGACAGACAGTGACACTGAGCAAACAGCAAACGAACAAATATTGTAAACACCCAGCAGTGCGGTCTTGCATCAAGATAGCTTCGATCAATGCGCCTGTGAAGGTAGTGTACGAGAAGGGGCCAGAGATAAGGTTATTTAGTAGAGAGAGGAGTCCCACTTGGCAAGAGTTTGTGGAAGATGTAGAGGCCGCGTGGAAGGTGGCGCCTTTTTGGGCAGAAGACAAGTTAGACATGATCTGGAACAACGTGACACCATGGGTATCTAGAGAATTACGGATACGTGGTGGAGCCAAGGCCAGCCCTGAGAAGTTACTGGAAATAGTGGAGGAAGCCTACAGCGAGCAACCACCAGTCGGTGAGATGACCAGGAATTTCCAGGCCGGGAGTCAGGGGTCTAGGAAATGTTCTGTTTTCTTGGGAGGCAAAAAGCCAGAGACAATGGTGCAGATAGCAAGTCCAGAAGCCCACAGTGAAGAGGAAGCACTCAAAGCATAATTACCTCTCCTAAAGACCCAGCTAGCACAGATGTCACAGGCCAGTTCGCCAGCACAAGAGGAGGTGCAGAGAAAGAGAGCGTCATGCCAACCGCAGGAACAGGCAACGCAAGACGAGGTGTGTCCGCAGGAACCGCAACTAGTCCTTCTTGTATGTGAGAGTCAGGCTGTTGTCAAGGAAAGCTGTGAGCTGACAGCATTAACAAACGCAGTTGCACCGACAAGGCGAAAAGGGATGTGCAAGTGGTATAGTGTCCACAGAGGATGGGGGTTCATCACGCCAGATGATGGGGGTATTGATGTATTCGTACATCAATCCAAGATCTTCAGAAAGGGATTCCGGAGTCTGGCGAGGAATTAACGAGTAGAGTTTGACAGCAAACCATCGGCCCAGGGCATGGAAGCAATTTATGAATGCGGCATTGGCGGTCACGAGTGTAAGGGCAGCAGGAAGCGACCCATGGCACAGAGGAAGCCCAGAAAGATAAGATGCTACAATTGTGGAGACCTGTCAGACCACATGGCAGCCAAGTGCCCTCAAGGCCCGCTTCCGAAGAGATGTTTTCGATGCAAGTCCACTGAACACTTGATATCTACCTGTCCCTCAAGGAGCTCTTTCCCGAAGCGTACTGTCACAACCAGGTTGCCTTTAGGGCGCAAGCCAAGAGATGGCCACGACAACTGTCACACTAAGGGCGCCGAGAAAATTGGCAGTCGTCTAGGCGAGGAAACCCGTCCTAAGCAGATAGGAGGGAGTGCAAATCAAGGTTTAGCAGAGGAGACTCATCAAAAGCAGGTTGTGGGGAACGTAAGCCACCGTCCACACAAAATGAGTGTAAAACCCGTCAGGAGCAATACCCCTTCAAAGTCGACAGCTGCAAGCACTGACAGGCAGATGTCACGGGCAGGCAGCGACGCGGCACAGGTGAGCGAGTTTTCTAGACTACAGCAACTGCCAGCCCAACAACGTAGGGACAAGACGACCAAGAAAGTCCCCAGCCGGGCTGTACCTATTACAGAAGCTCAGCCCAATGCATCGCCGCTCAGAAAGAGTCCTGCGCAGCATCAACGATCTGAGAGGTTACAACTGAAGCGCCAGAGGTAGTGATGTTGTCGGGACGACAACAAAATCAGGAGGGAGATATGTGATAGGGCCGGAAAGACACCCGGCTTACCCCTTCACGGGAAGACACACCAGCTTCCCCCTTCATTGTGAGTGGCACATTTATCGTCCATATTTTCGATGTGCGCGAAGCATGCTGGGATGTAAAAAGTCTTCAAGATTGATGAATAGGCCATAATAAAGCCTAATAATTTATTTTGGTGCAAAGTCGTGTGCTATATTTGGTAGTCGTGTGTTATATTTGATAATTGTGTGCCATATCTGTGTTTTCGTGCCTGATAAAGCAAATATCGCGAGTGTCATTTAAGTGGCTAAATTAATCCGCGCAGCGTGGACTAAGTTGAGTGTTTAGGCTTAGCGGTATATATAAAGAAATAGCGAGCCAGCAGCGACCTTTCCTAGTATCAGCCCAGACGAGAGAGCAAACGACGAGGTGACCGGTGTAGGTAGCAGATGGACCAGAGCACGTGAGCTGTAATTCTTAGCGCATTTTGTAGAATTTAGCATTCGTGTTCTATAAGTCTGAAATTATATTCAGCACGAGTCTGTTTCAATGTTTAGTGAGTTAAATAGATAGATAGATGTGAGAGTTTAAGAGCGATTATGTTATTTATCAGACCGGGCAAATTTAGTAGGAGAGTGTTTTAAACATGAAACTGGATAGAGAAGCAGCTATTTCACGTGAATTTAGATAATATCAACCTGGTAGCAAAAATATCAAGATGGCAGCCGGGAGGCCATGGGGTGATGACTTTAGTTTTAGTGTTAAGTCAAGAGTAATTATATTTTATTCTTTATTGTAAGAGTAATTTAGTGTATTTCGCGTTTATTGATTATTCTACTGTATATCTTTAGTGGTTTACTTTGATATGTATTTAGATTTCTGGAGAGCGCGAGGCCACTCCTTGGGGTGTAAAGCACGTTGAGACAGGTGTTTCTCTGTTTGCTCCCTGCGGAGCATGGAAACACCAATGTGGCTGGTGTCCATCACAAGCCGTCAAGAAGCATTTATATGCTATGGCTGTGGGTTGTTTCGGTAACGATGTGTTTCATGTGATGAGATTCCCAGTCTCACCAGTGGTCATATACGATACGCTTGTTGCCAGGCGCACCAGTCGTCACATACGACATGCTTCCGAGTGTAGAACGAATATTGAGAGTATTTGTTGTACATATCGTTGAATATTATTCTATGTTCATTTTGTTATGATTTAATTATTGTAATGTGTAGAATGGTTTGTGAGAGCACGTGGGCTCACTTGGAGATATATATTTCTCTTCTCCGCTCCTGAGGGAGCATGGGGCCACCAGTGTGGTTTGCCTCCGCATGAAGTATTCATATTCTCGTGCAGTAGTGGTTGCGGTAGCAATCTGTGTTACATGGTGAGATTGTCAGCCTCATGCACAACACCATACTAGTCTCATTGGACGATATGCATGAGTGTGTGTGTGTGTGTGTGTGATAGCTGAGTGTGTGCTCTTGCAGTAGTGGTTTTGGTAGCAACCGATGTTACACGGTGAGATTGCCAGCCTCATGCACAACACCTTACTAGTCGCATTGGACGACACGCATGAGTTTGTGCGTGTGTGATAGTTGAGGGTGGCGTGGAAGGACTGTTTGGCAGGTGAGAGCATCATTATTTAACTATTATGATTTTAACTATTCGTTGCTTTGTTTGCTTCTTCAGATTAGCAACTGAGCACTAGCTGGGTGTTTTGTTTGTCTGGTGTTTGGTTTGCTGGTTTATTTGTTTAATGTCAGCTTCAGTGTGCTCTTAGTCACTGAATGGGTTGTAAAAATAAATACAGCCCCTGCCTGTAGAATCAAGAGTTTTATTGTTGAATCGGGTCGGTTGCGAGTGTGAAAAGAGAGTGATCAAATATCACAACATCATCATCATCATCATCTCGCTCCACCCTATCACACACACACACACACACACATATATATATATATATATATATATATATATATATATATATATATATATATATATATATATATATATATATATAGAGAGAGAGCGAGAGATATTATTAGCAATTATTATTTTTTATAATGTTCCTATAGCCATTAGGCAACCTGATCAACGGCGACCAGCGGTTTTTTATGTGGCTATATCTTGGGTCTTGTCTCCATTTTTACTGGTTGGATTAAAGTTGTCTTCTGTTGGTTGACGCGTCTCCAAGTTTCAGTTGTGAACAGGATGGGCCACAGAGAATAACGAACATTGTAATAGTAAATTGTAACTGGGCTTACAAAATACCCAGATATATTTGTTTTTCATTTTTATCAGCCCATTGTGGTGAAAGAACAATAACTGTTCTCCCGAGTTCTGATAGTTGTTTCCAAGAGGATATTTATCCAGAAGAGGTACGCTATTTCAGAATCGGCACTCACCAGAGCTAGCCGATAGGATTTACCAATCAATCACGTACCATCATCAGTAAGAATGTTCAGCAACTAGCTGTGTCCAAATACCAGAAGTATTTTTTTCCATTCTTTGCTGTGAACACTAGATCTCGATTTTATTCTACCATTAACTATTCGAGGTGACACTATCGATCCAGGATCACCTCACCAAACTTGGCGTCCACATCATAAAGTTATTGTCAAGGCTGGACTGGCGCCAAATTTGGCACTGTACCCTGACACTATCAATATCGATAAATATATTCAGGATAACTGTACATTCTAGGAAATATCACCAAGATTAGGTAAGGAGAGAGAGAGAGAGAGAGAGAGAGCGTGGCCACGTATGAGAGAGAGAGAGAGAGAGAGAGAGATTGAATATTTTTTTGTTACGGTAGCTTGTACCAAACTAGTTATTCTGCTTTAACAACTTGTTTACTTTACGGAGTAGCACGTATTATGAACTTTGTTTCTTACTGTCTATACTGTAACCTGTTGCTAACCTTTTGACTTTTGGGGTTATTAACTTGGTTGGGTTCTTATCTTCTCAACGAGGGGAGGGCATAGGTATTCTGTTATTTTTTTCTATGCATGTAATTCTGATCTATCTGATCTTTCTCTTTTAGATATTCGATGTTGTAAAGTTTAGTGATAATAAACAACAATAGAAATAACTGTGTGTGTGTTGGTCAGACCCATACCCATTTAACCATCGTTTTCACGTTTGTGTGTCTTGTTGTCACATAGCTGTGTGCGTGTGTGTGTGTGTGTGTGTTTAGTAAACTTACGAGTATATTTTCTCAATATAAGGGGGTGCAAGATTGTCTTATACTAAAAAATAGTCGTATAGATAGGCTGGACTAGAGGAACTATTCAGTCCAGAGACAGATCTTCTCCTTAAACAATTCACCCGTGAAAAATCTATTTCTTACACCTTACTTCTCACTTATTATAACCATCTCCTATACTCAGGCGGGACCTTACATAACTTTAAACCCTATCTAAGCATGCCAATTATAATGGTAGAACTTAACACATTTTAACACTTAAGCACACATTTCTATTACCAGAAAATCCGAATGAAATCCCCGCACTTTCCTCAATGGTTCTAGACGTGTTTAGACTATCCAAATTTCTGAGCAACAACTGATAACTGATTTGAGGAGCCACAGTTTATATGCATTATTGTCTCTCTGATCTATAGATGACGTTACTTTTCACACTATAGCGCATAGCAGAAATCGGGAGACTACGTTTTCCCCGATAAATGGTTTACACGGTCGCTTCTGTCGGCGCTGCTAATCGACAACAAAGACGTGGACCGTTTAACGGGTTTCCTTCCGAGATTTTCCCCGTTTCTGGAGATCAAAGCGTTTGCTCCCCCTATATGTACGAACATCACAGGATCCCTCGGGAAAAATATTTCTGCCCGCGCGTCTACTTCAAAAGAGGTCCGGTGTTTCCACGTGCATCTGTCTGATATCTTGATGATTGACAGATCAGCTCGCGTTAGAAACCCAGGTACCCAAACCAGTTTCGCTCACTGTTATGACTGGCAGGTCGCGGAAGGTATTTCCGTTTGTTTACGTTTCAGGGAAAAGAGGCGTGGATTAAAAGTGAGTAAACGCAGGCTGTAAGTTGCATGGCTTTGCTGCGAATCATAGACGCTGCGAGGTCACGAAAAACTGTCAGGCACTATAGGCTATTTTTCCATTATACGTCACAGTACGTCCGGGCTTGAAGATGTGAAACCTATTCATATCTCATTTATGGAAATAGAGCTACTGTCATCCGTAGGTAACGAGTGATTGCTATCCTCAATTGCATCATCCTCCTCAATGCTCCAATTTCGACTAATAAAATCCGCTCTGACATTCTCATTCCCTGGTAAGTATTGTACTTCGAAAGAGTACACGCTTAACAATAGAGCCCAACGCATAATCTTTGCGTTAAAATCCTTATTCGCTCCTAGGAATGCCAATGGAGCATGGTCAGTTTGTACCGTGAATGGAACCCCGTATAAATATTCGTGGTGTATCCTGATTCCGTTCACGAGTGCCAAACATTCTCTCTCCACGGTCGAATAATTCCTTTTTGCTGTATTCAGTTTTCGGCTGTCGTAGGCAACTGGAAACAACGTGTTAGGATGTTGGTCATCTGCCTGAAGCAGCGTTGAGCCGATTCCCTGTCCGCTGGCGTTTACACGCAAAACGAAAAGTTTCTTAAGGTCTGGTAGCCTTAGAATGGAATATATGGACAGCTGTTCCTTCAGAGTGACGTAAGCGCTTTCACACTCTGCGGTCCAAACAACCTTATCGGGTTTTCCCTTTCTTATGAGGTCAGTGAGAGGCACCGTAAGATCATTTAAGTTTTTGATAAACTTTTGGTAATACGCACAAAGTGAGAGGAAAGAACGTGTGTCTCTTTTTGTTTTTAACCTCTTTGCTGAACGTATCTTGTCGATGCTTTTGGCAACTGGCCACATACAACCTTGAGAAATGGTATGCCCTAGGAAGTCAAGCTTTTCAAAGCAGATTAAACATTTGCTAGGCGGTCAAACCAGCTTCCTTTAGTCTCCTGAGGAGCATAACGACGGTAGCAATATGTTCTTCGTAGTTCTCCGTTGCAATAAGTATGTCGTCCATTAAATTGTGTATGTTTGGACTTTGCAAGGGTTCTAAAAGCTTTCTCATCATCCTGGTGAAGACTCCTGGTGAGTTGTGCAACTCAAAATGCATAACATTGAAAGTATAATGTCCTTCACTGGTGCTAAAGGCTAACAGCGGTTTAATTTCCTCCTTGACTGGTATTTGGTAATAATTTTTACTCAGGTCAATTTTGGAGAAAATTTTAGCATTGCTAAGTTTGGTAAACAGTTTGGAGGCATTTTGCAGGGGTTCAGGCTGGAATTCAGTGACTGTATTGAGTAGACGATAGCCAATACACAGCCGAACTTCCTTATTAGGTTTTTGCAAATGTACGACGCTTGAGCTATAGGGATATGTAGACTCGCTAATAATCCCAGCTTGCCGTAGCTTGTCTATCTCTCCACGTAACGTGTCTGCTTTCGCAGACGGGATCGGGTAAACTCTGGTTCGCACAGGTGTCTCGTTTGTCAGCTTCATATCAAACTCTACGAGATATGTCCGACCAGGTATATGGAAAAAAAAATAATATGGTATGTAATCAGTTTTACAAGTAAACGGTACACATGAGACAAGGGACGTTTCGAGTTTTACCCTTCGTCAGCCACAGTTACGAACAGTTGACAAGGACAAGAACTACATATGGATACTTGTTACGGTATTTTTATTGGCATCGTCTGCTAGAGGTTAGCAGCATGCGATTTTAGGGGTTACTGCGTTTAATGTAATGTAAAATATTAGTAGACTATTGAACGCTATGACGTTTCAGCGTTGGTAGGTCACGCACCGTGACCAAGAGACGGGACTCTTTCTTGAATGACCGTCGAACTGAGAAGACGTGTCCTTGGAGTCTTATAGTGTCGGGCATGGAGTGCCACACAGTTATATTGTATTTTATTATGGACATGGGTCAGTCCACTCTTACGATGAAGAGAGATGAATGTTTCAGGTTAGTAAGTGACTAAACCTAAGTCGGGATGAATTAACAGTCCGTATTAATTATATTTTGCCAGACGCGTAATGTCACTGTCGGCCGTTGGGACCACCAACTGCGCGTACATATAGTTACGACGTTCTGTCTACAATAATTCATGCTATTTGACAAGGACTGATTCGCAGATAAATCATAATCGAAGTATGAACAGAACTTAATATTTATGTGCTTCATGATAACCATGTGTGAACTATTTATGTATGAATTCAATGTATTAAATCTGTGCGGACTCAAGACATGACTTATCCCGTCTATGAACATTGGGAATTCAATTATTATTATCATGGTTGCAAAGCTTTTATTCCACTTTTCGCGTAACTGACTATTAACAGCACGATGCAAAAATGATGAACGGTAAAACCAATTACCACGATTGACTAGCCAGCTTGCAACAATCCGTTGGGCTAACTCCGGTCGCAACAACTGGTAGGCCATTGCTGGGGAACGAAAGAAAAAAAAATTTCTTGTTTACATACTTTCACAAACAGTTTACGATTACAAGAAAGTCACATGATTTGCATAAATACGACGTGAAACACATGACTACGAAATGTCATTCTGACGTCACTACATCATGCGTAGATGCCCCACTTCGAAAGGACAACCTTCAACGCATTCCAAGTTTGATAAAGATTACATGATCAAGAAGACCAGACGATGGAATACTGTTATCAGCCAACGAGGAGCAAACAGTACTAGGCATTAATCTAGTCCGTTGATGAACTTGACATCGCCGGAGCATTTTAAAGATAAGTCTAGTTTTATGACTGTTGTCATTCAGATAACACAATACTGAGTCCATTTCGTCTGTGCAGGCATGTCTATTCTATTTTTCATATATCTATGTTATATCTGTTTTTACCGTTGTTGTTGTTCCTTATTCGTGGGCGGTAGGGCGAAGAATCGAAATCAATTCTGTGGCTCCCTGGATGCTCCGAATTGATTTTGATCGTTTCTTAAGGCCGTAAAACAATCGCATTTAGCGAAAGACCCTGTTCAAAATTCTGCTCGTCTGTTCGTATTTGCTATTGTTTGACAATATGCGTTAGTTGTGCAGTGTCGTAAATCAATGGTGTATTTGATCATATTCAGTTGGATTTTATTCAGTTGTGTGTCATGTTTGTAAACTATTTCGTCCCTTCTAATCTTACTATCTTTTCGTTATATATGTCCGTTAATGAGTCCTGTTACGTCATTACTTTTGCATTCATTTTTTTATGTATTCTGCATAGATTGAGGTCAACTTTGCCTTGGGTCAATCGTTGACCTTCCTTCTTTTTGTGGCACTTCCGTTTGTTCTATTTAGTTGATAAATTCATTTTTAATTGTGAAAATGTCTTGTTCGTATTATACTACCGTTCTGTAATCCTTGGTTAACAAATTGTGTTGTTTGTCTTCATCTCATCCATTTATAATAATAATAATACTATAATTTATTCATTAATGAGAGTGTAGATGAATATGATTAAATTTTTATGAATTTTGAGGGTAATTAGGAACTTATAGCACGTTTCACTAGCTTTGCCCAACTTCAAAATGCTATATCTCAGCGAACATATAACGCATATAAGTGAAATTTTGTAAAATGCGGCCATTGGTTTCAATTTTCGTTTCTTTGCGATATAATATAAAATCCTACTTGCCAACACACATCACACGCACACATATTGAAATGTCTACAGTAAATTATACGACCTCATTTGCACATTTTTGGTTTATCAAGCAATTGGCATGATTTTTGAGTGAAATTGCGTGAAATCGCACTTCTTGAACATAAAACAGTTTATATCCGGTGCAACGCACACATTGTCAATCAGAGGTGTGTCTACAAAAATTATTGTATGGTTAAGAAGGAAAAATGAGTCTGCGAGTACATTTTATGACATTACAGCAAATCACAAATAGGATTTTTAAGTATTTCTGCAATGAAGCTACTCGAGGAAAACTATATCATTCTATTTCAAACCCACAAAAGAGAACTATTCACGCCTTGGGGATAAGCAAACGATCATTGCACCGCTGGATAGCGACATTTGAAATGTCTAATTCCAGTGTTTTACACACGAAAATTAGGCCAAGAGTGGTGGATAATTTTGACAGAGAATTGATCCGCAGAGAAATTTGCAATATGTTTCACAATAATGAGGCAGTGACTTTAAGGAAATTGAAAATTTGGTTAAGAAAGAATAATGACATTGATATTTCCAAATCTACGCTATGGAGGACTATTAGGAGTTTGGGATTCACTTTTAGAAAATATGTTGGTGGTAGAAACCTTATTTGTGAGAAGCCTCATATAGTTGCAATGAGAAGCAAATATTTACGCGAGGTCAGAGAAATGAGAAGAGATTGTTATGATTTTGTGTATTTAGATGAAACTTGGATCAATGCGCACCACAGTAATGAACGAGAATGGCAATCATCTGATGGAACAACTAAGAGACTAGTACCAAGCAGCAAAGGACAGCGCCTAATAATTGCACATCCAGGAAGCAGCCATCATGGGCTTCTAAATAATACTGAACTCATATTTGTTTCAAAATCCACAGATAATAGGGATTACCATGCAGAGATGAATGGCAAGATATTTCAAGATTGGATTGTGAATCATGTACTTCCTTCCTTGGATAGACCGTGGTGTTTGATAATGGACAATGCCTCATATCACAACGTTGTGGCACCAGAAGTTAAAGTTTCTAATTCACCAAGTATTAAAGATGTAATAAAGATTTGGCTGACCATAAACAACATTCCATTCAACGAAATGTCCGTGAACCTGAATTACTTGGAATTGTAAAAAAAGACACAGCATACAAAGATATTTCACATAGACAAGGCAATCCATGAACATGGTCACAGATGTTTAAGATTACCTCCTTACCATTCTCACTTAAACCCAATAGAATTAGTATGGGCTAAAATTAAGGAACAGGTAGCAACAGAAAATAGAACGTTCAAATTAAAAGATGTTGAAATACTTATAAAAGCCGCCATCTCCAATATAGACAGGGATTATTGGAAGAAAAGTGAGAACCATGTGTTACAAGAGGAAGAGGAATATTGGAAGAATGATGGTTTGTCCTTCATTCAGCCGAGATTGATTTTCAATTTCTCAGAGACATCTGATTATGATTCGGATGAAGTTTAATTTCTTTAAAGATGACCTTACCGTTATTTACAAGCACATTAGAGGAGCAACGTTCCATTATGATATTTATGAACCGCAAAGAGATGATACCCATTGAAATAATTAGATCAAGGAAGGTCCAGTTTGGTAGCGCATTAAATGTCAATGACAAACAATGTCACGAGTATTTCGCATGCAGATCATTTAAGAAATCATCTTCAACACGTATTCAATTGCAAACGTGATGGCCACATTATTGTAACAGTAGACACGCCTATGCCTAATCAATTCACAGAATCTGTGCATGAAGTGGTAAAATTTCTTTTCTCGATACACAATAATTAGTATGCCGACAAAGATCAAAGGATTTCATCAGTTTATGGGAACTGGACAAGATGCACAGATATAAAGTATATATTTGTTGGGTCTAACCCAATATAACATCGTATGCAAAAAATGGCATTAATACGTTAGACGGTTAATCAGATAATTACATTTGTTTGAGGGCAAAGCTAGTGAAACGTGCTATAGCACCAATTTGCAGTGTTGGTTAAAGAAATTGGCGACGCACTTTATAGCTCATGATTAAGGCATAATATAATATAATATATATATATTGATAAAATAATTTGACTTCATAGTCTGCCCTGCATATAAGATACACAGTGTATATTATTTAGTACACTTTTCCAGTACTGAAAGATTAACTTAGCACATATCATTGATTGAATAATATAATTATTGAGGAATAATACCAATAATTATTAGGTGCATGATAGCAATTCAGCATCCTACATAGATAAATATCATAACTATTTATGATATATTAATGAGTATATATGTAATATTTTCCCAAAATAGTATGTCTATGTATGGAACTTACAAATAAGAGTTAAATAATATTACAATTAATTAGATTGAATATTCCAATGATTGAGTAATTACAATAATTACTTAGAATTTATTGGTGATCATTACAGATCAATAATTACTTACAATTAGTGTAAGGGAACATGATAAGTGGTTGATTGGTTATATGGAGTAACCATACATTATTGTATATATAAGTATATTGATTCAGGGAATCATATGTATAGTTACTATGGATATTTTGGATCATTTTCTCCGGGAGGGAGATAGATTACGTTTGGGTGGATGTAGCTGTGAGGAATATGCCATAGAACATTTTTTAATTCAAATGAGCGAGGATCTTAGGGAGTTTGCTTGGCATAGGTGTGGATATAGCCCTTCACAAGAGAAAGCAGTGAGACTTTATAAATTACTATCCACTATTTTTTATAATGAAGCTAAAATGACTACTCAGGACGGTAGTAGCATGGAGTTGGATGAGTTAAAGAAAACCATAACGAAGCATAAGGGTAGGGAGATTACCCTTACTAATGAGCTGAGACAGCAAAAAGGGGAATATGAGAAGAAGTTGACAGCAATGGACTTTGATAATGCTGTATTGAAAAATAAAGTAACCGTGTTAATGGAGGATAATAAGAAATTGAATGAAGTTTCTCTTAAGCAGAAGAAAGAATTGGAGATTATTGCCAGTCAAGAAAGGACTATAAATGACTTGCGAAATGAGGCGAATTTACTAAAATGTCAGACCAATACTGATAATTCGAGATTGAGGATACTGGAAGTGGAGCTTGCAAATTCTAGGACCTTGTTAGAATCCACAATGGAAAACAATAAAGCGTTGGAGTCTGAGGTTGAGAAACTTAAATTGAAAATTTTGCAAGACAATGCCGCAGCCTTAAAGCGAGAAACTCACACACAGGGTGATATGACAGCAGTGAAAAGATATCAGGTAGAATTAACTGATAATAAAATGAAACTAGATAAACTCAATGAGGAAAATAGTGAACTAAGGTCTGAAGTTAGTTCATTAAGAAAATTATTTGATCAATCAAAGAGTGTTGCTGATGAAAAATTAATTGCCTTTGATAAATTTCTGATTGATTCTCATAGAGATAATGAAACATGTAAGAAATTAATTGATGAAGTGAAAGCAAGATGTGAAAAACTAAGGTCAGATTATGACTCCTTGCTTTCGAAGTATGTTACGTTGAAATTCTCTTCTTCTTCTTCTGTCCTTAGCCACCGACCGTCAAAGCAGTCAGTGGCCATTACGCCTAGTGGCGTCTTAGGGCAACAGCAGATAGGTTTTCTTTGCCATTGTTTCCCATCACGCCTAGTGGCGTCTTTAGGGCAATGGCAAATCAACCCATTTGCCGTTGTTTCCGTAATCGAAGTGTCTGGCAAACGGGTGATCAGCCCGTTGGTACGTTGAAATTAGAGAGTGAAAAAAGGGAAAATAAGAGTATATCATTTGATGACAATAATATTGTGGATGTATGTCATTCATATAATGATAAAATTTATGACTTTTGTCTTAGACAGGAACAAAAGTGTGATGACGATGTAACTTCAGTAAAACTGATACTGAATGACCAGATAGGTAACGGGAAATCTGTCACGCAGGACTTGGTATTATTGCGTGAAGATAATAAGACACTTATGGTTAATTCCCATGGATGTAATGAGACTTGTAAGGAATTAATGGATGAAGTGCAATCAGAAAACGAAGAAGGGAATTGTTGCGTGGTGGTTTGCTCTGAACAATGTTCCATGTGTTATGAATAAAACAATTATAAAATTCTGGCCATTGTTTTCTTCCTTGATATGTTAGTTTTAGTGCATCGTGCCTTTGATGGAAGATTAAGCGAATGCTGGGGTGGAAGATTCCAAACAATACTTGAACTTTGGAATACGATTGATTTGATAAGTCATTTCATTGAGTCCGTACATTTAATTCACATGTACACATTTCAAATAGGGACAGAACATGAGTCATGCATAAATTAATCAATGGCGTAGACTGCTGTTTTACGTGTCAATGTCCGTTTAAGGATACAGAGCAGTAATTGTCGTCAGAACATCACAGCTATATGCACGCGCAGCTAGACATGGCTACCTGCCGACAGTGAGACTGCGAGTCTGAATATATTCATACGAATTTGACGATTATTCTTCTCCTTCTGAGAATTCTAGTTAAAATACTAACCTCCATAAATTTCCCTCTCATAAAGAGTTCTAGGACTGACCCTGGTCCATCAAAAAATACACATATAAATGGCTATATCATGCCATTGCATTGGAAGGTTAGAACAACGCAGCTATTCAGCTTGGCGGTCAAGTAACAAAGGGTAGCGTTTCTTAGTTACCGACTGTGTCCTAAACAACGCTATACACGTCATAATCGATCGTGTGTGGAGCGTTCAAAATTGAAACCTCTATCGCAATATATTAAATGCCTTAACCTCTTACAATTGCACGTCTGATAACCTTTAGCAGACGGCGTTAATATCATATACCGTAACAATTCCCTGTACACCGGGGAAAAAAAATCGATAGATTTTTTTTCAAGATCTATCCGACTTAACAATTTTTTCAAAAAAATTTAACACAATTGTGACATATGGCCGACGATGTTCTGAGTAGAACCGTGTTGCGGTCGTGTCAACTAACTATTTGTAATAGTCATCTAACATAAATCACATTATATATCAATATTATACATATTATTATATCAACTAAATAAATGTCCAATGTTAATAGTGAATGATAAAATTAAATTAAAGTAAGGTCTGTCGTATTAGTATGTCATATAGGAATTAATTTGACTAATTAAAATTAAATTAATTAATTAAACTAAGAGTTAAATTATTAAGGTTCTAATGTAACGTGATGTCATGAGAGAAGAAAAGACAAACTAAGTGAGAAGAAATAGAAAGAAATTCGAATATAAGTTTTAACTTAATTGTGTGTGTTAAGTGTTAGTGAATAATAACTATCTAATTTAACTAACTAAATAATGTATAGGTACATTAACAAAAATATTAATCTAATACTTGTGTGAGATTTATTTTCTCTTTTCATAATTTCTTCTTTTTATATTTCGTTCTCTTTTTTTTTCATTTAATTTTTTTCTCACCTTTCATTTTATTGATAATAATTCAATTAAGAAGTTAAGTTAACTAATTAATTAGTATAGGATATGATGATCCATCCGTAGTCTTGATCCTGATGAATTCTTTTAGGCAAAAGTGTTCAAACGTTCACGTCGGAAAGAAATGTCATTTATCACTGCATCCAAGAATTAAGAGTCCATAGGATAATAAGTTCGACTTGTCGTCAGATATTATTCCATGATTGTTCAACGGTATTTATATATCGTGTATGGACGTTAGACGAAGTTCCAATGTCAATATGTCTTTTAGTTCAATTCTGTGATGCATATAGTGTTTATAAAGTTTAAATTGAAGGCAAGGTTAGTTCTCTTATAGTTGATACTTCGTTCAATCCAATGTAGTTCTGATTGATATCGTTTAAGAGTGTCAATATTGATTATTCGTCGTCAATAGGATTACGTGACAATGCATCTGCCACACAATTTTCAGTGCCAGGTATAAGTTCAATGGAGAACTCGAATGGCTGTAGGATGATTGAATATCTGGCAAGCTTCTGGCTTGTATGATTTGATCGACGCAAGGCTGCTACAGCACGTTGGTCCGTCTGTATGGTGAAGGGAGCACCAAGTAAGTACTTTTCAAGTTTGGTTATTGCCCAGATCACAGATAAAAGTTCCTTGTCGACTGTTGAATACTTCGTTTCTGCCGGCTTCAGCTTTCTTGAAATGTATAACGTAGGATGTAGAATGCCATCATGGTTCTGGAGCAGGCATGCACCAATGCCGTAGTTACTAGCATCTGTTCGTAAGAAAAATCTTTTGGAAGCATCGGGAAGTCTTAAAATTGGTTCATGCGAGAACAAATTTATAATTTTGTTGAAAGTTTCATTGCATGTACCAGTCCATGTCACCTTCACCGGCATATCTTTTTTTAACAATGAAGACAATACAGCCGTGATGGATGACAAGTTTGGTATGAATCTACTGTAATATTGAACAAGTCCTAACAAACTCCTGACCTGTTTCTTCGTCTGAGGAACTGCTATGTTTAGAATTTTGGAGACTGTACTAGGTAACGTTCGGATATATCCCGATCCAATGATATGTCCCAAAAAGGTTATCTCATTACACGCGATTTGCACCTTTGTAGGTTTAGCAGTTAGATGATAATTCCTTAGAGTGTCAAAAACATATCTAAGTCCCGAAACATGTTCCTCAAACGACGAACTAAACAAGCATATGTCGTCAATATATGTAATAACGTCTGGTCTACCTGATAAAATTTGTCGCATCAGGCGAATGAAGGTAGCTGGCGCATTAACAAGCCCAAAAGGCATCACATTCCACTGGTATAGACCTTGTGGAGTGGAAAATGCGGTGTAGTACTTAGCCTTTTCGGTCAGTGGTATCTGCCAATAACCTTTAGTTAAGTCTATCTTACTAAATATAGTTGCGTTGGATAGACGTGGCAGTAAGTCGTCGATAAGTGGATGTGGTTCGCTGTCAACTATAGTCTTAGCATTTAATTTTCTATAATCAACACATAGTCTAATGTTATTGTCCTTCTTCCGGACAATCACTAATGGAGAAGAGAATGGCGAATTACTAGTCTCAATGATTCCCAGAGACAACATCTGTTCAAGTTCCTTAGTAGTTTTAGCAAGGAAATGTAAAGGAACAGAATAGGGATGTACACGAATAGGTGTATCATCATTGAGAGTAATGTCATGACTGATAGCCGATGTGCGACCCGGGACGTCGGTCAATACATCTGGATAAGATTGTAATAGATTAGCAATCTGTAGACGCTGTTGCGGTGTAACCGTTGAAGAGATGGTTACATCCCGCCAAGATTCAGTAGGTTGAACTACTGGTACAGGTAACGGTAACTGTACCTCAGGAAAAGAAGATTCTTCTTCCTGGATGACAGATAAGTTAGAATAATGACAAGTGGATACTGTGTTGTCATCTAGTTCATGAAAAATTGACTGTAAGTGTTCAGGACGTGTATGAAATTGCTTGAGCATGTTAATATGAAATATCTTTTTGTGTCCCTTGATATCTAAGACGTAATCAACGTCGGAAATTTTATCAATGACTTTGTAAGGACCATTCCAAGATATCAATAATTTATTGTTATTGTGAGGAAGTAACACATAAGCCTCGTCGCCTGGGAATAATTGGCGTAATCGTCGAGACCTATTTTGTAGAGATCGAGCCTTAGCTTTTGCAGCCTCAGAAGAAGCTGTTGCCAACTGGCAAGACTCAATAATGTTCTTCCGAAGATTAATCACGTACTCGTAAGATGACTGAGTGTCCTGAGTCATCTCCTCGTCAATTAATAAGTCTTTTATTAGTCCCATAGGACCTCTTGGGGAGCACCAAAAACTAATTCAAAGGGAGAGAAGCCAGTTTGTTCATGCGGTACCTCCCGATAAGCAAATAGAACAGCTGGGAGTGCTCTGTCCCAGTCATGAGGGTGCTTAGCAGTAACCTTATGTAGTAGTTGTTTAAGTGTACGGTTAAGTCTTTCAACCGCACCATTACTCATCGGATGATAAATACTACTTAAATTCCTATCAATGTCCCAAGTTTTCATGACTTCCTTCATGGTGTCAGATATAAACTGTGACCCATGGTCTGATAAAAGTTTTCTAGGAAACCCTATTCTAGAAAAGATGAGATGTAGTGCATCAGCTACATCTGTGGTAGTGGTGGTCTTTAATGGGATAGCTTCTGGCCATCGTGTGCACAAATCAATGCACGTAAGGACGAATCTATGTCCTCTGGCCGATGGTAGCAATGGACCAATAATGTCTATTGCCATCTTGTCAAAAGGTCTCACTGAGATATCGCAAGCCTGAATAGGCGCCGTGTGAAAAGCTCCACGTGCTTTCACTTCTTGGCATGTAGTACAGGAACGTACATACTGCGAAATATCTCTTGACACCCCTGGCCAAAAGAATGAAGACAGTACTCGAGATCGTGTTCGAGTATATCCCATATGTCCAGCACAATGTGAGTCATGTGCATGTTGAAGAATGTACCGTCTAAAAGTATACGGGACCATAACTTGTTGTTTCATTTGTGATTTGTCATTAAAACATCTAATCAATATGTCATTTTTAATAACAAAACAATGTTTGTTATTATTACCTGAGGATAGATTGTCAACTTTATCAACCAACTTAAAAAATTTTTTTAAAGATTTATCCTCTTTTTGTTTGGTTGCAAATGTTTCCCTGTCAATAGGTGAATTGACTACAAATTCCTCTTGGTTGTCTGCATCCATTTTATTATCATCAACTTTCTCCATGAGTTGAGTCTGCGCTCTAGTCGTCACGGCGTTTCCAGTGCATAGGTTATGTTTCTCCCATTCTATAATCTCATCTGGAGTACAATCTTTACTGCCGTGTATACGACCGACCATCAAATCAGCTATAGGCTTTTTTAGCATACATACTTTTACGTTCCCTGTGAAGAAAGGAGTGTTAACATGAATAATAGCTGTGGGGTAAAACTCTATTGTTCCACCAAAAGTCATGCAACGGACATATTCCCCTGTTGCACAGCTAGGATGTACCAGCGACTGTCGTACACCAATCGTTGTGGATCCCGAATCCCTCAACACTGAGACGACGGATCCATTAACTAATCCCCTGTTAAAAATTAGTAGGCCTGTTCCATCGTTGACTGCAAGACCTACCTGTGGTATAATATGTCCGCAGTTGAGCACTGTTTCTTTCGCCTTCTGAAAAATAAGATTGCATTGCTGGCAACTATTTGCCACATTATAATTAATAGCAAAACATGCAGCAGAAGACTGTGTTGTATTATTGTCAAGTGGGACCTGAGCTATAGGGGTAGTATTATTTGTAACTGCCGCCCCTGTATTATGGTTGTAATGAGATGATCCCCGAGAATGAGATCGATTCCGAGTATAATTGTTAGAATTATCTCGTCGTCCTCTATAGCAACTATTATCTCGATGTCTCGAGCCATGATTATTACCATTCCAGTTATTATTATTATTGGGAGTATGTGATCGATTATAATGAGTGTTATGTTGACCATTGTGGTAGTTTGTTTGAGGTGAATAATTTCTATCTCGTGATCTACCTCTGTTGAACTCATTTTTATTGTTGAAATCATTATTATGTCCCTTCTGAAAGTTAACATTGTGATTTCTTTGGAACCTGCTTCTGTCTACACTGTGATGTCTTTGTTTGTTATTGTGATTGTAGGCCATATTAGACGCCACAGGTAGAGGTTCTCTTAATGAGGAGTTAGAAATGGTTGCATTCGGATGTGCCGAACAGTAGTTTAAAGAAATTTTTTCTAACTCATCCATAGTACCTGGTTTACGCTCCTGCAAATATGCAAAAAATGGCTGGCTAACCGAAGATAATACCTTATCCCGCAGTAGTAAATCAACTAATTTGTCGTATGATTTGTTGACTTCTGCCAGTTCAACCCATCTATTAAATGTATTGCGTATGTTCGCAATGAATCCTGCAAAATCCTTTGGAGATTCTGGTAAAATTCCCTTAAATTTCAACCTACAGTGTTCCTCGTCCAGGTGAAACCTTCGTAAAAGCAAGGACTTAATAGCACCGTAGTTATTAGCTATTGATGGGTCAGCATTTTGAGAAGCTGTCAGTGGTTCTCCAACCAAGAATTCATTTAATTTGAGTACCCATGACTCTTCAGGCAAATGGTTAGATTTGCAAGTCTGTTCAAAACGTGCCAGGAACGATGAAAGGTCGTCGACGTTCAAGTTGAAAATGGGTAATTTAAAGTTGTAGAAGTGTTTAGGTTGGCTGGATGATGATCCATTTTGTGCGTTATTATTCTGGTTTGCATCAGCACTTTGTGCTTGTAATCTTGCTGTCTCCAATTTAATACGCGCCAATTCCATTTCTTGTTGTAAAATAATTTCCTCTCGTTTCAATTTATTCTCTTCTTCCTGTCTGGCGATTGTTCTTTGCTCTTCTCTTTCACGTTGAGCAATCTCTCTCAGTCTATTTTCCTTGTCAATTTGCTTCATCTCACGTTCTGCTTCCTCTTTCTTTAATGCAGCTTTTTTCTCTTCTTCCTCTTTCTTTAATGCAGCTTTTTTCTCTTCTTCCTCTTTCTTTAATGCAGCTTTTTTCTCTTCTTCCTCTTTCTTTAATGTAGCTTTTTTCTCTTCTTCTTTTCTTTCATATTTTTCCAGTTCTGATTCAGCAAACTGACGAAGTTCTTGAGATTTATAACCATATTCACGACCAATCTTAACGAAATGGTCTATAGTAAGCATTTTGACTTTTATCTGTAAGTAATTATTGATAATTACTGATTAAAATAGTCAATAGTAGCTTCAGAGTAATTATTATACTTACTCAACTTAGAAATATTCAATATAAGTAATCACAATAGTACTGAACTTAATGTCTAAGTTCAACTAATAGACAATATTTTGTAACAATATTGTATCTAAATAATACTATATCATAAATAGTTATGATATCTGTTAAATATAATGTAATTATATCACACAATTAATCTCAATATCCAATAATGTTGGGTATAATTCCTAGTAATTATATTGTTCAATGTACTAAGTCACTCTCTTAGTACCAGAAAAGTATATTAAATAATATACAATGGGTCTATTACCTCAAAGGTAGCTATAAGATTATTTATTTTGTCAATATATATATTATATTATTATGCCCTAGGCATCTCTTATAAATTGTAGTGCTACTTTCTTGGACTATCACTGCATAATTATGCAATGTCCCATATTAACCTTAATTATCAGAAAAAATTAATTAAATTAAATTACAAGTGTATTATTGCATATAATAGCATATTATTAATGTAATATTAATATATATCATGAGGACAAACAAAACAATGATGCAACTAAAGGGTACAAACAATGTCAAGACGCAAACAAGACATTTTCACAATTAAAATGAATTTATGAACTAAATAAAATAAGCGGAAATGTCACAGACCAAATGAAGGGCAAGGTCTGACCGGAGGTCAACTGAATATTCAAGGTACACACAAAAAAAAATGACTGCGAAAAATGATGACGTCACAGGACTCATAACGGACGAAAATTTAACAATCATAAAATAAATGATAGTCAGAGGAGACTGGACGAATAGTAACGAACATGGTACAGAACTGAATAAAATTATTAACTGAGTACGAATAAAATACACCAATTATCTACGGGACAGTACAGCTAACGCAAAATCGTCAAACGACAGCAGATTTGGACAACAAGTCCAATGTCAAACCTCAATGGGGTTTCCAAAGGTGCGATCGTTTAACTGCCCTAAGAAACGACCGAAATTAATTCAGGCATCGTGAGAGCCACAGAATCTAATTTCGGTTCATCCTCCCTACCTCCCACGAATTAACAACACATTAAGACAACAAAAATTACATTAAACATAGATAAAAACATGCCGATGTAGGCAGAGGACAATGGACTTAGTTAGCACTGTTTGCAATACCAACAGTTAAACACCTAGATTTATCTTTACCGTTGCTTCGATCAGTGCTAGCGGTCGTCAACAGCTAGGCTAAAGCCCCTGACTGTCTGCTCCTATAGTCCATATCATGTGTTGGCTTCAAATGGCTCATGTTTTCTTTGGTTAGACTTAGAAACGGCTGGTTTCTTCGACAGATCACCTACACGATTTTCAGTGACGTCACGTTGTTAGGTATTATAATGAGTACTGCGTCACGTCAGCCTCGTACTGGTCATGTGATCGAAACTTGATCGTAAACATTTCATTCGAAAGTCATGAAGAAATTTATTTTTTTTCGATCCCCAGACACCGGACACCACTGTTGCGTGGTGGTTTGCTCTGAACAATGTTCCATGTGTTATGAATAAAACAATTATAAAATTCTGGCCATTGTTTTCTTCCTTGATATGTTAGTTTTAGTGCATCGTGCCTTTGATGGAAGATTAAGCGAATGCTGGGGTGGAAGATTCCAAACAATACTTGAACTTTGGAATACGATTGATTTGATAAGTCATTTCATTGAGTCCGTACATTTAATTCACATGTACACATTTCAAATAGGGACAGAACATGAGTCATGCATAAATTAATCAATGGCGTAGACTGCTGTTTTACGTGTCAATGTCCGTTTAAGGATACAGAGCAGTAATTGTCGTCAGAACATCACAGCTATATGCACGCGCAGCTAGACATGGCTACCTGCCGACAGTGAGACTGCGAGTCTGAATATATTCATACGAATTTGACGATTATTCTTCTCCTTCTGAGAATTCTAGTTAAAATACTAACCTCCATAAATTTCCCTCTCATAAAGAGTTCTAGGACTGACCCTGGTCCATCAAAAAATACACATATAAATGGCTATATCATGCCATTGCATTGGAAGGTTAGAACAACGCAGCTATTCAGCTTGGCGGTCAAGTAACAAAGGGTAGCGTTTCTTAGTTACCGACTGTGTCCTAAACAACGCTATACACGTCATAATCGATCGTGTGTGGAGCGTTCAAAATTGAAACCTCTATCGCAATATATTAAATGCCTTAACCTCTTACAATTGCACGTCTGATAACCTTTAGCAGACGGCGTTAATATCATATACCGTAACAGGAATACAGAATCGGGTATTAGTGTTTCTGTTTCCACCATGACTGATGATTCTCTCATTGATAACAGGGTGACGACATTAGAAGCGTTACTCCTGAAGGAGAAAGATAGATATGCTGAACTGGAAAAGGAAACACAACAGCAAATCTATGAACTTGCAACTGCACTGAATACAGTTGATTCCTTGCTTGGTAATGAGATGAAGAAAACTACTAACTTGGAGAAAATAAATAAGAGGCAGAAACAGGAAATTACACTTCTAGATTTAGATGGTACAAAATTAAGAAATAGAGTGTATGGTCTGCTAGACGTCGTGTTGAGCAAAAAGATACTGCTCAACAACACACATAATAAGTCTATTGCACGACATGCCTCAGGTACTAAGTGTGATCCTGCAGTGTCAATACAACCTGTGAAGGTTAGAAAATCATTTCGAGGCAAGTATACCTTCCCTCGTCAGGACAATACTGCCAATTCTGATAATAAATGTTGGCGACCGGATCAGATTACAACTGATCCTAAGAAAACTGTTGCCGTTGTCAACATTGACAGGGATGCTAAGAAGAAGAATAATGTAGTGATTAAAAGGAACAGGGATAATAAAGTTAAGACAAATAAGTCTGACGGCAAAATTTTTACTTTGCCCAGCCATCACACGTCTACGACATATAGGAAACTTAATACCTTTGGTAATGATAGGTGTCATCCTCAGCCCAGTCAGGATGATACATCATTCAAGAAATATACTATGTCTATGTCAAAAGGGAAAGTTAATTCTTTGACAAAGAATACATATCGTCATTGTGCACAATTTTGTGACAATGATACTACATATATTGGAAAAAGTGCGTATTCTCGCACAGTCTTAGTGCGAAATCTGCCGCAGGATACTACCTGGCAGGCACTTAGAAATTTTTTTGTTTATACAGCAAACGTTAAGTTTGTTCGTCTTCTGCCATCATGCAATGGGCAGAATAGACAGGCGATGGTTACATTTCGTAACAATCGAGACGCTCGTTGTGTTATCGAGCGTGATAATGGTGTTTATTTTCATCACCGTTATCTGAAGTTACAATTAGTACCTGATTCTGCGCCACGCAGATAATGGTGTACGCTCACACTTTTGTCTTATTTCTTTATGACTCAGCATTGTCAGTCATCATTTCTTATCTTTCTTAATCATCTATCCTAATATAGATTGATTTATTGATTTTTTCTTCTTGAAAAACATTTTTGTTTCTTGACATCTTCAAATTTGTACATGTTTTCTGTCTTATTTGTTTTTTACCATGCCTACAAGAAACAGTAATGTCGTTATTGGTATTAACTATGCTCAGCCCAATACAGCATAGGTTTATTTGTCATCTATCACGGCTGTCTTGTCATCTTTGTTAAAAAAAGACAGGCCAGTGAAGACAACATGGACTGGTGAGTTTAATATAATATTTAGGTAAATAATTGATATATTTTCACACCCACCTATTTTGAGACTACCTGATCCTTCCAAAAAGTTATCCTCCTTATAGATTCGAGTAATTACGGAATTGGCGCATGTTTGCTCCAATATCGTGACGACGTCCTCCATCCCACACTCAACGTCTCACGGAAACTTAGGCCACCAAAAATCACAAGAGCCCGAAACTGTCAAGATACGCCATTCTCCTTCCACCGTTCAACGTTACGATTGAATACATTTCTGGAACATACAATATCGTCGCAGACGCACTATCCAGAAATCCTTTGGATGTCGAGTAATCAACACTGACACTTTTCTAATACGTCAACCGAAATTACGTGTCACAGGAGACTAAATCCTATCGCGAAATTCTTGACATGGAGATAAACCTTTGCTTACGATTCAACTAAATAACTTGTACAGACAAGTGCGATACAAAATGTACGAAATCAATTAACAATGTATTCGTATATACGCCGGGACTTTGGTATATGTCCATTCAGTATAAAACTATTTGAAACAAAGTCGGTTCGCCCAGTTGAACTAATTTCGTTACGTGATATAAACTTGAACGTTAAGAGGATCTATACTTATGCTGAATCAGAACAGTTCAACAGTTTTTTCTAACACTGGAAATTCACAAGGATCAAGACTACGGATGGATCATCCAAGGTTAATTAATTTTAACGTAGCTGTTGAATTTATAGAAATTAAAATGAAATGTGAGAAAAAAAATGAAAAGAAATGGAAGAAAAAAAAATGAAACATGAAAAAAATGAATAAAATTAAAGAATCTCACATAATTCTAAGTAATATTCTTAGATATAATTATACATTATTTTTTTTATTTTTTGTCTTTCTTTCTCAGAACATTGTCTTTCATTTTTTTTTTTTTTTTTTTGCATTAGATAACTCGACTCCTAATACACACTTAATATAATTAATTATTTTAATTTTAATTAGTTAGTTTAGTCTTGACATGACATTTCATTACGACAGACTTTAAGTTAATTAAGTAATTAGATATCAGCATTACATATTTTCTTTTAATTACTATAACACTTATGTATAACAGTTATGTATAACATGATCGTTAATATACTATATGACTATTAGTTAGTTGACATGACCGCGACACTGTTCTAGTCAGAACATCGTAGGCCATATGTCGCATTTTTTGTTAAATTTTTGAGATTATTCACTCAGATAGGTTTTCAACAACAAAAAATCTATCGAATAGATTTTTTTCCCCCCGGTGGACAGGGGATTGTTACGGTATTTTTATTGGCATCGTCTGCTAGAGGTTAGCAGCATGCGATTTTAGGGGTTACTGCGTTTAATGTAATGTAAAATATTAGTAGACTATTGAACGCTATGACGTTTCAGCGTTGGTAGGTCACGCACCGTGACCAAGAGACGGGACTCTTTCTTGAATGACCGTCGAACTGAGAAGACGTGTCCTTGGAGTCTTATAGTGTCGGGCATGGAGTGCCACACAGTTATATTGTATTTTATTATGGACATGGGTCAGTCCACTCTTACGATGAAGAGAGATGAATGTTTCAGGTTAGTAAGTGACTAAACCTAAGTCGGGATGAATTAACAGTCCGTATTAATTATATTTTGCCAGACGCGTAATGTCACTGTCAGCCGTTGGGACCACCAACTGCGCGTACATATAGTTACGACGTTCTGTCTACAATAATTCATGCTATTTGACAAGGACTGATTCGCAGATAAATCATAATCGAAGTATGAACAGAACTTAATATTTATGTGCTTCATGATAACCATGTGTGAACTATTTATGTATGAATTCAATGTATTAAATCTGTGCGGACTCAAGACATGACTTATCCCGTCTATGAACATTGGGAATTCAATTATTATTATCATGGTTGCAAAGCTTTTATTCCACTTTTCGCGTAACTGACTATTAACAGCACGATGCAAAAATGATGAACGGTAAAACCAATTACCACGATTGACTAGCCAGCTTGCAACAATCCGTTGGGCTAACTCCGGTCGCAACAATACTACAAAGGTCAGTGATGACGAGGAAAACGTCAAATGAGCGATACAAGCAGATGAAACCACGGTGATGAGCGAAACGATAACAGTAATAATGCAAGAAAATCGTGAAACCAGAAAGACATGTCGAAACAAGAAAGTAAATAATCAACGAAACGAAGACAGGAATGAACAACACTAATAAAATGCGTAAAAAATCACTTAGCTTTGTCGAGGAAGGAAACATTCAAAATGGCTGAAAAACTAAGGCGTCATACGGAAGTGACGTAGGAGCTAGTGACGGCTAAGAACAGAAAATTGAGGAAACGAAACGAACCAAAGCAAAAACAAGGATAGATAAGAAAATAACGACAGAAGCCACCAGAATTATGCAAAATGATGCAAGACATTCATCCCAGCAGGAGCTAAAACGCCCATTTGAAAAATGAGGCGATTCTCCAACGAAAAGCGAGTTCGTCGTCACCGATACATGAACGGAGGGCAGTGACATGAATGTCAGAGTTACCTGAATGGTCAGAGCTGTTGAAGTGAAGGGCCACTGGTAAATGTTTGCCATGATGGATGTCATCCAAGTGCTCGCGAAACCTGTCTGCCAAACGTCTGCCAGTTTCACCAATATAGGTCATGTCACACCTCTTGCAGATGATAGCATAAATCAGGTTTATGGATTCGCACGTGAAAGACTCCCCAATGGTAAATTTACCGTTCGGAAAGGAGACTGACTGCGTTTGGAGTACAAAAGGACAGGTCTTACATATGCTGCGTTGGCACGGTTTAGTACCAAAGTGAGAAGGACTAGTTTGTCTCAAGCGACTATGAACAAGAATATCACTAAATTTTTTATCCTTAGGATATGCTAACAAAGGGGTATCACGAAACAACTCTCTGGTATCAGGATCGGAGTGGAGAATAGGCAGATGACGGAACAGAATTTTTTTCACCGCCACACAGTGAGGGTGGAAAGTTAAGACAAGTTTGAGTCTGTCAGATGTAGTAGTAGGTTTAGCAGTAAGTGCAGCCTGACGAGTAACGGGACTAATGCGATTAAGGGCATCAGATAAGACTCTTTCAGGATAGTGACGTCGGCGAAAAAACTCGAGCATTTCTTGAGCTCGTTCACGGAAATCATCTTCATCGTGACATATCCGACGTAAGCGTAGAAGTTGAGAGTAGGGAATGGAATTTTTACAGCTGGGAGGGTGAGAAGAGGTGTAAAGAAGGAAACCATGGGCATCAGTAGGTTTATAAAAGACAGAGGTAGTAAGGCCAGTAGGAGTAATATTGACAGTCAGGTCAAGGAAGTTAACTGAAGTGGTAGAAATCTGAGAAGTGAATTTGATTGCAGGATGGAAATTGCCAACATAGTCAATGAATCTACGGAGGTTAGCTTCAGACATGTCTGTGACACCAATACCATCGTCGATATAGCGACGGTAAAACTCAGGTAATGGTCCATGGTAACTTTGAAGCACCAAATATTCAAAGTGACCCATGAAGAGGCAGGCATAACTCGGGCCCATTTTGGTGCCCAAAGCAACGCCACTAATTTGATTAAAGAACTGGCCATTGAATTCAAAAGAGTTGAGAGTGAGGACCAATTCCGCAAGGCGAAGAAGAGAGCCGGTGCTAAAAGTAAGGTCAGTGCGTCAGTCGAGAAAAAATTGTAGTGCTTTAAGGCCATCAGAGTGTGGAATTGAAGTATAAAGCGAACAAACATCCAGAAGGAAAAGACGGTAAGTGTGGTCAGGTGTGAATGGGATGGAATCAAAAGTAGTGATAGCATGGGTGGTGTCCTTAAGATAGGAAAGTAGATTGGCCACTAATGGTTGCAAAATACTATCCAGGAAATCAGAGATACGTTCAGTGGGACAAGAGCAGGCTGAAACAATAGGTCGACCCGGATTGTCAATTTTATGAACCTTAGGAAGCATGTAGAAGGAAGGTTTACCTAGACTACTATCAAGAATATGGAGAGACATGGCACTAGAAGGAAGGAGGTTATCTTGGATGAGATCACGAATAGTAGCATGAACAGTAAGATTATGGCGGACTGTGGCATCCCCAGAACTGGGTGAGTAAAAGGTGGAGTTACCGAGCTGTGAGACTCCTTCTTGAATGTACAAGTCCTTTCGCCAAACTACCACCGCACCACCTTTATCAGCAAGTTTGATGATAATGTCATCCCGCTTCTTAAGGGATGACAAGGACCGCAACTCAGAAGTAGTCAGGTTAGATCGACGTAGACTGGGTAGAGAAAGTTGATTAATGTCATGCAAAGTGTTGGCAATATATAAATCAAGAGCAGCAGAGGCACCTGGAGCCGGAGTCCAGTCTGACTTAGGTTTATTAAAATGACGAAAGATATCCCCGTCTGGCTGAGAATCATTACCATTCCTATGGTAATACTGAAGACGCATGCGACGATGGAAGCGGTAGACATCTTGGAGCATAGAGTATTTATCAAATGTCGAGCGAAGAGGAACAAACTTGAGATCTTTACTAAGAACAGATAATTCATCAGGAGATAGTTGTAGATCAGGAGGAATGCAAATAACTTTGGTAGAAGTAGGAACAGGGGACGCTGAAGATTCAGAAGGAACCTGAGGGCGGAGGCGACGCAATGTTTCTTTTTTATGCGTGCTCAGCCGAGTGTAGAGCTCCTTATTAGTATCAGGAATAATAGTACGAATAAGAAGCAAGGCTGTCGGGTACGAAGAAGTCAGTAGACGAAGTTGGTGAGTGAGGTTGGATTTCAAAAGTTCCAAGTCAGTGAGCATGCGTTTATGCATAGCAATAACACACCTCATGCGTTGAAAGGAACACTTTTTTTCAACTAATTGCAAGCGGTGCAATGCAGAAGGATGAAAGTGTCCAGTCGAAGGATGGAAGTGGGAAAGAAACCCTTTAGGGATAACTCTAACCCGAAGACCGTTATTAAGAAAATTAGAGTGACATGTAAATCGTGTTTTTTTGTATGTGGTGAAGGCTAAGGCGGTGGCAGTCCGAGATATGTCCGAAGGCATGAGAGAAAAAGAATTGGTGATAAAGGCATGAAGAGAAGAAATCAAATGTTTCTGGTAGGGCATATTGAAGAAACGCAAAAATATGAAAGACGAGACGTGGACAATATAAAATGATCACAAAACGGAAACAGGGTAGTAGCAATGAATTGGGTATAGTGTTTAACAGAGGATGATTAGGCTGCAGTAAAACTGGTAAAAACAAATATATAAATTAAAAAATAATATGGTATGAAATCAGTTTTACAAGTAAACGGTACACATGAGACAAGGGACGTTTCGGGTTTTACCCTTCGTCAGCCACCGTTACGAACAGGTGACAAGGACAAGAACTACAAATAGGTGTAGTGATATCCTCAATACAATCGATAAATTAGATAAAACAGTATAGAGTATAAAGTCAAAATAAGGTAGAAATAAAATATTGGGTTGCGATTAGCTTCTTCGCCCCGCCTGCAAACGTATCGCTTTCAATAGGCCTTACTGTAGAGAAAAAAATAAATGTAACATGTCTGAAACAAATCGAGGCGTAATTTTTGTTCTAGACGGAGTGAGAGACACGAAGGAGGGGAAAGGAGCGACAGAATGCTACCATCAGCACGCGTTGTTTGGAATCAAAAATTGTAACGAACGCGCGAGATGGCTTTTGGCAGATTTGAAAATACGACGCAAGGCCAATTCTTGCATCGCCTTATATTCACGCAGTGGAAATGTATAAACACACACACAGCCCTCATTTCTTGTATGGTAGCGTATTTTCTGACGAAACACAGACATTGGCGTTTTAGTTTGAAAAAAAAGGCGTTAGAGAGAGGGAAAAAGATGGTGGTTTTCTAGATTTAAATAATATTGACGACTAACATGGAAAAAATATGGAAATACGAACTATAATACTTAGGGCCATAAAACCTAGATAGTTTTGGGGAATAGGGTCTCCTGATCAATAATGTATTTTAATTTACAAAATCGTCCACTTAATAACCAAGATATTGCAATAATACTATATATTCTAGGACAGACTGACGAACACTCATGCCTGCTTATTTTAGCCATAACATTTTTTGAACGCATTTTTGAAATGAGGAAGAAGAGGGTACATGTAATTTGATTGGGTGTAGTTAGACAGAGGGAGAGAGGTTATTGGTTGGCCCGAAACTAAAAATATATTTTTGCAAAGTAAAGCCTAAGGCAGACTAACCAACGTACCGAAAAACACACAGTATTTTTGCAGTGGGGTTTTTTAACTTTGAATTCAAAATTTGTTAGACGTCGATTTCTATTGGCCAGCGTAGGGGATATTGAGAAAAAAATTGGAAGGCTGGACGCCATTTAAAGAAAAACGTTCCCTTAAACAGGTCGATTGATAGACCAGAAGTTTGACTTGCTTCACCATATAATGAAGACATAACTAAAGAAAAGCAGTCATAGTCTAGCAGCGGTACAGCTAAATTTGTGCCAAATCATCGTACCTGTGTGTATTTCATTGAATTTGTTGTAAGAACGAAATTATTAATATTTTATTTAAAAATTTGAATGTAAGATACTGCCATATGAACAATATTTTACGACAGTAAGTACATAGGTCCCTAGCAGACTTATGCAGGGCCTAGATGTTGATCCATCATATAACAAACTACCAGAGAGGTAGATCCAAAAGATTATATAGGTTGTCATCAAAGATCATATCACCCATCATATTTTATGGAAAAAGATCAAGGATAATGGCAAAGGTGTTGCAGCCATTAGGGAGAGGAAAAAGAAAACTGGTACAAGTTGTTCCATCAGTCTAGATTGGATGAGCTGGGTTGGTCAGAGAGATCTGACCCTGTTCTTTTATTTTGAATGCATTGTTAATTGTGGATTTGGTGGATTAGATATTATGTTAAGACAGACCATAATCTTCATGTTGCAGGGTTTGTTACTGGCACTATGCTAGTACCAGCTTCCTGAATATAATAAACAGTGTAAAAGTGGAGTTTGCTGTAGTGGTGTCATGAAATATTCTAATCCACATATATAAATTATTAGGTAAATATGAAGCCTAACAAATCAAATTAATAAAGAGAAGAGCAATGGTAAAATAACAGTGCTGTCACAAAGAATGTACTCGAAATCCCCCTTGTTTTCTGCTTCGTCTGCAAATTGTAACGCTTTCACGTTGATATAAAAGCTTACTGTATTATTACCCGCCTTCTTCAATGAAACGTGTGCTGCATTTCTAAGAAAAACATTGAGACGTACTGCGTAATGACCTAAATTAATCCTAACATTAATTATACTGCGTTACCAAAACGAACGAACAGATGGACAAAAGGATAAAGAGAGAGGGGAGGGCTGAAAATCAGGAACGCATGCATCACGCGTGTAAGTCTACATGCACTAATTTTTTTTCAGACGGACAGTGATAAAATACACTACCCTTTCCCAGAGTTAGGTTTATAAATCATAAAAAACTCTTATTAGAAAAGATAACATTAGATGGGTTTACGGTTGAGAACATAACAGTACCCAGACAGCACATCTTCGAAACAGGAGGTAGAAGAAATTGCATATTTTGAATGCAGCCACGTAGCTCCTTTAAATTTGTATTTTTGGGTTCCTTAGGGCTTGCTGACAAATAATATGTAAAACGTTACGCAAATAGTCCAGGAATTAATAAATTATACCCAAAATAAAATATTGGGGGTGCCTGACAGCATAAAATCATTTCTGCTCATAAGATTTTTTTTTAACGTGTTTGAAAAAAATTTACGTTACAGAAATAGCCTACCATGTAAACTCCAAATTGATTGGAGCGCAACAAATGAAAGCCTAACCACGATTGGTCGGGCTATAAATACTATCTTGGTTGTTAGGGGAAACGGGGAAAGGTAACATTTTTTCAAACACTTGTCGAAACGGGGCTCATTGGTCAGACTCGCTGATATACACACTTGGGAGCGTTAGTTCGAAACCACTTGTTTAAAATAGCTTGATAAAGCATCAGTGCGTTGAAGCCAGCATATATTTTGCTAAATAAAAGCCTGGAAGATAAGCAGATGGGAATTTGTGCCAGTTTGTGCCAGAATTCATTGCTAATCAACGTATCTGTGTTTATTCGTATGAATTGTGGTAAGCTTGAACCATTCAATATCTTTTAATGAAAATTGAATGTGAATTGTTGATTTATGCCTGTATATATATGTGTAGTTCAGTGCCAACGTGAGGTAAAGCCTGTAATGCTCCAGCCTGAACAGAGGGTGTCGGAGAGAAGTAAAACGGCATGGAATGGCCAAACAGTACACTGACACCTGGATGATTGACTAGAAAGAAATAATGCTGGAAGTGCAGAGGCGTAGTAACCATTAAGAAGGGTAATACTGGAATAAAGTATTTCAAATGAAGCTGACAGTTGGCCTAATGCTCTGAACTCAATGTTTGTGCTGTGTTGTGATCAGTGTAACAAGAGAGTTTAAGTTAGTTATGAAGTAGAAGGTACATCCTTCTTGATTTCAGGGACAGTGGTCTTGATGGTACTGAGCAGCACCTGGTCAGAGCTTTGCTGAATCCAGAGTCGGACAGCATACTCCTTGGTCTTTTTAGCTATCAGTGAGGTGTCTCCAGAGCCCAGAGGAGAATTCGAGCAGAGGAGTCCTTTCCTGCCGCCATCACGCCAGATAAGCTGATTTGGCCAGCTGAGCTCAACATTATGTCCCCTCATCTTGAAATGACTTTGTAAAAATAACATTAAGAGGGGAATTTAATTGTCTTAATATCAGGAACTGAGAACATCTCCAATACTAGTCCCTAAAGACAAACTATTGAAGTCATGATGACAAATACCAACAGAGCTTGAACAAAACAAAACCAGTATTACCTCATTTTACTACTACACAACTGACACACATAGGATATTTGTAATAATATATGTCACTACAATATTCATATTAATACATTCTGTACATAACTTGTAATTAAAATTGATTGTGATTCCTGGTTCCTTTGTAGTTGAATCAGGACACATATTCATTCATGCTAGAAATGAATACATATTGTTATTTGAAACGTTACGAGTGACTTCTTTAAGATATTCTCATAGTGTGTTATATGTATGTGAGTGTCACAGTGTTGTCAAGAGTAGTGGATTAAATTAAATTGTTTATCTGTCTGTTGTTGTGACTTACACTTCATCATACACATACCCTAGACACATAACGTAGCATCACACTATTCCAGAATAATTCTGACTGAGATATATAGATATGTGGTAGCAAGTAAGGTTATCTATAATACACTACTCTTAATAGATATAGATACCTTCACAGCTGATCTCAGTCAGTACACTAAGTTCCCTATAAATATTTATAACATCCCACTTCACCACATATATTGGGGTCTCGCTCTTGGGATTTTGAATCTTTAACTATTAAAAATATGAGGGGTAATTCACTTCAGGGAATATAAGAATTAAAAGGTATCCTTGGGTGGAATTAAATAAGGTTGAGCTCACGGTGCCTGTGTTGTCCATTATATATATTTAGAAATTGAATTGTTGGGTAGACATTATAAAAATTTACCTGATAGACAATGGCGGACCTGGCCAAATTTCGATCTGCTGCGGTTCAGACTGCAAAAGAGTTAGGATTAGATGGGCAAGTTATGGTTGCCTATGTCACAACGGAATGTGACAAATTTATTGAACGCGAAGAAAGAAGATTAGAAAAAGAAGCCGAAAGAAGGTTAGAGGCTGAGACTAAGAGGTTGCAAGCTGAGGCTGAGACTAAGAGGTTGCAGATTGAGGCTGACAAAGAGGCTAAGAAATTGGAAGCAGAAAGAGAAGACAAAAAATTAGCTGCAGAAAGAGAAGAGAAGAGATTAGCTGCAGAGAGGGAAGCAGAAAAGGAGGAGAAGAGATTACAAAGGGAACATGAGTTACGACTAAGGGAGTTTGAGTTTCAAGGCCATGCTCCTGAAAATGGTGCCAGTCCCTTTGCCTCTGATGCTACGGTTACTCAGGGAGCCTCAACCTCAGCTATGAATTTTCATTTAGATCATTTTGTTGAGAAAGACGATGATATTGAGAGCTATATAAATAGGTATGAGCTATTAGCTACCACGTATGGGTTAGAGAGAGAAAGGTGGAGCTTAAAGTTATCTCAGGGACTTCGTGGGGCAGCTTATGAAGTTTTTGCAAAAATGAGCAGAGGTGATCAGGAAAATTATGACATGCTAAAGCAGGCTCTTTTGTTAAGGTATGAAAAGAATGCAGAGTTTTACAGAAAAAAATTTAGGAATGCTAAACTACTGTCAGGTGAAACCTATCACCAGTTCTCTGCACGCATAGCGACATACTTGGAGAACTGGACTTCTCTGGGGAAAACCCAAGATCTTAAGGAAATGGTCCTTATAGAGCAACTAAGAGAGTCCATGGCTCCAGACCTGAGAAAGTTTCTCATGGAACAAGGTGCAGAGAGGCTGGGTGAGTTGGTAAATGTTGCTGAAAGGTATCAAGCAGCTCAAGCAGAGGTAACAGGTAATAAAAAGAAACAGGTGGATAACTTTAGGGCACCACAGAACTTTAATAAATTTGATCCTAGGGATCAAAATAAAGGTAAGCACCAATTTGATAGGCCACGGTATGAAAATAAAAATAAATTCCCACAATTCGATGAAAGGAAATATGATGAAAGAAAATCTTTCAACCAAGGAAAAAGGTGGTGTAAGAATTGTCAGATGGACAATCATGACACTGACCGTTGCAGAAGGAAACCTGTGTATATGGCAACCCTTCAGGTCAGGTCGACCTCAAGACAGGAGGAGGATATTATGTTAGATACCACTCCAGAAGAGATGAGGAAGGCACAGGCTGGGGATAAAACACTCAAGCCTTGTTTCAGAAAATTGTCAACTTGTCATACAACTCCAGGCAAGGGAGATTTTTACATGAAAAACAAGTTGATGTATAGGAAGACTGGAGCTAGATCCAATGGTCACGGACAGCTGGTTCTTCCAAAAAGATATAGGACAGAATTAATAAGGAGCCTACATGTGAAACCAGATGGGGACCATGAGAAGATAGGTACCATCATTCAAAAGGTGGCTCACAATTATTATTGGCCCAAAGCAAGATGGGACATTGAGAATTTTGTAGAAAGGTGTAGCATAGCACATGAGGGAACACCCACAAGTGGGAACATGGATCAGGACCTGGACACGCCACGGGGCAAAATTAGGCCTGATAATAAAAAGAGAAATAGATTTGATAAAGTGGACCAAATGGAATGGGAAGCCCCTTTTCACGGACAAGCTTCACTTAACTGTTTTACAATGGCCACTATGCGGAGAGTGCAAAAAGATGTCTTACCCCAGGATAAGCCGACAATCCCTCAATCGGACTTAAACAAACTGGAGGAAGAGGATGTAGAGAGGAAATCTCTCATCAAGAATTTTAAGTGGGGAGAAAGCCCCAAAAGAAAAATTGGTAGCGGTCGTTTTGTGAATGATAATTCTGGGAGGAAAAATCATCACTATAAAGCTTCGAGTGGAAGAGACCATACCGGTGCATGGACAAATAGGTCCACACAATTAAAGGTCCATATGTAGCTTTGTTAAGAACGTGGACTGATGAAAAGGCAGAGGAAAACATTACATCTTCATACCAATATGTGAATGAGCTGACCACTCGGTTAAAAACTGGCTGGAAACTTGCCAATGAAAATTTGAAACAAGCCAGGAAGAAACATGCTGCCTATTATAACAGGAAGGCGAAAGACAGAAATTTGGCTGTGGGAGAGAAAGTACTGCTTCTTTTGCCCGGGAGTCAGAATAAGTTACAAATTGGATGGCAGGGTCCATATACAGTTCTAGAGAAGGTGTCTAGAACAAATTATAAGATAGATAAGAAGGGGAAAGAAAAAATCTATCATGTGAATCTCCTGAAGAAATATTTGGAAAGAGAACATCAGGAAGAGACACACTTGTTGACCTTGTCCATCGCCATGGAGATGAAAAAGGAACCACTTTCATCATTTGAATATCCATTACACCCCTGTGAGACAGCAGCACAGGTGAAAATCAGTACACATTTAACGAAAACTCAGAAAGAGAGAGTGCAACAGGTTCTAAATAATCATGCAGAGGTGTTAACAGACCGACCAGGGCATACAAACCTATTGGAATATGATATGAAACTCATAGACTCCACACCTGTCTGTATGAAACCATATTCGATTCCGTTTGCTAAGGAAAAAGCTTTGAAGGAAGAGATAGACTATCTGTTGAAGGAAGGAATTATTTCGCACAGTGAGTCTTCGTATAGTTCCGGTGTTGTACTCTTAAGGAAGCCCTCTGGAGAACATAGACTCTGTATAGATTACAGGAGACTGAATGCTATTACAGAAGGACAGGTGGATCCATTGCCGGATACAAATCAGCTGTTTGCCAGACTAAATAAAGCTAAATATTTCTCAAAAGTGGATCTGAGTAAAGGATACTATCAGATTCCAGTAAAGCCTGAGGTTAGACCATACCTAGCTTTTAGTACCTCAGAAGGACACTATGAGTTTAATAGATTGCCATTTGGATTGAAGAATGCGCCTAGTGTCTTCTCTAGAATGATGAGAAAATTATTGGATCCTCTGAATAATCCCTGTATAACAAATTTTATGGATGATATCCTTATAGCAACAGAAACATTTGAGGAACACATTGACTCTCTGAACATGCTGTTTGATCGACTTAGGGAGGCAAATTTAACAGCCCGACCAACCAAATGTTGCGTTGGATGTAAAGAATTGGAATTTTTGGGACACACAGTTTATCAGGGAAACATGACCCCTGACCCAAAGAATTTAGAGAAACTACAGAAAGCCCCGAGACCACAAACCAAGAAGGACGTGAGATCCTTTGTCTCATTATGTGGTTTCTACCAGAAGTATATCAAAAACTTTAATTCCATATGTGCACCGTTAACTGAATTGACACGTAAAGGACATCCAGATCGCATTACATGGACACCACAATGTGAAATGACTTACCAAGAATTGAAGGAAAAGCTCACAAGTAAACCCATTTTGAAATTACCTGACTTAAGTCAAGAATTCATAGTAAGGACGGATGCAAGTAATATTGGGTTAGGTGCAACTCTACTACAGAAATCAGATGCATTGGATGGGGAATTAAGCCCAGTGGCATATGCTAGCAGAAAGTTGAATAAAGCTGAAATCAACTACTCAACTAGCGAAAAAGAATGTCTTGCAGTAATATGGGCAATAAAGAAATTCAATATTTATCTATATGGGAAGGCATTTAAGTTGCAAACAGACCACAAACCTTTATCGTTTTTAGCACAGGCTAAGCATGAGAACTCTAGGTTACTCCGATGGTCTTTGCTTCTGGCTCCATATAATTTTAGCATTGAGTATATATCTGGAAAAACCAATTTGGGAGCGGATTTTTTAAGCCGCCATCCGTGTGATGAGAATCACCGTAAACCCCAGAAATAATAATAAATTTCTCTATGTGTATATAGAATAAAGGACTGACATATAATGTCTGTTTTAAGAGGGGAGGTGTCATGAAATATTCTAATCCACATATATAAATTATTAGGTAAATATGAAGCCTAACAAATAAAATTAATAAAGAGAAGAGCAATGGTAAAATAACAGTGCTGTCACAAAGAATGTACTCGAAATCCCCCTTGTTTTCTGCTTCGTCTGCAAATTGTAACGCTTTCACGTTGATATAAAAGCTTACTGTATTATTACCCGCCTTCTTCAATGAAACGTGTGCTGCATTTCTAAGAAAAACATTGAGGCGTACTGCGTAATGACCTAAATTAATCCTAACATTAATTATACTGCGTTACCAAAACGAACGAACAGATGGACAAAAGGATAAAGAGAGGGGGGGGCTGAAAATCAGGAACGCATGCATCACGCGTGTAAGTCTACATGCACTAATTTTTTTTCAGACGGACAGTGATAAAATACACTACCCTTTCCCAGAGTTAGGTTTATAAATCATAAAAAACTCTTATTAGAAAAGATAACATTAGATGGGTTTACGGTTGAAAACATAACAGTACCCAGACAGCACATCTTCGAAACAGGAGGTAGAAGAAATTGCATATTTTGAACGCAGCCACGTAGCTCCTTTAAATTTGTATTTTTGGGTTCCTTAGGGCTTGCTGACAAATAATATGTAAAACGTTACGCAAATAGTCCAGGAATTAATAAATTATACCCAAAATAAAATATTGGGGGTGCCTGACAGCATAAAATCATTTCTGCTCATAAGATTTTTTTTTAACGTGTTTGAAAAAAATTTACGTTACAGAAATAGCCTACCATGTAAACTCCAAATTGATTGGAGCGCAACAAATGAAAGCCTAACCACGATTGGTCGGGCTATAAATACTATCTTGGTTGTTAGGGGAAACGGGGAAAGGTAACATTTTTTCAAACACTTGTCGAAACGGGGCTCATTGGTCAGACTCGCTGATATACACACTTGGGAGCGTTAGTTCGAAACCACTTGTTTAAAATAGCTTGATAAAGCATCAGTGCGTTGAAGCCAGCATATATTTTGCTAAATAAAAGCCTGGAAGATAAGCAGATGGGAATTTGTGCCAGTTTGTGCCAGAATTCATTGCTAATCAACGTATCTGTGTTTATTCGTATGAATTGTGGTAAGCTTGAACCATTCAATATCTTTTAATGAAAATTGAATGTGAATTGTTGATTTATGCCTGTATATATATGTGTAGTTCAGTGGCCAACGTGAGGTAAAGCCTGTAATGCTCCAGCCTGAACAGAGGGTGTCGGAGAGAAGTAAAACGGCATGGAATGGCCAAACAGTACACTGACACCTGGATGATTGACTAGAAAGAAATAATGCTGGAAGTGCAGAGGCGTAGTAACCATTAAGAAGGGTAATACTGGAATAAAGTATTTCAAATGAAGCTGACAGTTGGCCTAACGCTCTGAACTCAATGTTTGTGCTGTGTTGTGATCAGTGTAACAAGAGAGTTTAAGTTAGTTATGAAGTAGAAGGTACATCCTTCTTGATTTCAGGGACAGTGGTCTTGATGGTACTGAGCAGCACCTGGTCAGAGCTTTGCTGAATCCAGAGTCGGACAGCATACTCCTTGGTCTTTTTAGCTATCAGTGAGGTGTCTCCAGAGCCCAGAGGAGAATTCGAGCAGAGGAGTCCTTTCCTGCCGCCATCACGCCAGATAAGCTAACTTGGCCAGCTGAGCTCAACATTATGTCCCCTCATCTTGAAATGACTTTGTAAAAATAATATTAAGAGGGGAAATTAATTGTCTTAATATCAGGAACTGAGAACATCTCCAATACTAATTTCCTTAAGACAAACTATTGAAGTCATGATGACAAATACCAACAGAGCTTGAACAAAACAAAACCAGTATTACCTCATACTACCATTACACAACTGACACACATAGGATATTTGTAATAATATATGTCACTACCAGATTCATATTAATACATTCTGTACATAACTTGTAATTAAAATTGATTGTGATTCCTGGTTCCTTTGTATTTGAATCAGGACACAAATACATTATTAACAGCACTGAATACATATTGTTATTTGAAACGTTACGAGTGACTTCTTTAAGATATTCTCATAGAGTGTTATATGTATGTGAGTGTCACAGTGTTGTTAAGAGTAGTGGATTACATTAAATTGTTTATCTGTCTGTTGTTGTGACTTACACTTCATCATACACATACCCTAGACACATAACGTAGCATCACACTATTCCAGAATAATTCTGACTGAGATATATAGATATGTGGTAGCAAGTAAGGTTATCTATAATACACTACTCTTAATAGATATAGATACCTTCACAGCTGATCTCAGTCAGTACACTAAGTTCCCTATAAGTATTTATAACATCCCACTTCACCACAAGTGGTACAAGCTCTCTACCACTGGAACTGTAGTCTTGGTACAAGCTCTCTACCAAGATTGCCCCAGGAATATTGAGACAGTGGCTGTTGGCCGGAAAGACAACTAACATCTAGCTTCACGTGCCAGATAAGTGCATAAGACCTGGCACGGAGCGATTCATCAGCTATCTACCATACAATAATCTAATTATATAACATAAAATCTATTTCCACCCAATAAAGTGAACAGAATATTTGTGAATAAAGACAGGGGATGATGTACAAACCCCAACCCGCCATCTAGTATCAGTTAAACAGTAGTAGAGATATATTAACACTATTCTTAGATTTTAAATTATGTGTTTGGACAGATTGTCCCTTTTTGTTTAATTGAATTGCATATATATATATATATATATATATATATATATATATATATATATATATATATATATATATATATATATATATATATATATATATATATATATATATATATATATAGATTTCATTTGATTTTGATAGTCCTGACCAAAATAATATTAGGTTCAGGAAAAAATAAATTGTAAAAAAAATTGTTAAATACCAAATTTAAAACACTGTGTTAATGAGTTGATCATAGAATTTAATATCTGTGTGTGTGTGTGTTTGTGTATTGGGTTACCATTACACCACACTTACATTACCCTAGACATTAAGACGTAGTCATCATTTATTCTAAGTGTAAAATATAACTCTTTGTGAGATCTTAGGGTGGTAGCAGAAAGATTCCCTGAGAACACACCCCATCAATTGTTAGACTCAGGGGCCTTCACAGCTTGACCTCACTCAGCTACAAATTAAATACAACACCAACATTCATAACATCTAAACCCACCACAATAGGTACTACAAAGGTTTGTGATGATGAGGAAAACGTCAAATGAGCGATACAAGCAGATGAAACCACGGTGATGAGCGAAACGATAACAGTAATAATGCAAGAAAATCGTGAAACCAGAAAGACATGTCGAAACAAGAAAGTAAATAATCAACGAAAAAAAGACAGGAATGAACAACACTAATAAAATGCGTAAACAATCACTTAGCTGTGTCGAGGAAGGAAACATTCAAAATGGCTGAAAAACTAAGGCGTCATGCGGAAGTGACGTAGGAGTTAGTGACGGCTAAGAACAGAAAATTGAGGAAACGAAACGAACCAAAGCAAAAACAAGGATAGATAAGAAAATAACGACAGAAGCCACTGAATTATGCAAAATGATTCTGGACATTCATCCCAGCAGGAGCTAAAACGCCCATTTGATAAATGAGGCGATTCTCCAACGAAAAGCGAGTTCTGTCGTCGCCGATACATGAACGGAGGGCAGTAACATGAATGTCAGAGTTACCTGAATGGTCAGGGCTGTTGAAGTGAAGGGCCACTGGTAAATGTTTGACATGATGGATGTCATTCAAGTGCTCACGAAACCTGTCTGCCAGTTTCACCAATATAGGTAATGTCACACCAGGTATGTCCGTTAAGACTGCCGAGTACGGTTTCAGTAACGCCTTAGTTTCTGTCTGTTGTGTTTCTGAGAGAGTGTCGCCGAATAAAACATATTTGTATGTTTCCGTTTGTTCCTTGCCATCCGATACGTTGTTTGCTGTTTCCGGTACGAAGTAGCAACAAAACGTTCTCTCCTGGTTGCAATTCTCTCTCTTTCGCTGCTCTGTTGTATCGTTTAGCGTGCTTCATGCGTGCTCGCTTAAGGTTGATTGTTGTTAGATCCCATCCTAGCTGTAACCTTTCCTTTTAACTCCGATACATACTTGAATGCTGAGTCGACTGTCTCATCAGCCTTCTGGTCTGTCAGTGACCGTAGTATGGCTTCTAGCGGGCCTTTAATAGGCCTGCCGAATAGAAGTGAAGCTGGTGGTAAACCTGCAGAGGTCTGGGGGACTTCCCTGTAGGCGAATAAGGCTGCAGGAATGAAAAGGTTCCAATCTTCAGGTTTCTGTTGTCCAAGCTTACGTAACATCACGGTGAGGCTTCCGTTGACACGATCTACTAACCCACTTCCGGCCGGATTTTAGGGGCTGATATAGATGTGCTGGTCCCTCAAGATCTTAAAGATCTCCTCCATTAACAGGCTACGGTATTGGGATCTGTTGTCCGTCAAAACTTGTTGAGGGAATCCCAACTGTGTAAAAATCTGCACAAGGGCTTCTGCGACATGCTTGGAATCCGTGCATGTTAGCGGTATAGCTTCTGCCCACATAGTGCATGTGTCGACTAAGGTCAGGATAAACCTGTTCCTTCTTTTAGTCCTTTCTAAGGGTCCTATAATGTCGACTGCAACCCGTTCAAATGGTGTCCCCACTATTGGCATTTCTCCCATAGGAACTGGGGGTGTCGAATGCTTGGATGCCACACGTTGGCGCTTGGCGCAGGATTTCACATACCTGTTGATATCAGTGTTCATTCCTGGCCACCAATAGTGAGTAGTTATTCGCTGTATATTGGCGTTTTGTCCCATATGCCCGCTAAAGGGAAGAGAGTGCCCCATTTATAAGATTTGGTCTCTGTACTGCGTCGGTACTAGGAGCTGATTATGTTCCTGTTCAGGGTCGCCCGTTCTTTGATACAGCACACCAGCTTTAGAAAATATGTGTCCGTTGTATCTGGGGTCATTGGCCATGGGCAGTTTCTTAAAGCATGGCTCCAAGGTAGAGTCCTTTTGTTGCGACTCTTTCAGTTCCATAGGTAACATGTTAGGTGCAGGATCCCGTTCCTTTTTGGTTTGCCCTCTTGTAGTTACTGCTGCCACAATCGGCTCTTTCGGTCTCTATAAACACATATCTACAACCAAGTATGGCTGGGTAGATCGGATCATCCATGATAGCCGCTTTAATAACCCCTCTGACGAAATCCGAGTGTATCTCCACCAGTGCGGCTGGGATCGTAATGGGTGCATCTCCTTTGAAAACTCCACATAATTTGACAGTTTCTTCTGTTTCTTGACCAGGTTTGACCAAATGCCTCGCGACAATACAATCAAAGCTCAAACCTGTATCAAACAAACAATAAGTTGATGTCCCGTTCAATATAACAGTTCCTCGCGTAGAAGGCCTCTCACCCTCAGGTTGAGAATCACTGACATTACTACTCCATTGCGAGTCTGTTTACAAACATCCGATCCTTTTACGCCCGGTGTGTTTTCCCTGATCAGATGTTCCTTGCGCAAGGGTTTTTCCCTTGTCGTGTCCTTTTTGGCCTGCCTGCCATGAGTGACGTTGAGGCTGATCATGGGGTTTGGTGGGGTATCGAGTTTTGTAGAATTTCTAATTTCCTTGAGGAGGGGTCTGGGGTAAAGTTTCTCTTGGGTTTTTATGGGAAAATGAATGGGAAAACTGTTCTAGCCTATTTTTGCGAGAAGGCTCATATGTAGGCTTGCGTTTTGAGCTTGGAAGCTCGGCTAACGCGTTGGTATAACGTTCCGACTTACTTAAGATGTCTTTTCCAGCTTTACAGCTCCATGTTCAGCAAGAAATCTACGGGTTTCGTTTGACAAAGTGATTTTGATTTGCTCAATTAGAATAAGCTCTTCTAAACCTTCAAAAGTGCAAGGAAGCTCTGAAAGCTCCAAACACTTAGTTAAATATCCCTTCAGACGGGGAGAGAACTGGGCAAACGTCTCGGTTCCCTCTTTCCGCTGTTCCGGAACAGTTGCAAAAATTTGTGAGCGTTCATTTCGAAGCTCAAGTAAAGCTTTCTTTCACAAGTCGTAATTGTCTTGATTGCTGCTTCCCAATTTCACATACGCATCATATGCATTGCCTGTTAAAGCCTGGGAAAGCTTCAAACACCATCGCGAACTTTCTAAACCATACAGTGTTGCCATTCTCTCAAACTTTTCTAGATAAGTGTCAATTTTCTTATTGGGGCTTGGGAAGGATTCTAGGGCAAAAGACAAAGCCGCTAATTGGGGAGAATGGCTACTGGAATGATCAGTTGAGAGTGACTGAGGTGAGGAAGGCTCTCCGTTGCTGGAGCTAGACGCTGCACCACGACTTTGGATCTCTAAAGTCTTAAGCGCCAATTCGTGCTGACGTCGTTGATCATTCTCTCTTTCCTCATGTTGTCTCACTATCTCTCTCTCCGTTTTTCCTTATGTTGTCTCTCCTTCTCTCGTTCCATGTCTCTGCGAGTTTCCATTTCCACCTCAATTTTCTTACTTTCTAATTGCCGGTCTTCCGTCTCTTTCTTCTCCGCCTCATATTTGGCTAGTTCTTCGTTCACAAAAGCTAGCAACTCTTCACCTTGTAGTCCTATTCCCCGTGCTTCCTCTCTTAGCAATGTTCTAAGTTTTACTCGCTCAGCCATGGCAAATAACTGACCGCGAATTACCCAAAGAAAGAGAGAAGAAAAGGATACAATGCTCCCAAACAAATTAAGAGAAATACCAAAACCCAAAAATTTTCTGATTTTACAGTGTTACCTCTTCCCTGTTAATCAGTTGTCTAATCTATCGCTGCTGTTAACAGGCAAAAGGCTCCTAACATATGTGGTGAAATTACAGTGATGCAACGTTAAAATTCCTCCATTTATAAAGATAACAGGTAAAATAACATGTAGGGATAAAAATATAGGTAAGATATGCCGCTGCTTCTTCACCTACGCCAGCGTTTTCTAGGGTCATTGAAAACTAACTAGTTAGGACATGCAAACTAACGGTTTATCCTTTTAGACGGGGTGGAAACGGAGATAAAAGAAAAAATGCGACGGTCTGAACACGTGTTTGAATCTAAAGTCTAAAAGACGCAATTTGTAGTTTTTAAAGAAAAAATTACGCCACTAGTTGACACAATGTAAGAAAGTGGACGAAAAAACGACCTTAGCTCTTGTCAGAAACAGACGTATCTTGGACGTTCTACGGTAATTAGTCGTTTTAGTTTGAATATAGCGGCAAACGCCGTGAACGAAGGTACAAAAACAAATTTCAAAACTAACCTTGAAAAAAGTAGGTTTTTTCTTAATAATAAGTTTAGGGGAATAAAAACTAGCTAGTTTGATAGCCCATCTTTATCTGAGAAATAATATACTTTTAATTACACAGATGGACAGATAACACGGAATATATTGACGAACGACTGTATTGTTCAATACAGACTAGCCGACAGTTTTTTTGTGCATATTTTCACTAAAGTTACATTTTGACGTCCTTGAGACTAAAAATGCAGAAAAACATTACATGTGGACTAGGGGCAGGATAGGAGGATAGTAGCTAAAAATAACTTAGCATAGAATCTTAGAAGTAGGGGGAGACAAAATTTGTGTAGTTTTTTTCTTGTAGTTAGTCCAAAAACAAGTGTAATTTTGGGAAAAACCAAGTTGGGACGGACAGACCTACAGAAAAATACTACACACTAGACTGAGACTGGACCGAAATTGGACATTGTAGTTTGAATATTTGAAAGGTAGAGGGAAAATCCGCTGATTGGACGGAAGCGTTCATATTATAGAAAGAAAGACGCCCGCTAGTGCCATTTTTTAAAAGACTGTCCATATACACAGTTCGTTAATGCTAGAAGAGTGATTTCCAGAAAATATTATATATTATCAGTGGGACGCCATAATCTAGCCAGCAGCTCAGCTGAGTTTTGCTAGTACAACGTAACTGTGTTTTCAATTTTGAATTGTGGTAAGGGAAAAAGCATTTACCTTTTTTATTTAATATTTTTGAGTGATTGATACTGCCATGTCATGAAAAATGATTACGACAAGTGAGTGCTTATTCTAGGTCCCCAGTGACAGTCCAGGGCCTAGAGGCAAACAAATAATATAGGAAAACATATCTAAGACTATAGAAGACAGATCTATATTTGAGATCAGTGGGAACATATCACCCACCTTATTGGATGGAAGAGGAGACTATTGAACATATTTCGGATGCAATGCAGTCATGGGAAACTGGTGCTATTTGATACCACCTGGGTGAGATGTGCTGAGTTGGTCAGAGAGATCTGACCCGATCTTTGTAATTTTTTTTTGCTTTGTTGTGTGTAAAAATGGTGCAGTAGGCAGTGTGTTGACACATGGCACAAATTTTGGTTTCAGAGTTTCTGGTCTGGCCCTACGCTAGTGCCAGATGCTTTGTAGAGGTCCAAGAGTGGATGCATAAGAAGCCTACCATTTTACTCCAGCTACTGTGAGGAGTGGGTCACTTGAATTCTTTACTGCATCGTCACAGGCCAGATAAGTTGAAAACCTGGCCTGCTGTGGATTCATCAAACTTTTCCACAATAAAATAAATAAACAAAATCCTGGTGTATAAAAACTATACCTCAGTTCCATATTTCAAAGACAATGACTATTGTACACATAGATCGGGAATGATGTCACCACCCCGACTAGACATCCAGGGCTAGTTTTCTAAAGACACTGTAGTTAGTGTTAATATTAACCAATGTAACAATATATCTATGTACGAAATTTTCATTTTGATTATTCAATATATATATATGCACTTTTATTGATAAATACATATTGTTTCATACGTCCTGACCAGAAGAACATTTGGTTCAGGACTAAATAAATTAAAAAAATTTTAACATTTAAATTCTAAAGCCAGTGTTAGTTGATTTGATCATAGAGCTTATTATTATTATTAGACTTAGTGTTTACATGTGTGTGTCTGTGTATTTAATTACCTACACATCACATTTCATTACCCTAGACATTAAACGTAGCTAACATACATAATAGCAGAATAAGTCTGTTTGAGGTCATAAGTGGTAGCAGAAAAGCATTCTGTAACTCACATAAACTGTTATCTTCAGGAGCCTTCACAGCTGACCTCATCCAGTACACTAGGTAACATAGCAACCACGCAATAACATCAAAAACCACTACAAATATTGGGTAGCTCTTGTCCGGGATTTAGGTTTATCAGAGATATTAGGGTCTCCTGGTCCGGGAATTAAACTATTGGGGGCATAAGTTGTATAAATTTAACAGTGTCCCTAATATTAAAAGTGGAAAATAAAAGTTGATGAATCTTCACAGCCAGTGGTATATAATTAATTAGTATATTACCTTAAGTAATTAGAGATTGTAATTTACCTTAGTCATTGTTAAATTGTGTGATATAGTATGGCAGATCTAGCCAAATTCAGATCGGCTGCTGTGCTGACGGCTAAGGAAATGAACATGGATGGTCAGGTTTTAATCCAGTATGTAACTTCAGAATGTGACAAGTATATTGAAAGGGAAGATAGGAGGTTAGCTGAAGAGAAGAGGTTACAAATTGAGGCTGACAAAGAACTTAAAAGGCTGCAAATTGAGGCTGACAGGGAGGCTATGGCATTGGAGGCAGATAGGGAGGCTGAAATAAAAAGACTGTAATTAGAAGAAAAAAAGGCTGAAGGGGAAGCCAAGGAAAGAAGATTAGCTACAGAAAGAGACAAAAAAAAAAGAGATTGACTGCCGAAAAGGAGGCAGAAGAAAAGAGATTGACTGCAGAAAGGGAAGCAGAAGATAGGAGATTGCAAAGAGAGCACGAGTTACGACTAAGGGAGTTGGAAATTCAAGGCCATGCTCCGGAAAATGGTGCCAGCCCCTTTGCCTCAGATGCTACGCCTAGTCAGGGAGCCTCAACATCAGCTATGGGGTTTCATTTAGACCATTTTGTTGAGAAAGACGATGACATAGAGGGGTACCTAAGTAGATTTGAACTATTGGCTACTACGTATGGGTTGGAAAGAGAGAGGTGGAGTCTTAAGTTATCCCAGGGGCTTAGAGGTACTTCTTATGAAGATTGTGCTAAAATGAATAGAGACGACCAAGACAATTATGACATGCTAAATCAGGCTTTGTTATTGAGATATGAAAAGAATGGTGAATTTTATCGTAAGAAGTTTAGAAATGACAAACTGTTGTCTGGGGAGACATACCACCAATTCTCTGCCAGACTGGAAACCTATTTGGAGAAATGGACTGCTCTGGGGAAGACCCTAGATCTCAAAGAAATGATCATGATAGAGCAATTAAGAGAGTCCATGGCTCCAGACCTGAGAAAATTTCTCATGGAACAAGGTGCAGAGAGGTTGGGGGAGGTTTTGAATGTCGCTGAGAGGTATCAAGCAGCCAAGGCAGAGGTAGTTGGCTCAAAAAAGAAACATATAGAAAATTGTAAAGCCCCACAGCACTTTAATAAATTTGATACCAGAGAACAAGGTAATAAAGGTAGGACAAACTTTGATAGGCCACGAAATGATTATCGTGATAGAAACTCACAGTTCAATGACCAAAAATATAATGAAAAAAAACCTTTTTACCAAGGAAAGAGGTGGTGCAAATGGTGTAAGAAGGACAACCATAACACCGAATTTTGTAAAAGGAAACCTTCAAACATTGCTGCAATGAAATCGGGGAACCAGGGAATAAAGGTTAATCCTAATGGACAGCAGGAACATTATCACCCCCCCAGTTTGTGAGGATGTTATTTGTAATGGGGTCACCATAAGGTGCCTATATGATACAGGTTTGGATTATGATTCAGTTGTGAAGGCTAGCCTAGTGGACCCAAGTCAGTATACAACCGAAACAGTGGAAATACAAGGGGCGACTAAGGACATACCACTCATGACACTTCCCATCGCAAGGATAACGGTCAAAACTCGCTATGTGGAAGGAGAAATCAGAGCAGCAGTGATAGATGAACCAATCTACCCTCTGATATTGGGGTGTAGATACGTCTTCTTGGGGAATCCCGAGAGACATGTGATCATGGCGACAGTGCAGACCAGGTCACAGTCAAAGTAGGAAGAAGGTGAACCTATAAATGCTCATCCAGAAGAGATGAGGAAGGCGCAGGCTGAGGATAGGACACTCAAGCCATGTTTTAAAAAAATTGCCCAAATGCCACACACCTCCAAGCAAGGGAGAGTATCTTATGAAGAACAAATTGCTATACAGGAAGGCCGGAACTGGAACAAATGGTCACAACCAGCTGGTTCTTCCCACTTCATATAGGGAGAAAGTGATGGAACTAGGGCATGCGATTCCCTTCAGTGGTCACATGGGGATCAGCGCCACAGGACAGCGTATAGCTTGTCATTACTTCTGGCCAGGGATAACGGAAGATATAAAAAGATATGTCAAATCCTGTCCAGAATGTCAAAGGGTAGCTCCAAAGCATTGGACTGCTCCTGCAACTCTAGGGGAAATGCCCATAGTGGGAACACCTTTTGAGAGGGTTGCAATGGATATTGTGGGACCTCTCACTCGGACCAAGAGGAGGAACAGTTACATCCTTACTCTGGTGGACACTTGTTTTATGTGGGGAGAGGCGGTAGCCCTGCCATCAATTGATTCGAAACATGTGGCAGAGGCACTACTTACAATATTCACAAGATTAGGATTCCCGCATCAAATCTTGACTGATAATGGCTCACAGTTCAAGGGGAAACTAACGGAGGAAGTTTTTAAGCTATTTCAAGCCAGACACTTTCATTGTAGTCCGTACCATCCACAAGGGAACGGCCAGGTAGAGAGGTTCAATGGGACTCTCATTTCTATCCTGAGGAAGCTGGCACATGAGAAACCTGATATGTGGGATCAATTTCTGCCCGCTGCGTTGTTTGCGTACCGGGAAGTACCACATAGTTCAACCGGGATGGCTCCCGCAACCTTGTTATTTGGGAGGCCAATAAAAGGTCCATTAGAAGCATTATTAAGGACCTGGACAGATGAGAAAGCAGAAGAGACTGTTACCTCATCATATCAATATGTGAACGAGCTGATCACTCGTCTGAAAGCTGGATGGAAACTGACAAATGATAATTTGAGACAAGCCAGGAAGAAACATGCAGCTTATTTTAATAGGAAAGCAAAGGACAGAGAATTAGCTGTGGGAGAGAAAGTGCTTCTTCTACTACCCGGCAGCCAGAATAAGTTGCAAATTGGATGGCAAGGTCCATATATGATTCTAGAGAAGGTGTCTAGAACAAACTATAAAATTGACAAAAAGGGGAAGGAGAAAATATATCATGTGAACCTTTTAAAGAAGTATCTGGACAGACCAATCCAGGAAAGCACCCCCTTACTGACCTTGGCTATCGCAACTGAAATGAAAAAAGAACCACTCACCTCACATGAATACCCATTACACCCCTGTGAGACAGCCGCACAGGTAAAAGTCAGTAAGCACCTGGCGAAAAATCAGAGGGAGAGAGTTCAACAGGTTCTGGAGGAACATACGGATGTGTTAACAGATAAACCAGGACATACTAATTTGCTACAGTATGACATGAAGCTGGTAGACTCAACACCAATCTGTATGAGAGCCTATTCTGTTCCGTTCGCTAAGGAGAAGGCATTGAAAGAGGAGATAGACTATTTGTTGAAAGAAGGGATTATTTCTCACAGTGAATCTTCTTTTAGCTCCAGTGTAGTTTTGTTGAGGAAACTGTCTGGCGAACATAGACTGTGCATAGATTACAGGAAACTGAATGCTGTCACAGAAGGTCAGGTGGATCCATTACCGGACACAAAACAGTTATTTGCCAGATTGAACAAGGCAAAATACTTTTCGAAGGTGGATCTTAGCAAAGGCTATTACCAGATTCCAGTGAAGCCTGAAGTTAGACCTTATTTAGCTTTTAGCACCTCGGAAAAACATTATGAATTCAACATGCTACCATTCGGATTGAAAAATGCTCCGAGTGTATTTTCTAGGATGATGCGCAAATTGTTGGATCCCTTGAATAACCCATGTATCACAAATTTCATGGATGATATTCTCGTCGCCACAGAAACATTTGAAGAACACATTAACTCTCTGAATATGTTATTTGATAGGCTCAGAGAAGCGAACTTAACTGCTAGACCAACAAAATGTTTTATTGGATGCAAAGAGTTGGAATTCTTGGGACATACTGTATATCAGGGTAACATGACCCCTGACCCCAAGAACTTGGAAAAACTGCAGAGAGCACCTAGACCGCAAAAAAAGATGTGCGATCATTCGTGTCGTTATGTGGGTTTTACCAAAAATATATCAAAAATTTTAACTCTATATGTGCTCCTCTGACTGATCTGACTCGCACGGGAAATCCAGATAAAATTGTTTGGTCAGCGCAATGTGAATTGGCATTCCAAGAGTTAAAGGAAAAACTCACAAGCAAGCCTATTCTCAAATTGCCTGATTTGACTCAGGACTTTGTGGTGAGAACAGACGCAAGCAATGTAGGCCTGGGGGCCACTTTGTTGCAAAGGTCCTCTTCACCCAATGGGGAACTGAACCCAGTCGCTTATGCAAGCCGCAAGTTGAACAAAGCGGAACAAGGATATTCCACAAGCGAAAAAGAATGTTTAGCGTTAATCTGGGCAATAAAAAAGTTCCAAATATATCTGTATGGTAGGACTTGTGTGGTCCAGACAGATCACCAGCCCCTCGTGTTCTTATCTCAGGCCAAGCATGAAAATGCAAGATTGTTAAGATGGTCTTTATTGTTGCAACCATATCAGTTTAATATTGAATATATCCCGGGATCACAGAATGTCGGTGCAGATTTCCTCAGTAGGCACCCCTGTGATCAAATTTAGAGTAGTTGGCAGGCGTGAGGAGTTAATTTTATCTATGTGTATCACTGGTTTTGGAACTTGCATTAGTGCATGTTCTCAGGTGGGGAGGTGTGTGGTGAAATTACAGTGATGCAACGTTAAAATTCCTCCATTTATAAAGATAACAGGTAAAATAACATGTGGGGATAAAAATATAGGTAAGATATGCCGCTGCTTCTTCACTTACGCCAGCGTTTTCTAGGGTCATTGAAAACTAACTAGTTAGGACATGCAAACTAACGGTTTATCCTTTTAGACGGGGTGAAAACGGAGATAAAAGAAAAAAATGCGACGGTCTGAACACGTGTTTGAATCTAAAGTCTAAAAGACGCAATTTGTAGTTTTTAAAAAAAAACATTACGCCACTAGTTGACACAATGTAAGAAAGTGGACGAAAAAACGACCTTAGCTCTTGTCAGAAACAGACGTATCTTGGACGTTCTACGGTAATTAGTCGTTTTAGTTTGAATATAGCGGCAAACGCCGTGAACGAAGGTACAAAAACAAATTTCAAAACTAACCTTGAAAAAAGTAGGTTTTTTCTTAATAATAAGTTTAGGGGAATAAAAACTAGCTAGTTTGATAGCCCATCTTTATCTGAGAAATAATATACTTTTAATTACACAGACGGACAGATAACACGGAAGATATTGACGAAAGACTGTATTGTTCAATACAGACTAGCCGACAGTTTTTTGTGCATATTTTCACTAAAGTTACATTTTGACGTCCTTGAGACTAAAAATGCAGAAAAACATTACATGTGGACTAGGGGCAGGATAGGAGGATAGTAGCTAAAAATAACTTAGCATAGAATCTTAGAAGTAGGGGGAGACAAAATTTGTGTAGTTTTTTCTTGTAGTTAGTCCAAAAACAAGTGTAATTTTGGGAAAAACCAAGTTGGGACGGACAGACCGACAGAAAAATACTACACACTAGACTGAGACTGGACCGAAATTGGACATTGTAGTTTGAATATTTGAAAGGTAGAAGGGAAGTCCGCTGATTGGACGGAAGCGTTCATATTATAGAAAGAAAGACGCCCGCTAGTGCCATTTTTTAAAAGACTGTCCATATACACAGTTCGTTAATGCTAGAAGAGTGATTTCCAGGAAATGTTATATATTATCAGTGGGACGCCATAATCTAGCCAGCAGCTCAGCTGAGTTTTGCTAGTACAACGTAACTGTGTTTTCAATTTTGAATTGTGGTAAGGGAAAAAGCATTTACCTTTTTTATTTAATATTTTTGAGTGATTGATACTGCCATGTCATGAAAAATGATTACGACAAGTGAGTGCTTATTCTAGGTCCCCAGCGACAGTCCAGGGCCTAGAGGCAAACAAATAATATAGGAAAACATATCTAAGACTATAGAAGACAGATCTATATTTGAGATCAGTGGGAACATATCACCCACCTTATTGGATGGAAGAGGAGACTATTGAACATATTTCGGATGCAATGCAGTCATGGGAAACTGGTGCTATTTGATACCACCTGGGTGAGATGTGCTGAGTTGGTCAGAGAGATCTGACCCGATCTTTGTAATTTTTTTTGCTTTGTTGTGTGTAAAAATGGTGCAGTAGGCAGTGTGTTGACACATGGCACAAATTTTGGTTTCAGAGTTTCTGGTCTGGCACTACGCTAGTGCCAGATGCTTTGTAGAGGTCCAAGAGTGGATGCCTAAGAAGCCTACCATTTTACTCCAGCTACTGTGAGGAGTGGGCCACTTGAATTCTTTACTGCATCGTCACAGGCCAGATAAGTTGAAAACCTGGCCTGCTGTGGATTCATCAAACTTTTCCACAATAAAATAAATAAACAAAATCCTGGTGTATAAAAACTATACCTCAGTTCCATATTTCAAAGACAATGACTATTGTACACATAGATCGGGAATGATGTCACCACCCCGACTAGACATCCAGGGCTAGTTTTCTAAAGACACTGTAGTTAGTGTTAATATTAACCAATGTAACAATATATCTATGTACGAAATTTTCATTTTGATTATTCAATATATATATATATGAATTTTTATTGATAAATACATATTGTTTCATACGTCCTGACCAGAAGAACATTTGGTTCAGGACTAAATAAATTTAAAAAAATTTAACATTTAAATTCTAAAGCCAGTGTTAGTTGATTTGATCATAGAGCTTATTATTATTATTAGACTTAGTGTTTACATGTGTGTGTCTGTGTATTTAATTACCTACACATCACATTTCATTACCCTAGACATTAAACGTAGCTAACATACATAATAGCAGAATAAGTCTGTTTGAGGTCATAAGTGGTAGCAGAAAGGCATTCTGTAACTCACATAAACTGTTATCTTCAGGAGCCTTCACAGCTGACCTCATCCAGTACACTAGGTAACATAGCAACCACGCAATAACATCAAAAACCACTACAACGCAGACGACTTAAACAATAGAGATGGTAGATCAGGCTTACTTACTTAGTCGTTCCCCTTCTACCGTGAGGTGTAGAGGTTTGCAAGAGAGAGCTCCCGACTATCCTAACGGGTGTCTTCCTCCTGGCCTGGTTCCATTCTAGTCCTCGGTCCTTCAAAAATTGTCTTATGATGTCCTCCCAGCGAACTCTGGGTCGTATTGGGGGTCTGGATCCCTGGCTCTTTGTTTCCCATGCTTGTCGTGGTAGCCGATCTTCTCCCATTCTGCAGACATGGCCAAACCATCTTTGTTGGGACTGTTCTACTTGGATCTGCAGGGGGTGGGACTTTAGGCCTTGACGTATCGTCTGGTTGCGGACCATGTCTCTTCTTGTTACTTCAACCACCTTCCTCAGATACCTCATTTCTGAGGTTTGGATCTGGCTTTTGTGGGTTGTAGTCATTGTCCATGACTCGCATCCATATGTCAAGACTGGGACATAGGTGGAGCGGTATACAGCCATCTTCGTAGATCAGGCTAATAACTGAAAATCTACTATTACTACCGTGTGAAATTTTTTTTTTATTTAAGGGAAAAAAAATTCCTTCTTTTAAATCCACCACACTCGCCCACACCTGAAGTCAGTTTTGGAGTTAGGGAAGGCTATTAACTTGGCGACTGCCCGAATGCACTTCCTTTGCTTTGCTCACACTCCACTGCTCCAAAAAAAATTGTGATTGATAAACAATCAGCGGTCTTTTTGTACAAAATTATTATATATCATATCTCCAGCAAAGATCACCATCAAAATCAAACTGTATGTAAATTCTACGAAGCTGTGGAAAGAAACAAATTTCTAATTTGTGTGGTCAGAACCCAGTAAATAAGAACGTTTTCTAGGGGATAATTATTATTAATATTCCTTTACTCACAACACAAGACGCACAACACACTGTATCTAGAGTTAGACTACGATACAATATCAGACGTTGGTCATTGATCTAGACTCAGACTGAGATCAAATCCTGGAAACGAGTACCCATTCTGTCGGGAATTTAGATAGGTTTGAAAGTTATTTATGGTCCCTCCTGAGAAGAGTGGATGGTGATATGAGTACGTGAGAAATAAAGGTGTCAGAATAGATTTCACGAGTGAATAGTTTAAGGAGAAGATCTGTTTCTGGAATGAGTAGTTTCTCTAGTCCAGTCTATCTATACGACTATCTTGTAGTACAAGACAATCTTGCACCTCCCTATATCTAGAAATATAAGTTTAACTAAACACACACACACACAATTATGTGACAACAAGACACACAAACGTGAAAAACTATGGTAAATTGGGTTTGGGTCTGACCAACACACTAAGTTAAGTTCTTTTTGTTATTTATTATCATTAAACTTTACAACATCGAATATCTAAAGAAAGGTTCAAATAAAATCATAATTGACACATAGAAAAATAACAGAATACATGTGCCTTCCCTTTTATTGAGGAAAAAAGAACCCAACAAGTTAGTAACCCCAAAGGTTAAAGGTTAGCACTGTGTTACAGAATAAACAGTCACGAAAAGAATAAAGTTCCTACTAAAGCTATCCAGTAAAATTAAACAATATTTAAGCAAGAAACAGATGTGGTACAATTTTCCTGTAACAAAGAAAATATTCTCTCTCTCTCTCTCTCTCTCTCTCTCTCTCTCTCTCTCTCTCTCTCTCTCTCTCTCTCTGACATACGTGGCCACTCGCTTCTTACTTACTCTTGGTGAAACAAATCTCTTGGACATATAATCTCTGAATCTGTATATAATTTCCAGTATTTTTATCTTCCGAATTGGGCCCAGTTCCTCCACTAATAATTAACTTTTTTAAGGGGGACGCCACATTTGGTGGTTCTTCTTCTTCTTCCTCGTTCGTTCTTAAAAGGACGTTGGTTGCGTTGTGTCTGTTTACACCGGAGCTGCGATATCTGCGCCTTTCGGCCGACACATCAGACTTCAGCACGGCATTTTTGGGACCGGGTTTGATTTCCCTCTTCGATCCCTACTCTCTGCCAGATTGCAGTGATGCAGCCTGTTTCTAGGACCACCACGTGGAGGTGGAGTAGGGTCTTGGTCGGCTCTGGTTCGCTGACCCTGATGCAAGCAGTCAAGCTATGGGTCGCTGACTGCATTCTCTATTGATTTGGTGGTTGATTCCTGGATATACAAATGTCACCTCGAATAGTTAATGTAGAAAAAAACCCCGAGATCTGGTGTTCACAGTAATCAGTAGAAAAACATCTTGTTGCTAAACTGTTAATTATTGTTAATTGGTGATGATGGTAAATCCTATCGGTTGGTTCTGTGGTGAATGCCGATTTTGAAACAGCGTAACTTGCTGAATAAATCCGCTGATACGACTGTCAAAAGTCAGATAGTGATGTGGTTGGTATTATGCCACAGTGGGCTGATAAAATTGCAAAAGAATATCTGGGTATTTGTAAGTCCGGTTAAATTTACTAATTAAAATGTGTATGTGTCCATTTGGCCAATCCTGTTCACAAATGAACTTGGGGACGTGTAAGCCAAGAATAAGACCACTTTAATCACTCAGTAAAGAAGAAAAAGGACCAAAATAGACTGCTGGTCGCCGTTTGATCAGGTTCTGCGAGGAATAAAGAACATTATGAAAAAATGCTACTAATATATATATATATATATATATATATATATATATATATATATATATATATATATATATATATATATATATATATATATATATATATATATATATATATATATATATATATACACGGAAAGGGACACGATGATCTTTTATCCTCTCCGCCAGTCCTGATTAAAGTTAAAAGGCACACGATGTCTTTAGCCTATTCTATCGCGCGTTGCTTAGCGAGTGCAAGTTTGGTTGAGGCATGCAGCCTTTCCCCCTCTTGCTCCGGTCACGATCAGCGCACAATGTCAATTATGATTTAATTATCCCTACGCGCACTTAACAAATATCGCCTGTCATTAAAAGCTATTAGATTGTCGGCGTTTGTTTGTTTAGTCGTATGATATTTAAATAGCAATCACTTATATAATTACAACCTTAAAACCAGCAGCTTCGGGCAGATAGGGCTCGTGATCCTTGGTTGGTAGCTTATCTAAGAGAAGGAACTCTGAATTCAAACCACCGCTGCCTTGCGGGAATATCCATTTATGGAATTGGCTTCGGGAGTAAACCCTGAGGATAAATCCGGAGTCGGAGTCCCTAAGGCAGTCTAATGTCGATTCGACATTATTCTGGCAACTCCTGCGACATGGCTGGTACCAAACTGTATCGGCTACTGCCGTTCCTTTGGATCTACCGGCTGTGTGGAGAGGGGGAACATGCTGCATGGGCAACAGCTTGATCTCCATATAACTGTGCCCAAGCTCGCGCCCTGGAGAGGACACTCCAGCTTCACCCTATAGGTGTCGGCAAAACACGGGAAGTAGCAGTTACCGGTTATAAGCATTTTGCCCAATTGGCGTAGGGCATGGCGCCAGGGGCTACTTCCGACAGTGGGAGAGGTTCTAGGATCTCACTGGACAGCTACCGCCCGCTTCAAGCTGGGCAGCCCCCAGTCAATAAGGTGTTGTCCCGCCACTGTCTGCTTTCCCCATTGGGTGCATGGGGATTAGGGTCAAACCCGAACTGTGGACAGAAAATTTTGCACCAAGCAATTATCGAAAAAATAGAAATAAGCAAACTCTCAGATTGGGATGCTGGAACGTCCGGACTATGTTGACTGGACTATCTGAAAACCTACAGGATGTAAACGATGTAAGGAAGACAGCCATAATTAATGATGAGCTTAAACGACTTCAGGTGGATATAGCTGCACTTCAGGAAACGCGCCTGGCCGGCTCTGGAACGGTGAGCGAGAAGGACTACACATTTTATTGGCAAGGGAAAGATCTTAATAAAGCTAGAGAACACGGAGTAGGTTTTGCGGTCAAAAAATCGCTAACTAAAATGGTTGAACCAGGCGAGAATGGATCAGAACGCCTGTTACCGCTCCGCCTGCAAACTAGCACAGGTCCCATCACCCTTGTCAGTGTGTATGCTCCTACTCTGTACTCTGCCTCAGAAGCTAAAGATGAGTTCTACGAGAATCTAACAGCAATTATCAAAAGCATACCTAGGCAAGAACAGCTTGTTCTCCTTGGTGACTTTAACGCTAGAGTGGGTGCCGATAATGTTTCATGGCCTTCATGTCTGGGCAGGTTTGGTATTGGCAAGATGAATGAAAATGGACAACGGCTCTTAGAGTTGTGCGTCCACCATGACCTCTGCGTGACCAACACCTACTTTCAGACAAAACCCCAGCATAAGGTGTCATGGAGACACCCACGATCCAAGCACTGGCACCAACTTGACCTGATTCTCGTCAGAAGGCCACTACTCAGGTCTGTGCTCTCCACGCGCTCGTACCATAGTGCAGACTGTGATACAGATCACTCCTTAGTTTGCTGCAAAATCAGAGCACAACCAAGAAAACTCTATCGTGTCAGACATGAAGGGAAACCACGCATTGATACCAGCAAGATTTCAGACCCTTTCATGATCGCTCAATTCACTGCGACCTTCGAGAAAGTGCTCAGTAGCCCTCAGCATGGTGATACTATTACAGAGAACTGGGAGCATCTGCGGAACACAATTCAAAGTACTGCACTTGCCACCTTTGGTAAGAAAACAGCAAAGTCAAATGACTGGTTTGATGCTTCATCAGATGTGATGGCACCTGTCATTGAAGCTAAGCGCAGTGCTATGAATGAATACAAACGTTCACCGAGTGCCAGAACCCTACAGATCCTGAGGGCTACGAGAAGCAAAGTTCAACAAACTGCTCGACGCTGTGCAAATGACTACTGGCTCCAGCTCAGTGAGAGCATCCAGATCGCAGCGCAAACAGGCAACATTAGACAAATGTATGACGGTATAATAATATAATATAATAATAATATAATATAATATAATATAATAGAATATAATCATTCGAAATGAAATGCTACAGAAGGATGTTGAGAATACCCTGGACAGAAAAAAAGACCAACAGAGAAGTACTGCACTCACTAAACGTACAGGAACATTGGCTCCTAAATACCATCGCAATAAGGAAGCTGAAATTTTTCGGTCATATAAAAAGACATAATAGCCTGGAAAAAACAGTCATGGAAGGCATGGTCCGTGGAAAAAGGGGAAGGGGTCGACCTAGACGACGGTGGACCCAGGACATCACAGAGAGTCTGAACTACTCTTTGGCTGATGCAGGTCGACTTGCCCAGAATCGTGATGCGTTCAGAGCAGCTGTAATGGAGACAACATTCTGGAAAGAATACGTCACATGATGATGACGGTATAAAGAAAGCACTTGGCCCCCATAAAAGTAAGACGGCACCGCTAAAAACCATCAGCGGAGAGAAGCTAACCGATAAGGGTAAGCAGATGGAGGGTGGGTCGAGCACTACTCTGAGCTTTACGCTAGAGACAATACCGTTACGCCTGCAGCCCTTGATGGTGTCAACAGTCTGCCAACTATGGAGGAGCTGGATGCCGAACCAACATTAGAGGAACTCAGCAAGGCCATTGATAGCTTGGCCTCTCGCAAAGCACCAGACAGTGATGGGATTCCTCCTGATTTAATCAAATGTTGTAAGAGCACGCTATTACATCCCCTGCATAGGATGCTGTGCCAGTGCTGGGAAGAGACAACTATTCCTCAAGACATGCGAGATGCCAAGATTGTAACACTGTATAAAAATAAAGGAGACAGAAGTGATTGCAATAACTACAGAGGCATCTCTCTTCTTAGTATTGTTGGTAAGGTTTTTGCCAAAGTCATCTTAATGCGACTACACAAGTTAGCTGAGCGCATATATCCAGAGTCACAGTGTGGATTCCGAGCTGGCAGATCAACAACAGACATGATCTTCTCTCTCCGCCAGCTTCAGGAAAAATCAAGAGAGCAGAAAAGACCATTATATATCGCCTTTATAGACCTCACAAAAGCATTCGACCTGGTTAGTAGGGATGGACTCTTTAAAATCCTCCTGGAAATAGGCTGCCCTTCTAAAATGCTGGAAATGATAAAGTCATTCCATGACGGCATGAAGGGAACAGTCCAATATGCTGGAAGCACGTCACAGCCCTTTGATATACGAAGTGGCGTTAAACAAGGCTGTGTTCTGGCTCCGACCCTCTTCGGAATCTTCTTTGCCTTACTCTTGAAACATGCATTCAGAGATGCAACTGAAGGAATATGCCTTCACACTAGGTCAGATGGCCGTCTGTTTAATCTTTCAAGGCTGAAGGCAAAAACAAAAATCAGAATGGTCACTATAAGAGACTTGTTGTTCTCTGATGATGCTGCAGTCGTCACTCAAAGCCAACAGGAGCTTCAGAGCTTGATGAATCGCTTCACTAAAAGCATGCAAGGACTTTGGCCTCACAATAAGTCTAAAGAAAACGAATGTGCTGAGTCAGGATGTGGGTGCTGCACCAGTTATCACTATCGATAACTATGAATTGGCAGTGGTGCACCACTTCACATACCTAGGGTCTACCATCAATGACAAACTCTCACTGGATACAGAAATCGACAGCCGCATTGGCAAAGCTGCAGCTACCTTTGCCCGCCTCACATCGCGTGTTTGGGGAAACTCTAAACTCACAATGAAGACCAAAGCTGAGGTATATAATGCCTGCGTCACCAGCACACTCCTATATGGCAGCGAGACCTGGACGACCTATGCTAAGCAAGAAAGAAGGCTCAATACCTTCCATTTGCGGTGTCTACGCCGCATCCTCGGCATCTCGTGGAAAGATAAAGTGACAAATGTCGAGGTGTTGTCACTTGCTGGCCTTCAACGTATGTATACGCTTCTTAGACAGCGCAGACTTCACTGGCTTGGCCATGTTCGCCGCATGGAAGATGGTCGCATCCCAAAAGATATCTTCTGCGGAAAATTAGCAGATGGCAAGAGAACAGTTGGGCGACCACAGCTGAGGTTCAAAGATGTGTGCAAGAGAGATATGAGGGCACTGGACATGGATCCAGCAACATGGGAGGATGAAGCTGCCGATCGCACTAAGTGGCGATGCTATTTACGGCGCCACCTCAGATTGGGCGAAGAGAGGCTCACACAAGAAGCAGAGGTGAGGAGAAAACGTCGAAAGGAGCACCAGGAAAATAAGCAGCTGAGGGCTGTCACCTCAGGGGCGCATTCCCATAGTCAGTTATGACTGAAGGGGCTATTATATAATTACACAAATGAAAATAAACGCGAATTCTATGGTCTACTATCAGTCACGCCTAGTGTATTAATTAGTCAACTAAACGTCTCTTCTTATGGGATAAAGCGGGTGGTAAAATTACATTAAACTGACAACTGGCAAGAAATATTTACGAGTTATTTTATTTCCCTAGTTTTAACGCTAGGAAATTACAGTGAATTATAATGGTAAAACTTAACACATAGCAGAAATCGCGAGACTACGTTTTCCCCGATAAAAGGTTTACACCGTCGCTTCTGTCGACGCTGTTAATCGACAACAAAGACGTGGACCGTTTAACGGGTTTCCTTCCGAGATTTTTCCCGTTTCTGGAGATCAAAGCGTTTGCTCCCCCTGTAACTACGAACATTACAGGATCCCTGGGGAAAAATATTTCTGCCCGCGCGTCTACTTCAAAAGAGGTCCGGTGTTTCCACATACGTCTGTTTGATATCTTGATGACTGACAGATCAGCTCGCGTTAGAAACTCAGGTACCCAAACCAGTGTCGCTCACTGTTATGACTGGCAGGTCGCGGAAGGTGGGAATATTTCCGTTTGTTTACGTTTCATGGAATAGAGGCGTGGATTAAAAGTGAGTAAACGCAGGCTGTAATCATAGACGATGCGAGGTCACGAAAAACTGTCAGACACTGTAAGCTATATTTCCATTATACGTCACAGATACATTTTTAGCCCTGGTCTCCTGACCAATCTTAGCCTCTACCTATACCCTTCCATGACATCTCCTCCCCTCCTTGATTCTTGCTCCTTTGATGTCATCTACGTTCTCATGTAGGGGTGTCTTTTGTCAGTGGTTACCCGCATATATGGTTTTGCCTGGGTCATCTTATATCTGGATCTAATGGACTGAAATCCGAGCACGTATCTCATTGTCACAATGGGGGTATCACGAGTACAGCCCAAAACTAGTCGCATCCCTTCATTTTGAATGCGTTCCAATCGTTCACATTGTGACACTGACAGCGTGAGTATTCCTAGCCCGTACTCGATTACTGAAATCACGAGCTTATGATACAGGAGAAACAGTAATCTCTGTTCCAAGCACGCAGCCGCCATTGTTTTTAAGGCTGCCAGTCCTCGTTTGCGCTTCTGTAAGATCCCTCATTTCATTTGCTGTAGGTATCGACGACAGAGCACGATCTCCGTAGCTCCCGCGATGATTGTGGATAGTTATCATGCACAATAAAGTGCAACAGAAACAACATTTGCAATAGCACATGAATATTTTGATGCTTGCTTCATGCAAAGAGACCAGCTGCTGTGGGGTTTACGACAGAAGAATGTTTATCCATTTCTCTCATCTTCTTTCCATTTTCTTCGTTTAAAGTTCTGAAGTTCGTTTGCCTTTCACTTTCCTACTCAAATTCCCTTCACACGGCAAAATTTCCCGCCCTTAGTTTTTGCCTTTTCTTGAAACATAGAGCCAAACTAATAGTTGGTCTGCGCTAAAGATATTATGGCCGATGAAGACCTATCATAGAGAAGACCTTAATAATATCTCTCTACGAAACCCCTCCTTTGTATACGCTGATACTTCTAGTCAGCCATCTTGTTTACTCGCTTTGGATATTGCACGAGATCAGTGTTCATATCTAGGGGATTCTCGGTCAGATAGCAGATAGATCTCTCCCCTCTTATATGAAAAATCCTTCAGCATATCGGCCATTACAGCTAAGAAATACCAGATAACATGTCATAAAAAATGCCCAGCGCATGACATCTAGCTGGAGGAAAAATCGTTGACATATGGCATGTGTGAAGGACGTTAGACATGTATTACCTAAGTTTCAAAATAACGATAGGCAGGGTTTTGTCTTAACTCCCACATTACTGAAGGGCGACGAAGTCCCTGGGAATACAGCGAAGCGAATTTAGTGTGGCGGTAGCGAAAGTCAAATCATTCTTTCTTTCTGCATCCCGGCGTTAAATCAGAAAACGCAGATCAGTGAATAGAATATTCAAGCTTAGTTCTGGTATAAAAAGACTAGAAACCCAGCTTTACTGACAAAGCCAGTGGGGCAAATATGCCAGTTGTCATATGTGTGTGTACATTTGCATTTCGTCAACATGATGGATAATAATTGTTGATTTATCCGTCTCCTTCGTAAATATTATTATTTGTTTATGTGTGTAAATACACTCTGTCTTTTAGTGATCATTCTTACCAAATCTGCGCTTGTGCCATTGTGTGACTTTCGTCCACAAATGGATTTCTCTCAGAACTGTTTACTTTTCGTTTTTATGTTTGACGGTTGACTGTATGTGTTGACTTTGTCGGACCGACCGAGGGGAATGAGCATACTGGTATAAAATGACCAGACGAGCATTGTATGACTTTTCATTCTATCCCCATTGCATGCATGTAATACCTTATCGGCCAGAAACAACTCAGACTGTTGTTCTCTGCTTTGTTGAAACGAACTCTATTTCTCGGACATATACGGAGAGTTAACGACCGATGCACTACTTGTATATTGCAACCTAAAATGGTTTTAAGAAGAGATGTATTAAAATTCCTGTCTTTGCACGATCTTTAGAAGTGTACATCGTGCTGGACTCTACCAGGGAGGAAACCAAAACATACCACATTGAAATAAAGTTCAAACTCTGATTCCTAAAAGGCACGGCAAATAAAGTATATAAAACATTGTTTAAACTAACTGCAACGACAGACATTAAAAACATCTACATCATAAGAATACCACCTAGAATAAACATAACCAAGTTCATAAAGATTAACTCAAACTTCTTATTTTATTCTTTGATCCTTAGCCGCCGACTGCCAAAGCAGTCAGTGGCCATCACGCCCGGTGGCGTCTTGTAGGCATCAACAAACTGCTTCTACTTTGTTCGGTTGGCGGCCATCCTTCGTACAGTGCCCCAGCTCTGGCTCATTCTTTGCATCTCGGCCTCCACAGTTCTCCGCCAGGTTGTTTTTGGTCGGCCTCTCTTTCGCTTTCCTTCGGGGGTCCATAGCATAGCTGATCTTGTGATGCCATTGGGGTCTCTTATGAGTACGTGGCTAACCCAACTCCAGCGTCTGCCAGCTGCGATGGCGTGTATGTGTGGCAGTGCAGTTATGTGTGCGTAGGTCACGGCATCAATTAGTATCGTGTGACCGGGCTGGTTACAACATCAATGAAAGAATGTGTGTGTGTCCGGAAGCTGATCGGGTCAGTTCAGTTAATGGTTGAGCGCAGGTAAATATTTTGAAGTGCGCTAACGCTTGTACGTTTCTTGGTTCAAGTCGTTACAGGCCTGTCCGCCTGAGATGGGAATTCTTGACCTTATTTTATTCTTCCTTCCCAGAGTTCGTTCGTACCCTTTTTATGTTTAGTGAAAAGCAATCTCGTATAATGGTTTTGTCAAAGTATCCAACTGTAATATTCCAACGAAAACTCAGCAATGTAGAAAAATAAAATATAGTTTATTAACGTGATTTGGAACAGCAATGTTATTGGTACAATGGTGCAGCACTTATGTCTTTCTTACACAAAGTAGTGAGTATCCAAAAATGAAAATGTAAATCCACAGGAATAATATATCCAATAGATTAAAATACAAACTTGTCTAAAATACTTGTCTAACCTGAACAAAACTTGTCAAGTTAAAAACAAAGACGAAGTTCTGTAAAAATCCTCTCGCCTAACGAATCCTAAAATCTGTACAAGCCCTCTCAATCGCCCACGTCTCTTCTTTATATACAGCCCACTCTTTTTTCCCGCCAATTTTCACACGATGCTTTATTTTTCACACGATACCACCAAACATCTACATTTGCACACGCTTTTCTCATCTTTTCGACTTTTTGCACACGACTCTCAATCTAGAAACGGAAAAAACCCAGATAAGCAACTTCTCCCAAAACTTTCCATTAAATAAACATGTACTTACTATTTTGTTGTTCTGGGACAGCTTCTCTCGAGTCCGTGAACTTTTCATGATACTGTATTTTGTGCACAAATGTCTTAACTGCTTTTAACGTTGTTATTTCTCATTTTACGTGGTTTTTAACACGTATTAATTGTAGTGTATGCCAAGCGGTCACACATGTCCTCTTGGTTACTCAGAGTAAGTAGTTCTTGGTTAGTGATAGTATTCGGCCAACAGATTCGGAGAATTTTCCTTAGGCAGGTGATGACGCCCAATTTCTATTATGATTGAGTAATTGGCCGCCAAATGACGCGTGCACCATGGGTTGAATGATGGTGCCCGTGGTCTGGTTTTGTGAAGTGTGCAGATGAGTTCAGTCAAACAATGATCATACAAAATAACAGGGCAATCCACATTAGGACGTCAGTAAACTCACGACGTATAAAGTCAATGATTCTTGTAACAGCCGATGACGTTTTTCTTCATTATTTATTGTGGACGCCACAGTGACAAAATGGTTACGCGAATATGTAGGCACATCAAACAGTCATTATCACAGCAACATTCAATACAGCAATAAACGGTAGACAGCATTACAATGATGAGTCAGATGCATGTTATATTTCATAGTGCTGTAAATGTAGTCAGGTGAAAAACTCCATCCTTTTCTATAACAGCCAGGAGATAACCAGATGTATGAGATCAGTTCACTCTCCTTAGTCTGACTTCAGCAAGACAGACACGTCTGCCGAAGTATAAATAATGTCCTCAAAAATATCCTCTAGATAATAAAGGTTTTCCAAACCTAGTTCATTTAACAAAGTAGCAAGTAATGGTCCTTGGGACATGCATCAACCGATGCAGTACAATACAGCGACATGTGAGCTGGGAAAACATCTCGTGACGACGACTTTCGAAGACAGGCTATGAATCGAAATCGCTCACGACCCAAAATCGATAGAGTTAATGAAAAGTTAATTTACCTTGCCTTCAGGAAATACACAGAAATATCACGCCTCCCGACATGTGGGAAACACTAGAGGTATTATCTCGAATAAACGAAATATCCATTAAGAGGACTACACATCCCTGACAGAACAAAAAATAGCGGAGATCCCCTCTCAGCGAGGCATTCTAGCTATTCAAATCGCTCACTCCGGAATCGATCGACAAAGACAAGACCAGTCATGCGCAGTCCAGCGTGACCACAGCTCAGAACTTAAGACGCAAGGACCATACGAACCAAAGAAGAACAAGACAAGTCACAGAAAACGAGCACAAAATGACCACAAGCTAGCAAACTTAACTGCATTCAATACCAACGCGAGAAGACAAATGCTTACCGAGAAAAGTGACTATAAATTTCAAGCAGTTGTTGCCCTTGCGTTATAAAATAGATATTGTAATAAAACGATGTTGCGAGAATTTATCACGCAACATATCACCACCTCCTCCCGATAAAAAAAAAATGTGGAACATATTTTTTTTTTTAAATATCAAAGAGCATGCGATAAGCGGCTCAAAACGCACGAATTATGCGCTGATAATTAATTAAATTGCCTAACATGAGGCTAAATATAGAGTGTCTGGTGAGGATATACCTCAACAGAAAAATAAATATGTCTCAAAAAATATTCACATCGGGGAGGTGTCACCAACACACATCACGTTAGCATGTAAACACAATATACGTATGCAAGTTACCATAATCATCATTAAACAGCATACTCTAATATTGTCTTTAAAAATGGATGTACAAATCTGATAGAAAAATTTAAATAGTACATTCTTTGACATGTAATGACATAAGTACATAGTAAAGTTAAACTACATGACGATCCAGGACATATGCTCTGGTATTCCGAGGGTAAGTACACAATCTAGAACTCGTCATGCTTGATACTAGTAAGGTAAGTCCTCAGCTCAACAATGACATTCTGAGAAAGTACAAGCAATATAATGCTAATTAATAACTAATATGCTTCATAAGGTACAATACATTATTAATAATTGTGGCTGTTTAGTAAACTAACGGCCCTTATATTAACTACTCAGTCCTCCTCTATCATCTTAAAAAACGAACAGAAGAAGATGACAACAAAGCACGATAGTGTGTACATATAAAGTAAGTACAGATGTGCTAATCTATTGTAGAAATATAGGTGTGTTATGACTCTGTAATATATGGAAATATAGGACAGAAGTATTAGTTGGAGTCATGTGGGCATCTAGACAAAATGTCAGCCATCACATTATCCGCACCACGGATAGCTCGTACCGTGAAGTGAAAAGGTTGAAGAGCTATAGCATATCGAGTGGATCTCGAACTCTTCAAATTCTTAGTCTGAATAGCTGTAAGAGCTTTCTGATCAGTCTCTAGAATGAAATGTGCGCCCAGGAGGAATCTTTGTAGCTTTAGAATTGACCAAACCATCGCTAACAACTCACGGTCTAAAACCGAGTAGTTCCTCTCTGCCGCATTTAGTTTTCTAGAAATGTACATAACAGGATGCAGAGTATTTGCATATTCTTGCATCAGTGCTGCTCCAATCCCAGTGGATGAAGCATCACTCCGAAGAACAAAAGTCCTATCAAGAGTAGGTAATCTTAAGATGGGAGGAGAAGAAAATATATTCTTGATTTGGTCTAGTGAAGATTGGCATTCTTCAGACCAACGGACCAGATTAGGCGAACCTTTCTTCAACAATGTTGAGAGAGGTGCCATGATCGAAGATAAATTTGGAATAAATCTCCCATAAAATTGAATTAAACCTAAGAGACTCCTAACTTGTTTCTTCGTTTTAGGAACAGAGATGTTCAGTATTTTGGAAGTATTGTGGTCTTCTGTCTTCAAGAGACCATGACCAACACGATGACCCAGGAAAGAGATTTCACCAAAACCAACAAAAGCTTTAGAAGGTTTTGCTGTCAAATTATTCTCACGTAGAGTGGACAGTAAGTCATATAACCCTAAATAGTGATCTTCCCAGGTATCACTGAAGAGACAGATGTCATCTAAGTATGCGATGACATCCGAACGATGTGACAGAATTCGACGCATCATGCGAACGAAAGTGGCAGGGGCGTTCATGAGACCAAAAGGCATAACATTCCATTGAAATAGACCCCTAGGTGTAGAAAAAGCAGTAAGAGGTTTGGCATGCTCTGCTAAAGGCACTTGCCAATAACCTTTAGACAAGTCAAGTTTAGTGAAGAATCTAGAATTAGAAAGTCTAATCAGTAGATCTTCTAACAAAGGCATCGGTTCAGCATCGAACTTTGTGACCTGATTCAATTTGCGATAATCAACGCAAATTCGTATGTTCTTATCCTTCTTCCGGACAATAACCATGGAAGAAGAATATGGTGAAGTCGATGGTTCAATTATATTTAATTGAATCATTTCATCCAATTCCTTTTCCACTTGCGACTGAAAGTGTATAGGAATAGGATACGGCCTAACCCTAATTGGATTATTGTCGGTAAGAATTATGTCATGTTCTATGACATCTGTGTGTCCAGGAATGTCAGTGAGAACATCCTGAAATGTTTGTAACATCGACGAGACTTGTCGATGTTCGTCACCAGAAAGAGTAGGAGAAACAGAAACGTTTTTCCAAGATTCCGTGGAATGTAATGGAACCACTGGAAGGGGAAGGTTGACATCAGAGAAGGTAGCTTCCTCATCCTGTATGACAGACAGGGATGAATAATGACCGTGAGGTGCAGGAGCATCATCCGTTGCCTGGAAAATAGGCAGCAAATAGTCCGGACGTTCGTGAAATTCCGAAAGCATGTTTATGTGGAAAGTTTTATGCTTTCCATCAATATCCACCACATAGTCAACATCGGAAATCCGAGAGACTATTGCATACGGACCTTTCCATGCAATAAGAAGTCTATTTTCCCTACTGGGGAGTAGGACGAATGCTTTGTCACCTGGACAAAGTTGTCGTAGACATCTATTCTTGTTAGCAAACTGCCTTGCCTTCTCTTTAGCAATTTCTGATGAAGCAGTTGCTAGCTTACATGCCTCAATGATCTTTTGTCTAAGAGCAATGACATACTCATATGAGGATTGAGTTTCATCGCTAATATCATCGGCAGTGATGAGATCGTGTAATAAAGACATAGGGCCGCGTGGACGCGCGCCAAAGACAAGTTCGAAGGGAGAAAATCCTGTGTGTTCATTAGGGACTTCTCTATAGGCAAAGAGAGCCGCGGGTAAAACCCTGTCCCAATCTTGAGGATGATCTTCAGTTATCTTACCAAGCAAAGTCTTGAGCGTTCTATTCAGACGCTCAACTAACCCATTAGACATAGGATGGTAGATACTACTGAGAGATCGTTCAATATGTAAGGTAGACATTACCTGTGACATAGTGTCAGATATGAGTTGAGTGCCATGGTCTGACAATATTTCTCTGGGGAACCCCAAGCGAGAAAATATCAACCAAAGAGCATCTGCGATATCTGTAGTAGATATGCTCTTAAGAGGAATAGCCTCTGGCCAACGTGTGCACATATCGACACATGTAAGGATAAACTGATGTCCTCTGGCCGACTTGACCTTAAAAGGGCCAATAATATCTATGGCCATTTTCTGAAACGGCCGAATAGGAATGTCAGCAGCCTGGACAGGCGCAGCATGTCGTGGTCCTCTAGATTTGACCTCCTGACATACCTTGCATGATCGGCAGTAAATACGAATGTCCTTATTGACAAAAGGCCAAAAGAAAGCCGCAAGGACTCTCGACTTCGTACGGGAAAAACCCATATGTCCAGCACATTGCGAGTCATGAGCATGTTGTAATATTTGCACTCTCATGCTCTTGGGAACAAGAATTTGCGAATGTGCCGACGTAGTCGAATCTTGTACCATACGTACAAGTACGCCGTTTCTCATTGCAATCCAAGATTTTCTATTTGTATCCTGATTCGGATCACCTTTCTTCGCAAGAACGAAGAATTTTTTTAAAGAAGGATCTTCTTCTTGCAATTTTATGAAAGAGTCACGAGTGATTACTAAGTGACTATCTTGGCTATCAACTTCATTATCACTATTCAGTGAAGTTTCGGGTGTTTGTAGAGCTTGTGCTCTTGTAACTACTGCATTTGTAGCTTGCATGTTATTATCTTCCCAAGCAGCAATCTGCTGTGGGGTACACTCCCTAACTCCGTGAATACGACCAATAATAAGGTCCGCAATAGGATTAGGTAAGAGACAAGCATGCACATCTCCAGTAAAGAAAGGAGTGGCAATGCGAATTACAGCAGTAGGATATTTTTCTAGAGTGCCGCCAAATGTGACACATTTAATAACCCTTCCTGTAGCACAAGATGGATCTACAAGCGATTGTCTAACACCAATAGTGGTGCATCCGGAATCGAAAAGTAGTGAGACCGGAGTATCATTAACAAGACCCTTATGTAGAATTAAAGAACCCCTCCCGTCATGCGCAACAGCAGCAGGAAGAGCGGGAAGTGGGTGACCACAACTCAAAGTAGTTATGGTACCCGGTTCGAATAAAGTACTGCATTGGGGGCATTTGTTTGCTCTCTCAAAGTCAAAAGCAGAACCAGTGACAGCGTCAAAGTTTTTATTATCAACAACATGATTACAGGCTCCCTCAGTTTCCTGTTGTACAGCATTAGCCTGCTGATATCTCTTTTTTTTGTGTTGAGATCTACCCCGACTATTATTACCTCTGAAGTTATCAGAGTTATTATTATCTCTGCAGTTATTATTGTCTCTATTGTAATTGTTATCCTGGTTCGAATTCCAGTTTCCACGATTACTATCATGTTCACATTGATGCGAACATCTATTTGTTTGGTTTTGAGGTCTTCGGCAGGAATAACCTCTATTACCATATCCTCTTTTGAAATGCCTATAATTATTAGGGTGATAGTAACGAGTACTATCAGGTTGTCTCCAATTCTTCGAAGAAGAATCACCATGAAATTGATTTCCATGATTTTGACAGAAATTACCGCTGCTCTTTCTATCAAAATTTTGTTGGGATCTACGAGCAAAGTTTTGACCATACGGAGCTGCCGAAGCAACTGGTAAACCTTCTTTCACCTTAGAGTTACCCATGGTTATGTGTGGGTGCGCAGTTACGTATTGGCAACAGAAATCTTCCATTTCTTTTATTGTTTTAGGTTTACGTTCATGAAGGAAAGCAAGGAAAGACTCATTGACAGACGACATGACTTTGTCTCTAAGTATTAAGTCCATAAGTCCTTCATAAGTTTTTTCCGTCTTAGATAGTTCAACCCATCGTGAGAAAGTAATGCGTATTCTTGCAATAAACTCGGAGAATTCAACTCCATTTTCAGGTAACATGTTTTTAAATTGTAGACGATAGCCGTCTTCGTTAAGCTGATATTTCTTTAACAAAGCGGCCCTGACAACCTCATAATTGTTCTTGTCAGGTTCATCCACCATATTTAATATACTTAGAGCTTTACCTGTCAGTATCCCTGATAACTGATAAACATATTTTGCTTTGTCTATGTTATGAGCTGTACATGCTTGTTCAAATCTGTCCAGATAGAACATTATGTCATCACTGGAAGGACTAAATGTTGGTAACTTAATCTTAAAAGTATCATTATTAGCCTTACCAGAAGATGAACCCTTGTTTGAATCATTACCATTACTCATGTTCATCAATTTCAATTTTTCCAACTCTAAAGCTAAGAGTTTTTCTTCATGTTCCATTTTTGCTTTCTCTTTCCTCTCATCAGACTCTCTCTGTAATCTTCTTTCCTCAGCCTGAGCCTCTATTTGAAGTCTTTCAGCTTCTTTCTCAAGTCTTTTATTCTCAGCTTCTTTTTCAAGTCTTTTATTTTCAGCCTCTTTTTCAAGTCTTTTATTCTCAGCTTCTTTTTCAAGTCTTTTATTTTCAGCCTCTTTTTGAAGTCTTTCAGCTTCTAGCTGTAGCTGGAGTTTTCTCTCCTCAGCTTCTGATTCCCTTTTTTGTTTTTCCATTTCCATTTGGAATCTTTTTTCATCCACCTGCATCTGCAGTTTCTTTTGTTCAGCTTTCATTGCTTTATCATATCGAGCAGTTGCAAATTCTTCTAACTTATCACCAGTCTTCCCAAGCAATTTACCCTGCTCAATAAAGTGCTCAAATGTAGACATGTTGTCTAACATATGAGTCCAAAACCTGAAATAATTAACTAATTTATTTCAAACCTAAGTGTAACAAGTCTTAATTAAGCACTTGTATATTCACATCACATTATATTATCCCAGTCTCTGTGGGAAACAAGTCTCCAATCAAAGAACTTGTATATGAAATATCAACAATCAATTCTTGATCATAAGTGCACTTCTCATTCAATAGTGCACGACACTATTCATCATTCATTTATCATCAGTGTAGTAGTAACAGTGCATTAGCATAGCCCATTAACTAATTACTATAACTGTAAACAATGACTATGTAAACACATGCAGAATGTAAACATTGAAAATGTAAACAATGCAAACAATGTAAACAATAACAATGTAAACAATAACAAAGATCAGCAACAATACAAAAACGTTCGCAGAAATCAACTAAAAATAAAGCAGAAATTAATGAAATATCACAAAAAATGTGACGATATCTGCGATAGAATTAAACAAAATACATGACACCACAGTGTATAAACAAAAATGTTGTATGAAACTAAATTATAGACAAGAGTAGGCTAACAAATACAAACAAATCAAAACAAAACTAAAGAATGCGAAATAATAACGAAAACAATATTAAAACATGTCATCACAGCTAACATAAATAGCAACAGAAGTCGCTTAGCAAATTCCAGTATCGGAAATTTGCAAACCCTACAGAAAACGCTCACAATAGACGACCTCTATGACGTGGCATAATCTAACGGAGACACCACCCAACCGAGAACCCGCTGAAATATAAACATATAAATATACAAATAACATATAAACATATAACATATAACAATAGAATGAGATGATACACAGAAGACTCAGCAGAAGTATAAGGGCACAGTTTACATACAAACAGGCCACTTAACTTATAGGCTTCCAATCGTAGAACAGCAGAAAAAACGGATGTCAATCAACGTCCTAAAGAGCGAAGCTCCAACGATGATGGCACATCTGAACTGCTTCCACTGCTAACACGATGGTACAAGAGCTTCTGAAATACTGTGTGTTGAGTTGTTTCGGCACTTGACCTTCTAATCCAAAAGTAAGTTGATGGAAATCGGTACTTGGCCTTCTTCAGAAAACAACCCGTTTCAACCGGCACTTGACCTTCTCAAAAAACGACAGCACTGGAACCTTGACAGCAGCAACTTGCTTGACTTGCGTAAAAGATAACAGCAGTCCGAGTTATCCGGCAACATGTAACAACGCCGGGTACTGTCAAATTCTTGTTTCCGTCAAAAAATTGAAATTTTGACTTTTACCGGGCAACGCCGAGTACTTTGAAAATTTTGAAGATGTTGACTGTATTGAAGAATGTTAATTTGAAAATGAAGTATGCTTCTTGTTGAAAATGAAGTGGGTAAGGGACCCCGTGTTTGCTGGTACCAGAATCAAACCAGCTTATGGCCACCAAATGATGCGTGATGCCATATGATGATGGATGGTATCCGCATGTCTGGTTTTGTGTAGTGTGCAGATGTGTTCAGTCAAACAATGTTCATACAAAAATAACAGGGCAATCCACATAGGACGTCAGTAAACTCACGACGTATAAAGTCAATGATTCTTGTAACAGCCGTTGACGTTTTTCTTCATTATTTATTGTGGACGCCACAGTGACAAAATGGTTACGCGAATATGTAGGCACATCAAACAGTCATTATCACAGCAACATTCAATACAGCAATAGACGGTAGACAGCATTACAATGATGAGTCAGATGCATGTTATATTTCATAGTGCTGTAAATGTAGTCAGGTGAAAAACTCCATCCTTTTCTATAACAGCCAGGAGATAACCAGATGTATGAGATCAGTTCACTCTCCTTAATCTGACTTCAGCAAGACAGACACGTCTGCCGAAGTATAAATAATGTCCTCAAAAATATCCTCTAGATAACAAAGGTTTTCCAAACCTAGTTCATTTAACAAAGTAGCAAGTAATGGTCCTTGGTACCTGCATCAACCGATGCAGTACAATGCAGCGACATGTGAGCTGGGAAAAAACATCTCGTGACGACGACTTTCGAAGACAGGCTATGAATCAAATCGCTCACGACCAAAAATCGATAGAGTTAATGAAAAGTTAATTTACCTTGCCTTCAGGAAATACACAGAAATATTACGCCTCCCGGCATGTGGAAATACACTAGAGGTATTATCTCGAATAAACGAAATATCCATTAAGAGGACTTCACATTCCTGACAGAACAAAAAATAGCGGAGATCCCCTCTCAGCGAGGCATCTTCCTAGCTATTCAAATCGCTCACTGACTGGTGGGCGGAAATCGATCGACAACGAAGCAAGACCAGTCATGCGCAGTCCAGCGCAAATTGACCACAGCTCAGAACTTAAGACGCAAGGACCTTTACTACGAACCAGCGTAAGAATGATTACCTTAAAAGGATAACCCAACCGGTTGCCAACCATTTTCTGAGAAAACGGCCTAGCCAGTCCATACATGGACATGATTCAAGAACGCATAGCAAACTTAACTGCATTCAATACCAACGCGAGGAGACAACTGCTTACCGAGAAAAGTGACTATAAATTTCAAGCAGTTGTTGCCCTTGCGTTACAAAATATATATTGTAATAAAACGATGTTGCGAGAATTTCTCACGCAACAGCAGGTTATGTTGAAGAAGGACAGTTTCGACATTTCCTTCTCAAATACTCCCCAGCATTCAGCACCATAGAGAAGCACAGACAGTACACAGCTCTCATATAATCTTAATTCGATGTTTGTGCTGTACTGGGAAGACTTTCAGATGTTGCTGAGGCTAGCAAAGGCTGTTCTCGCTTTATTCGTTCTGTTCTTGATGTCTTTGCTTGTTCCGCCGTCTGGTGTTACTATGGCTAACTCCAACGTAACTACACAATTACACTGCTTGCAATAATTATGAAAATCTAAGAGCGAACATTTTATTTATAAACTGACTTACAACAGTCTAAGGAATTTTATTCTTTCGTTTGTTACATATATATTACTATTACTCTCTGTTGTTTTGTAACAAATTATATACATATAAATATTTGTAAATATCATTAAAGACTTTGAGTTTCATAATTCAGAGTTACCCAAGTCACATTCATATTTGTACATTCTTGACATTACTGTTACTATAACTTATTTTCTGTTTTCTTACAGCTCTTGATTGTGGTGGTAGGGACAATAGAGTATCGCTAGTTATTTAAATTGTCCGCAGCTAGTACAAGTTTTTTTTGGATCCCGTTACACGCCCATTGAGGCATATTGGGAATATGGTGTTAGGCCCATATTTTCTTGACCGTCGGCACACTAGGGGTGATGTGGTCAGCATCACGCCGGCCGCCTTAACCTTCCCAGAGTTGCTCTGTCTATCTGGTACCCATTTGGGGCTGGGTCGACCCAGGAGCCGTTTGCGGCCTAAAAAAAAGCCCACCTCATCTGGGGATCGAACCATAGACCACTGAACTAGGAAGCCAGTGCACTAACCACTATGCTACCGCGGCTCCCAGCTAGTACAAGTTGCTTTCCTTTATATATTCATTAAGAATTTTCTTGCATCCAACGAGCCTACCACCCATTTCTATCTATCTATCTATCTATCTATCTATCTATCTATCTATCTATCTATCTATCTATCTATCTATCTATCTATCTATCTATCTATCTATCTATCTATCTATCTATCTATCTATCTATCTATCTATCTGTCTGTCTGTCTGTCTGTCTGTCTGTCTGTCTGTCTGTCTGTCTGTCTGTCTGTCTGTCTATCTATCTATCTATCTATCTATCTATCTATCTATCTATCTATATATCTGTCTGTCTGTCTGTCTATCTATCTATCTATCTATCTATCTATCTATCTATCTATCTATCTATCTATCTATCTATCTATCTATCTATCTATCTATCTATCTATCTATCTATCTATCTATCTATTCACCTCCCCACACGGTTACATACATTTTCTCTAATGTGTGAGAAACAAAAGCTGAAATTTAAAATGTATTTTTGCTTATTGATCAGTAGCCTGGATTGAAGACGGTTAACTCTTTTGAGCCCGGAGTAAACCCCACAGCGCTGCTCATTGTCGTCACAAAGGAACGGAACGACGAGTTAGGTTTGTCAATAATCGATCATAAATTTACCTGTTTAATGTAGTCTACGTTTCAAACCGTAGTCTCTAGACTAAAACGTAAAAATAATAATCGCTTTGAACGGGAGGGCGTCATTATTTACTTCAAAGGTGCCCAACATTTAAGGAACAGAGACAGCATAAGTGCCATTCCTGGAAAAACTCTTCGGGGATACCAAGAACCTAAAGATTACCAATGTTGTCTTTGAAAAAAAGTCAAGTTGACATCTGAAAGTGAACGAAGAAGAAGAAGAAGAACAGGAAGAAAAACAAGAAGAACAAGAAGAAAACAGGAGTGCTAAGATAAGGCCGTGAGCCCTCGTCTAAAGGGACAAAGTCAACATGAATTTGTCTACTTATTAGATAACATATCTTGGGAGTCCCTGAAAGAGCGGTTTGAGCTGTTGGAAACCTATAATATATTCTGTTAAGTAATAAATATACAAAAATATATATATAATGAAATTTCACCTACGTAGATTATTTAATTTCCTAGTGCAGCTTAATTAACATTTGCAGCCGGAAGTGTGGGGCTCGGCGCATATTAAACAGCTCGCTCTGGGCATCGAATGCTCAATAGTCGGATTTTGATCTGATCAGTATCCATCAAAGTGTCCGATTTATTAATTGCTTCTGGTTAATTCATAGACCCGTTAAACGTTCTGTATATGAATGGACTATCTAAATAAACAGAGTGTGAAGCTTAAATAACTTTAAGTGGATGCATCAGAATTATTCATTAGCTAAGTCAATTCAAATGTGGAGTATATTATTTGGAGAATCTGGCTAACTGAAACGACCACTCACGGTAATGATAAGTGTACCACTAGATGTTAGTGCTGCTGTATTTATATTTAATGAACTAATGTTGTTGGATTCGTTAAAATCTGTGACTCGAAGTTGTTTATTTTTTTTAAATGGGTTCTAAGGTTTATAATGTTTTGTGTTCGTGAATTTCATGCATGAGTGATGCGGGGACATGTCCTCAATGGCGAGAATAGATGCGTTGGACATCAATGGGAACTTTTATTGTACTGTAAATAAAGTTCTGAGTGACCGAATTGTGATTGGAGCGCTTCTGTGTATAAAAATTTTGACTATTTTTTTTTTTTTTTTTTTTTTTTGTGCTCAGAGGCGTAGACACCGCTACATTTCAAATAGGAAGGGGACTTCAGCTAAGTTAGTATTCATATTGTGATAGGTATGCAGTGCGACCACTATTTGCACGAGAGTTACATTCCAAGGCGCTAGAGTAATTTGAGATTCCGGTAAACTGAGATTATTATCTTCACAAGCATCCTGCAAAACGAATTAGATTAAACATTACTAAAATGTTTCCTAAAACGCATAGGTAAACAAATATTTAACATAAGAAACTTAAAATATTAACACACAATTATGAACTCTAATAAAAAGAATATATAAATATATTGCTTAAAAAACAAAGCTGGTGATATTTTTTTTTCTTCGCATTTTCCCTACATCGCGTTATTTCGGTAAATCGCATTCGCATTATCCAACTAAGGTGGTTTGGCCATGTCTGCATAAGGGGAGAAGATCAGCTGTCACGGCTGGTATGGGAGGCTTAGCGCCAGGGATCCAGACCTCCAGGACGACCCAGAGTTCGCTGGGAGGACAACATTAGACATTGTCTGAAGGACCGAGTACTGGAATAGAACTAGACCAGGAGGAAGACAGCCGATAGGATAGTATTGCGCTCTCTCTTGCAAACCTCTACACCTCATGGTAGAAGAGGAACAACTATGTAAGTAAGTAAGGATTCGTATGATATCAAATTACTAGTGTAAAAGCCCGTCATAAGCAGGAAATTAAATTCAAAAGCACCAATACCTAACGGCAATTTTACTTATTCAAAAGCATTTTAAAAAACCCACGGTGCATCACCACAGTACACGAACTACGTAGCAGCAGCGAAGATCCCAATGTATGCAAACGGGATCACACATTCTATAACTATTTTTTTGCACACCTTCATTTGCGCATTCTTCTGCGTTAAGTGTTACTATTTTCGGGTGAGTGCATATAAGGGAAACAATACAATTAATGTCTAACTTTCAACCAAAGTTACTTCCCTTAGCATTATGTACAGACAGAAAAAGCTGGGATTTTATATATAGGATTATCAAATCATAATCATCCTATAAAAGCGAAATGTGAATTGCCTAATTGGCCTAGATAGAGCAGCTTCCAAAGACAATGATAAAACATAATATACAAATTCTTCTTCTTCTTCTTCGTTCGCCCTGAAAAGGACGGTGGTTGCGTTGTGTCTGTTTACAACGTAGCTGTGATATCTGCACCTTTCGGTCGACACATCCGACTTCTGCACGGCATTTTTTAGGACCGGGTTTGCCTTCCCATTGCGATCCATGCTCGCTCAGCCAGCCTGCATTGCTGCATACTGTTTCCAGGACCACCACGTGGAGGTGGAGCACGGTCTTGACCAGCTCTGGTTCGCTGGTCCTGACGCAGGCAGTCAAGCTATGAGTCGCTGACTGCGGTCTCTATTGCTGCGTCTTGAGGTCCCTAATATACAAATAATAATTATGATTTAAAGTGCGGAACAAATGTTTTCTGGTGCTTCGCTAAATCACTGCTCGTTTAAGTTCGTGAATTGTTGACAGCAAGAAGAATATCTAAAATATATTTAACGGCTAAGAAATCTGATGATATAGTCATTCGTGAGTTGGGGTAAAAACAATTCCAAAAAAAAAGTCAGTGCAAAAATAGGAAAATATATTGAGCGAATTCTGAGAAAAATAAAGTTGAAACATATGGTAACAACAGTAAAGATATAGATAAGAAATGAGAGTGGAAGATAACAGTAATAATACTAGGTGGACTAACCTCCCGTCATGGTAATGTGAATTAACACAGTTTATAGGGTCATAGGGTTAAGGAGAGAAATAGGACACAAAATAACCAGAAACTTATTTTGCATAAATATAACCGATGGTCTGTCGTGAAATATTCTAATCCACATATATAAATTATCCGGTAAATATAAAGCCTAACAAATAAATTCTAATAAAGAAAAGAGCAATGGTAAAATAACAGTGCTGTCACAAAGAATGTACTCGAAATCCTCCTTTGTTTTATGCTTCGTCTGCAAATTGGAACGTTTCCACGTTAAATATAAGCCACTGCATAAATACAAGCGTTTCCACAACACATTAAAACGGGTATTGCATTTCTGAGAAAAACATTGAGAGGCACACTGCGTAATGACCTAAATTAATCCTAACATTAATTATACTGCGTTACCAAAACGAACGAACAGATGGACTCAAATAGAAAGAGAGAGGGAGGGCTGAAAATCAGGAACGCATGCAACACGCGTCGCGCGATACACAATTACTACTATCACGCGTGTAAGGCCACATGCACTAACTTTTTTTCAGACGGACAGTGATAAAATTCACTACCCTTCCCAGAGTTAGGTTTTAAAATCCTGAAAAACGCTTATTAGAAAAGATAACATTAGATGGGTTTACGTTTGAAAACATTACAGTACCCAGACAGCACATCTTCGAAACAGGAGGTAGAAGGAATTGCATATTTTGAACGCAGCCACTTAGCTCTTTTAAATTTGTATATTTGGGTTCCTTAGGGCTTGCTGACAAAGAATATGTAAAACGTTACGCAAATAGTCTAGGAATTAACAAGTTATAGCCAAAATAAAATGATGGTGCTGTCAGACAACACCCAAAATCAGAATCGCTCAGTGGTAGATTTTTTAAACCACCATTGTACGGGAAATGGGCCACAAGTTACATTTGAACTGATTGGCTGGAATGATATGTAAGGCTAAACACGATTAGTCGGACTATAAATGCTATCCTTGGTTGTTAGGGGAGATGTAGGAAGGTAAAATTTTTTCAAACACTTGTCGAAACGTGGCTCCATTGGCCAGACTCGCTGATATAATCACTTAGGAGCGTTAGTTCGAGACCACTAGTTCAAATAAGCTTGATAAAGCAACAGTGCGTTGAAGCCAGCTCATATTTTTGCTAAATAAAAGCCTGGAACATAAGCAGATGGGAATTTGTGCCAGTATTTGTGCCAGAATTCATTGCTAGTCAACGTATCTGTGTTTATTTCCATGAATTGTGGTAAGCTTGAAACATTCAGTATCTTTTAATGAAAATTGAATGTGAATTGTTAATTTATGCCTGTATATATGTGTAGTTCAGTAGCAAACATGATGTAAAGCCTATAATGCTCCAGCCTGAACAGAAGGTGTCGGAGGAAAGTAAAACGGCATGGAATGGCCAAACAGTACACTGACACCTAGATGATTGACTAGAAAGAAATAATGCTGGAAGTGCAGAGGCGTAGTAACCATTAAGGAGGTTAATACTGGTATAAAGTATTTCAGATGAAGCTGACAGTTGGCCTAACGCTCTGAACTCAATGTTTGTGATGTATTGTGCTCAGTGTAGAACTAGAGTATCAATTAGTTATGAAGTAGAACGTACATCCTTCTTGTTTTCAGGGACCGTGGTCTTGATGGTATTGAGCAGCACCTGGTCAGAGCTTTGCTGAATCCAGAGTCGGACAGCATACTCCTTGGTCCATTTAGCTATCAGTGAGGTGTCTCCAGAGCCCAGGGGAGAAATCGAGCAGAGGAGTCTTTTCCTGCCGCCATCACGCAAGATAAGCTGATGTGGCCAGCTGAGCTCAACATTATGTACCCCCATCTTAAAATGACATTGTAAAAATAACATTAAGAGGGGAATTAAATTGTTTTAATATCAGGAACTGAGAACATCTCCAATACTAGTTCCAATAAAGACAAACTATTGAAGTCATGATGACAAATACCAACAGAGCTTGAACAAAACAAAACCAGTATTACCTCATATTACTACTACACAACTGACACACATAGGATACTTTTAATAATATATGTCACTACAATATTCATATTGATAAATTCTGTACATATAACTTGTAATTAAAATTGATTGTGATTCCTGGTTCCCTTTGTATTTGAATCAGGACACATATTCATTCATGACAGCAATGAATACATATTGTTATTTGAAAAGTTATCAGTGACTCCTTTAAGATATCCTTGTAGAGTGTTTTATGTATGTGAGTGTCACAGTGTTGTCAAGTGTAGTGGAATAAATTAAATTGTTTATCTGTCTGTTGTTGTTTTGACTTACACTTCATCATACACATACCCTAGACATATAACGTAGTCATCACACTATTCCAGAATAATTCTGACTGAGGTATACATATGTGGCAGCAAGTAAGGTTATATATAATACACTACTCTTATTAGATATATATACCTTCACAGCTGATCTCAGTCAGTACACTAAGTCCCCTATAAATATTTATAACATCCCACTTCACCACATATATTGGGGTCTCGCTCTTGGGATTTTGAATCTTTACCTATTAAAAATATTGGGGGTAATTCACTTCAGGGAATATAAGAATTAAAAGGTATCCTTGGGTGGAATTAAATAAGGTTGAGCTCACGGTGCCTGTGTTGTCCATTAGATATATATTTAGAGATTGAATTGTTGGTTAGACATTGTATAAATTTACCTGATAGACAATGGCGGACCTGGCCAAATTTCGATCTGCTGCTGTTCAGACTGCAAAAGAGTTAGGATTAGATGGGCAAGTTATGGTTGCCTATGTCACTACGGAATGTGACAAATTTATTGAACGCGAAGAAAGAAGGTTTGAAGCCGAAAGAAAGTTAGAGGCTGAAAGGGAAATTAAGAAGTTACAATTTGAGGCTGAGGCTGAGACTAAGAGGTTGCAGGCTGAGGCTGAGGCTAAGAAATTGGAAGCAGAAGAAAGAAGATTGACTGCAGAAAGGGAAGCAGAAGAAAGAAGATTGACTGCAGAAAGGGAAGAGAAGAAATTAGCTGCAGAAAGGGAAGCAGAAGATAAAAGATTACAAAGGGAACATGAGTTACGACTAAGGGAGTTTGAGTTTCAGGCCATGCTCCTGAAAATGGTGCCAGTCCCTTTGCCTCTGATGCCACTGCTAGCCAAGGAGCCTCAACCTCAGCTATGAATTTTCATTTAGATCATTTTGTTGAGAAAGACGATGATATAGAGAGCTATCTAAATAGGTATGAACTATTAGCTACCACGTATGGGTTAGAGAGAGAAAGGTGGAGCTTAAAGTTATCTCAAGGACTTCGTGGGGCAGCTTATGAAGTTTTTGCAAAAATGAGCAGAGGTGATCAGGAAAATTATGACATGCTAAAGCAGGCTCTTTTGTTAAGATATGAAAAGAATGCAGAATTTTATAGGAAAAAATTTAGGAATGCTAAACTACTGTCAGGTGAAACCTATCACCAGTTCTCTGCACGAATAGAGACATACTTGGAGAAATGGACTTCTCTGGGGAAAACCCAAGATCTTAAGGAAATGGTCCTTATAGAGCAATTAAGAGAGTCCATGGCTCCAGACCTGAGAAAGTTTCTCATGGAACAAGGTGCAGAGAGGCTGGGTGAGTTGCTAAATGTTGCTGAAAGGTATCAAGCAGCTCAAGCAGAGGTAACAGGTAATAAAAAGAAACAAGTGGATAACTTTAGGGCACCACAGAACTTTAATAAATTTGATCCTAGGGATCAAAACAAAGGTAAGCACCAATTTGATAGGCCACGGTATGAAAATAAAAATAAATTCCCACAATTCGATGAAAGGAAATATGATGAAAGAAAATCTTTCAACCAAGGAAAAAGGTGGTGTAAAAATTGTCAGATGGACAATCATGACACTGACCGTTGCAGAAGGAAACCTGTGTATATGGCAACCCTTCAGGTCAGGTCGACCTCAAGACAGGAGGAGGATATTATGTTAGATACCACTCCAGAAGAGATGAGGAAGGCACAGGCTGGGGATAAAACACTCAAGCCTTGTTTCAGAAAATTGTCAACTTGTCATACAACTCCAGGCAAGGGAGATTTTTACATGAAAAACAAGTTGATGTATAGGAAGACTGGAGCTAGATCCAAAGGTCAGGGACAGCTGGTACTTCCTAAAAGATATAGGGCAGACTTAATAAGGAGCCTACATGTGAAACCAGATGGGGACCATGAGAAGATAGGTACCATCATTCAAAAGGTGGCTCACAATTATTATTGGCCCAAAGCAAGATGGGACATTGAGAATTTTGTAGAAAGGTGTAGCATAGCACATGAGGGAACACCCACAAGTGGGAACATGGATCAGGACCTGGACACGCCACGGGGCAAAATTAGGCCTGATAATAAAAAGAAAAATAGATTTGATAAAGTGGACCAAATGGAATGGGAAGCCCCTTTTCACGGACAAGCTTCACTTAACTGTTTTACAATGGCCACTATGCGGAGAGTGCAAAAAGATGTCTTACCCCAGGATAAGCCGAAAATCCCTCAATCGGACTTAAACAAACTGGAGGAAGAGGATGTAGAGAGGAAATCTCTCATCAAGAATTTTAAGTGGGGAGAAAGCCCCAAGAAAAAATTGGTAGCGGTCGTTTTGTGAATGATAATTCTGGGAGGAAAAATCATCACTATAAAGCTTCGAGTGGAAGAGACCATACCGGTGCATGGACAAATAGGTCCACACAATTAAAGGTCCATATGTAGCTTTGTTAAGAACGTGGACTGATGAAAAGGCAGAGGAAAACATTACATCTTCATACCAATATGTGAATGAGCTGACCACTCGTTTAAAAACTGGCTGGAAACTTGCCAATGAAAATTTGAAACAAGCCAGGAAGAAACATGCTGCCTATTATAACAGGAAGGCGAAAGACAGAAATTTGGCTGTGGGAGAGAAGGTACTGCTTCTTTTGCCCGGGAGTCAGAATAAGTTACAAATTGGATGGCAGGGTCCATATACAGTTCTAGAGAAGGTGTCTAGAACAAATTATAAGATAGATAAGAAGGGGAAAGAAAAAATCTATCATGTGAATCTCCTGAAGAAATATTTGGAAAGAGAACATCAGGAAGAGACACACTTGTTGACCTTGTCCATCGCCATGGAGATGAAAAAGGAACCACTTTCATCATTTGAATATCCATTACACCCCTGTGAGACAGCAGCACAGGTGAAAATCAGTACACATTTAACGAAAACTCAGAAAGAGAGAGTGCAACAGGTTCTAAATAATCATGCAGAGGTGTTAACAGACCGACCAGGGCATACAAACCTATTGGAATATGATATGAAACTGATAGACCCCACACCTGTCTGTATGAAACCATATTCGATTCCGTTTGCTAAGGAGAAAGCTTTGAAGGAAGAGATAGACTATCTGTTGAAGGAAGGAATTATTTCGCACAGTGAATCTTCGTATAGTTCCGGTGTTGTACTCTTAAGGAAGCCCTCTGGAGAACATAGACTCTGTATAGATTACAGGAGACTGAATGCTATTACAGAAGGACAGGTGGATCCATTGCCGGATACAAATCAGCTGTTTGCCAGACTAAATAAAGCTAAATATTTCTCAAGGGTGGATCTGAGTAAAGGATAATATCAGATTCCAGTAAAACCTGAGATCAGACAAAATTGTTGGATGTAAACATTTCGGAGGAACGTAATGAATCCCTGAGTTGCCTCTTTGATTGAGGATATTCCGAATGTTTCATACAGGATAATAAGAAGATTATGGGATCCACTACGAAAACTCTGCTATCACCAGGTATATGTTATCTCCTCATAACGTACATTTTGAGGGAAATATAATGTTCTCTGGACATGTCATTGCGCAGACTCAGAGAAGAGAAATGGTGAATACGGGTTGCGAAGCAGCATTAAGACAAGCACTCACACTTGCGGCTGTTCAGTAACATAACCGAAATATATTATTGGTTGTAGAAGTCTGAGGCAGATTTCATGAGTAGTGCCTACTCTGAATGGACCCAACTACATAAAACCATGATAGCACCACAGCAGAGTAAAGTCAAGTTGACTTACATTTATCTATGTGTATATAGAATAAAGGACTGACATGGGATGTCTGTTTTAAGAGGGGAGGTGTCGTGAAATATTCTAATCCACATATATAAATTATCAGGTAAATATAAAGCCTAACAAATAAATTCTAATAAAGAAAAGAGCAATGGTAAAATAACAGTGCTGTCACAAAGAATGTACTCGAAATCCCCTTTGTTTTATGCTTCGTCTGCAAATTGTAACGTTTCCACGTTAAATATAAGCCACTGCATAAATACAAGCGTTTCCACAACACATTAAAACGGGTATTGCATTTCTGAGAAAAACATTGAGAGGCACACTGCGTAATGACCTAAATTAATCCTAACATTAATTATACTACGTTACCAAAACGAACGAACAGATGGACTCAAATAGAAAGAGAGAGGGAGGGCTGAAAATCAGGAACGCATGCAACACGCGTCGCGCGATACACAATTACTACTATCACGCGTGTAAGGCCACATGCACTAACTTTTTTTCAGACGGACAGTGATAAATTCACTACCCTTCCCAGAGTTAGGTTTTTAAATCCTGAAAAACGCTTATTAGAAAAGATAACATTAGATGGGTTTACGTTTGAAAACATTACAGTACCCAGACAGCACATCTTCGAAACAGGAGGTAGAAGAAATTGCATATTTTGAACGCAGCCACTTAGCTCTTTTAAATTTGTATATTTGGGTTCCTTAGGGCTTGCTGACAAAGAATATGTAAAACGTTACGCAAATAGTCTAGGAATTAACAAGTTATAGCCAAAATAAAATGATGGTGCTGTCAGACAACACCCAAAATCAGAATCGCTCAGTGGTAGATTTTTTAAACCACCATTGTACGGGAAATGGGCCACAAGTTACATTTGAACTGATTGGCTGGAATGATATGTAAGGCTAAACACGATTAGTCGGACTATAAATGCTATCCTTGGTTGTTAGGGGAGACGTAGGAAGGTAAAATTTTTTCAAACACTTGTCGAAACGTGGCTCCATTGGCCAGACTCGCTGATATAATCACTTAGGAGCGTTAGTTCGAGACCACTAGTTCAAATAAGCTTGATAAAGCAACAGTGCGTTGAAGCCAGCTCATATTTTTGCTAAATAAAAGCCTGGAACATAAGCAGATGGGAATTTGTGCCAGTATTTGTGCCAGAATGCATTGCTAGTCAACGTATCTGTGTTTATTTCCATGAATTGTGGTAAGCTTGAAACATTCAGTATCTTTTAATGAAAATTGAATGTGAATTGTTAATTTATGCCTGTATATATGTGTAGTTCAGTAGCAAACATGAGGTAAAGCCTATAATGCTCCAGCCTGAACAGAAGGTGTCGGAGGAAAGTAAAACGGCATGGAATGGCCAAACAGTACACTGACACCTAGATGATTGACTAGAAAGAAATAATGCTGGAAGTGCAGAGGCGTAGTAACCATTAAGGAGGTTAATACTGGTATAAAGTATTTCAGATGAAGCTGACAGTTGGCCTAACGCTCTGAACTCAATGTTTGTGATGTATTGTGCTCAGTGTAGAACTAGAGTATCAATTAGTTATGAAGTAGAAGGTACATCCTTCTTGTTTTCAGGGACCGTGGTCTTGACGTTATTGAGCAGCACCTGGTCAGAGCTTTGCTGAATCCAGAGTCGGACAGCATACTCCTTGGTCCATTTAGCTATCAGTGAGGTGTCTCCAGAGCACAGGGGAGAAATCGAGCAGAGGAGTCTTTTCCTGCCGCCATCACGCAAGATAAGCTGATGTGGCCAGCTGAGCTCAACATTATGTACCCCCATCTTAAAATGACATTGTAAAAATAACATTAAGAGGGGAATTAAATTGTTTTAATATCAGGAACTGAGAACATCTCCAATACTAGTTCCAATAAAGACAAACTATTGAAGTCATGATGACAAATACCAACAGAGCTTGAACAAAACAAAACCAGTATTACCTCATATTACTACTACACAACTGACACACATAGGATACTTTTAATAATATATGTCACTACAATATTCATATTGATAAATTCTGTACATATAACTTGTAATTAAAATTGATTGTGATTCCTGGTTCCCTTTGTATTTGAATCAGGACACATATTCATTCATGACAGCAATGAATACATATTGTTATTTGAAAAGTTATCAGTGACTCCTTTAAGATATCCTTGTAGAGTGTTTTATGTATGTGAGTGTCACAGTGTTGTCAAGTGTAGTGGAATAAATTAAATTGTTTATCTGTCTGTTGTTGTTTTGACTTACACTTCATCATACACATACCCTAGACATATAACGTAGTCATCACACTATTCCAGAATAATTCTGACTGAGGTATACATATGTGGCAGCAAGTAAGGTTATATATAATACACTACTCTTATTAGATAAATATACCTTCACAGCTGATCTCAGTCAGTACACTAAGTCCCCTATAAATATTTATAACATCCCACTTCACCACATGGTCCAAAGTCTAAAAAAAGATTATTGTATATTTTGTATTAAATAGATGTTACCAAAACATTAATAGGATGATGAGATACCAGTGAAATTCATTTTAGAGTTTTTATTTTTTTATTTTTATTTTTTTTTAATTTGACATATAATCATATATAATTTATTAATTTTTTTGTTGTTGCAAACATATATGAATTGCTTTTTCCAAAATGTCCTCCAGTGTTGAGACTCCCAAAAGTCTCCTAGTTGGCCACTCTTGATCTTGAATAACCGGTGGGATTAATCAATCTATCTCTCATAAACAAAAAACCTTAAATTAAAACACGATGACACGAGGTCAAGATAAACAAGTTGAAACGCCTGTAAGGAACGGACACATTGCCCACCCTTTAAGCAGAAATGTGCCGCCTCTGAATCTTCGCGCGACCTGGAAACAGTAGTTTAAAAAAAAAAAAAAATTTGTATAAAAACGCAGAAACGAAAGAATGCTTCTCAGATCGTCATTTTGGCTATGTAGTGACTGCTTGCATATGTTGTCTTCTCCTGTTTTTTAAGTTTCATTAACAATTTGCTGCAATAGCAATGGCGAGATGTTCACATTTTTACGGGTATGCGTTTGTGATAATTGTGTTTGTCATACAAAATGTTCTTACGGCAAAAGTTGACTGGGTCGTCACTTCTATAGCTACAGACAAAGGCGTGACTAGCACGAACGTTTATGCGCCGGTGACTTCAGAAAGAAATTCTGAGGAATCGAGTATGTTGACAACGGAAAGGACTGATACATGGCTTTCTACTCAGAATTCCGAGTTGTTTCCAACAATTACGATTTCTTACGAGGGGATCGAATACTATCCATTAGAAGCGAAAGGAAAAATTTATTCATGGGATAAGAAAAAGATATCTCCACAAGCTTTTCAGCAGAGTTATTGCCCACATCGATGCAAAAATGGTCTGATTGTAAAAATGCATAACATCGACGAGACATGTCCTGATATCTTTTGTAGTGACTGTCAGTGTAAAAGACCGGAATGTGAAATCTATGGTATTTGTTGCCCGGACATCTCCGAGCCATATTTTCCGCCACCCGAAACAGAACTTTCTGAGAATTTCAAGACAGGTCAGGAATCCGACTTTAATAACACATACTTTAATGTATCACAAGATGAAAACAATCAAACCACAGTCGCTTTCATGTCACAATTTACGTCTTCAGAGGAAGCAACAACTGGGCGATCAAAAGAACTTTCTACGACACTAGACCTTCATGACGACAGAGATTCTGAGTACAATGAGTTTCGAGAAGCTAAACGATCTCCTAAGTTACAATGTTATCAGAATTTGCATGCTCTTTACATAAAATCGTGCTCGTCAGGTGTGAACGTTTCAGCTGATGTGATCCTGAAATGTCAAACTGGCATTCCAATAGATGAAGTGGACTTTGACTCCATCGCTGTAGTAACAGACAATCACACAAACGTAGTTTACGCCAACAAATATTGCGCAGACTGCAGCGGCGTAAAGCAGGTTTGTTAAATCATCATCATCATGATCACGATCATCATCATCTTCATCGCCACCATCATCATCGTCGTCAACATCATCATCATCACCATGATCATCATCATCATCCTCATCATTACCATCATTATCATCATCATCATCACCATCATCATCATTATCATCATTTTCCTTTGAGTTCCTTACGGATCATGCAGCCACACCGGCAACTGGTCCCCCTGCAGCAAAACTTTCTCTTGCGGCGGTGGCTTAGCTGGCAACATGATGAGGTTGACAGACCAAAGAAACAACCATACGACATGCTTGAGGGAGCAGAAGTTCAATTCTTTCTTTGTCTCATCAAAGACCCACCGAGAACGGCACCGTACACGTTTTTCTACGTTCGAGAGAAAAGCTGAATGAAAGACTTTGATCAGCTTCTTCTTTATCTTTCCTTATTGGGCATGCAGCCACACTGCAGATGGTTACCTTGAGAAGTCTGTTAAACTCTGTGTAGTTGTTAAATCACGCTTTATTTGTTAAATGACGTGAATGTCCACCAGTTGATAAATGTAGATGTTGGGACTGGTGTAGTAAAGTGTAACGATTGTCAACTCATTAAACCCAGCACAGTTTTGGTCATACAGGTCATCTTGTCCTGGAACGTGATGAGGCTCCGACAAGAATGTGAGTGTAAACAATGAGTGTGTATGTGAATGTCAGAACGCGAATGGTAGAATGATTCGATAGAGTTGACAGGTTGGTAGTACATCACTCATACTCACACTGTTCGAATTCAAGAAGTACTGGAACTACGGTGGTCTTTTTATAACATTTAATGGGACGCACACTTGGACAGTACGTGTATGGTTACAGGAACAAATGTCGACATAGACAGCATAATGTTGATCACAGGAATATCATCTTAAGTTAGCATTCATGCTTGGCAAATATCATAATGGAGCATTCGTAAATAAGCATTCAGAGTTCCATCATGTAAATCATCTGGCTTTACTGACTGGGCACGTCAGACCATAACCAATATATAGGAAGGCTCCTAGACCTAACCTCGTCTAGCGAATATCCCTTCACGTAAAGTTCAATATATATATTTTCCATAAAGATATAGGAATCCCAGACATGGGTTCTCACATGTAGCAGTGATCTCTTGGTTCATCGAGCGATAGTACAGGCATCCCTTTTTCTCACTCGATAAATACAAAGTATATGAATTTCAACATGGCTGTGCTTCTCTCGTGAGCTTCACTCACTATTGGATACAGACCAAAATTGGTCATTCGTTAAATGTCCTCATTTCTTCATAGCTTCTCTCATAGAGGTAATTGAATAATATCATACAATCTAGTGTTGATACATAGGAATGTCATCTTCCTTTGAATAAATATTCTTTTCAAAAGTACCACTGTGCATCTGCTTATCGACAACGATGGCGAAGCCCAAGTTCATAATAAATTGTGGTTTTACCTTTCTATGCGAAATATAACTTTGCCATTCCTTGGCAAAAGAGAATAAACACTGGGGTAAAGTACATACAACATGTCTAAATGACTATCACTTTTCCCCATCTACTTATAGATCACTTTTCGGCGATAAGCCGGCTACAACAAAATTCGGCATCTCGACAGGATGGCAGCCATGAATCACACACACCTGCTAGCGATACTTCCGCTGCATAGCCTTTGACCTTTTCTAGCGACAACCAACATAGTTCGACTTAGAAATGTAAAGATATCCATATATAAGACAGACTCGTCCTACTCATACAAACACTACGTATAAATTCAGGCCATAGATATACTGAAGCAAGAACAATCTATTCCTACCCAGCCAAAGAATAAATCGCAGTAGGCCTAGACTCGTCCGCGGAGTCCGATCGAAGATGACGGAACTACTTTCAAGGGAAGTAACTCAAAAATGACTTCTCCTTAAGCACTTAAAAAAGGAAATACTTTGTTTACAAAATATTTGCGAACATAATAAGTATATAAATGTATTATATTGCAAGATAGTAAAAATTGCCCTTTACAGTCTTACCACACCTCCCGGGAAAAAAAAATAAAATTTTTTTTTTTAAATACATCTAGGAGCAACGTAGAATAGGCTCACAACGCAAGAATACTGCGCAGATGAAAATATCAGGAATAACTATAATTCCTAATATGACCGGTGAGAATATATCTCAAAATCTGAGAGAAATTGTTTCTCTACGAATAAATGTTTCCAGGAAGGTGTGATGTACGTATAATACAATTCTGGTAATTATACAATGCATACCAAAAATTCACACTATAATCTTAAATTTATGATTTATGAAGAAACAATCATCAAAGAACAGCGGTGAATAAACATCAATAAACCGCTAAGTAGCGATACCATCATTCTATTATTAAATTACAAATGTGTATCTTAGTAAAGAAACAAAAAATAACTGTTGTAAAGTTATACATATTAAAAAGATCCAATATTTAACAGTTAAGTGGCATCATGTGGGCATCTGGACAGAATGTCCGCCATCACATTTTCTGAACCACGGATAGCTCGTACCGAAAAATGAAAAGGTTGAAGAGCGATTGCGTATCGAGTTGATCTCGAGCTCTTCAAGTTCTTACTTTGGATAGCCGTAAGAGCTTTTTGGTCAGTTTCCACTACGAAATGCGCGCCCAGAAGGAATCTTTGGAGTTTGAGAATTGACCAAACCATTGCCAATAATTCACGGTCTAAAACCGAGTAATTCCTTTCTGCAGCATTAAGTTTTCTGGATATATACATTACAGGATGCAGAGTTCCAGAGTACTCTTGCATTAGTGCCGCTCCAATCCCAGTGGATGAAGCGTCACTACGAAGAACAAATGTCTTATCTGTTGTAGGTAACACTAAAATAGGTGGTGATGAAAACATAGTTTTGATCTTCTCTAGTGAAGATTGGCATTCATGAGACCAGTGAACCATGTTAGGCGACCCTTTCTTTAATAGTGTAGAGAGAGGTGCCATGATAGAGGACAGATTCGGAATGAAACGTCCATAAAATTGTATGAGACCTAAAAGACTTCGCACTTGCTTTTTAGTCCTAGGGATAGAGATGTTAAGTATCTTAGTGATATTATGGTCTTCTGTCTTCAAGAAACCGTGACCTACTCGATGGCCTAAGAAAGCAATTTCGCTAAAGCCAATACAAGCTTTGGATGGTTTTGCTGTCAGGTTATACTCACGCAGAGTTGATAATAATTCAACTAACCCTGAATAGTGATCTTCCCAAGTATCGCTGAAAAGACAGATGTCGTCTAGATAAGCAATGACATCTGACCGATACGATAGGATTCGACGCATCATGCGTACAAATGTAGCTGGTGCGTTCATAAGGCCGAAAGGCATAAAATTCCATTGGAAAAGGCCTCTGGGAGTAGAGAAAGCGGTAAGAGGTTTGGCGCGTTCGGATAATGGAACTTGCCAATATCCTTTAGACAAATCAAGTTTAGTGAAAAAATGCGATTTAGAAAGACGAGTAAGTAGCTCTTCTAGTAAAGGCATAGGTTCAGCATCGAACTTCGTAACTTGATTCAATTTGCGATAGTCAACGCAAAGACGTATGTTATTGTCTTTTTTTCGAACAATAACCATCGGCGAAGAATATGCAGAAGTGGATGGTTCGATTATTTGTAAATCTATCATTTCATCCAACTCCTTTTCAACCTGTGTTTGGAAATGTATAGGGATAGGATAAGGTCTAACCCTAATTGGAGTATGTTCAGTTAGAACAATGTCATGCTCAATGACATGAGTTTGTCCAGGGATGTCAGTGAGGACATCCTGAAATGTTTGTAACATAGACGAAACTTGTCGCCGTTCTCCTAGAGACAAATCAGGAGAAACAGTAACGTCTTTCCATGATTCACTAGAATGAAGTGGGATCATTGGAAGCGGGAGATTAACATCCGAAAAACTTGTTTCCTCATCCTGTATTACAGACAGTGATGAGTAATGACCATGTTTGACATGAGAATCGTCCGTTGCCTGGAAAATAGGCTGTAGATAGTCAGGACGTTCATGGAACTCCGTAAGCATATTGATGTGGAAGGTTTTATGCTTCCCGTTAATATCGACGATGTAGTCAACATCTGAAATTTTCGATATTATATCGTACGGACCTTTCCAACTAATAAGGAGTCTATTTTCACGACAAGGTAGCAAAACAAATGCTTTGTCACCAGGACAAAGTTGTCGTAAAGTTCTCTTCTTATTAGCAAATTGTCTTGCCTTCTGCTTAGCAAATTCAGAAGAGGACGTTGCCAATTTGCATGCTTCGATAATCTTTTGTCTCAGCGCGATGACATACTCGTAAGAAGATTTTGTGTCATCGTCAATATTGTCAGCTGTTATAAGATCATGCAGCAAAGACATTGGGCCGCGCGGTCGCGCGCCAAAGACAAGTTCAAAGGGAGAAAACCCTGTATGTTCATTGGGGACCTCTCTGTACGCGAAGAGGGCCGCGGGTAAAACCCTATCCCAATCTTGAGGATGATCCTCAGTTATCTTCCCTAATAAGTTCTTAAGTGTTCTATTTAGTCGCTCGACCATCCCATTGGACATAGGATGATAGATGCTACTCAAAGATCTCTCTATCTGTAGAGTAGACATTACTTGAGACATGGTATCCGATATCAGTTGGGTGCCATGATCTGATAATATTTCTCCGGGGAATCCCAGCCGAGAAAATATAAGCCAAAGAGCATCTGCAATGTCAGCGGTAGTAATGCTCTTTAGAGGGATAGCCTCTGGCCAACGTGTGCACATGTCTACACACGTTAAGATAAACTGATGTCCTCTAGCAGATTTGATCTTGAATGGACCAATGATGTCTATCGCCATTTTCTGGAATGGACGAATAGGAATATCTGCAGCCTGAATAGGCGCAGCATGACGAGGACCTTTGGATTTGACTTCTTGACATACTTTACAGGATCGACAATAGATCCGTATGTCCTTGTTCACAAAAGGCCAAAAGAAAGCCGCAAGAACTCTTGACTTTGTACGGGAAAAACCCATGTGACCAGCACACTGAGAGTCGTGTGCATGTTGTAAGATCTTAACTCTCAAATTCTTGGGTACAAGAATCTGAGAATGACTTGACTTAGTGGAGTCTTGCACCATACGTACAAGTACGCCATTCTTCATTGTAATCCAAGATTTACAATTTGAATCTTTATTCGGATCACCTTTCGTTACAAGAGTGAAGAATTTCTTAAGAGTCGGATCTTCTTCTTGTTGTTTTATAAACGAGTCACGAGAAATTACCAAGGGATCATCTTGGTTATGCACTTCATTATCTTCAACAGATGAAGTTTCAGGCATATTGAGAGCTTGAGCTCTAGTGACTACCGCATTAGCAGATTGCATATTTTGATTTTCCCAAACGGAAATTTGCTCCGGAGTGCATTCTTTGACTCCGTGAATGCGACCGATGATAAGATCAGCGATCGGATTCGGCAAAAGACATGCGTGTACATCTCCTGTGAAGAAAGGAGTAGCAATCCTAATGATAGCGGTAGAGTATTTCTCTATGGTGCCGCCAAATGTTACGCATTTGACTACTTTGCCTGTAGAATGAGAAGGATCTATGAGTGACTGCCTAACCCCAATAGTTGTGCATCCAGAATCAAAAAGTACTGAGACTGGATTGTCATTTACTAAACCTTTGTGTAAGACAAGAGAACCTCTCCCATCATGCGCGATTGACGCAGGAAGAGCGGGAAGAGGATGCCCACAGCTTAAAGTAGACACTGTGGTTGGCTCAAATAATGTTTTGCATTGGGGGCACTGAGATGCTCTCCCAAAATCAAAAGCGGCACATGCCATATTATTAGAGTCATCATTATCTTTATTTTGTTTATAGGCTTCGTGGGACTCTTGCTGTGCAGAGTTCGCCTGGTAATGAGCTTTATGTTTTTTGAATTGTGCTCTACCTCTGTTATTATTGCCTCTGTACTTATCATTGTTTCCACTATTATAACCCCTACTCGGGTTTGAATCATAGCTCCTTTGGTTACTATCATCATATTCATTATAATGAGTATCTCGGTAATTATGATCCTGTTGTCTCCATGAAGGAAAACTTGGATAGTTTCTAGAATGACTTCCTTTGCGAAAGTTCCTGTAATTATGACCACCCCTGAATCGAGGGCTGTCAGCTCTTCTCCAGGTATTCGAAGAAGAACCCTGAAATGATTGGTTACCTTGGTTCTGATAACTGTAATAGTTACCTTTTTTATTAAACCTATTTTGAGGTCCTTGGAATTTGTGAGAGTGATTAGGGTTGTATGGTGTTGCAGAAGCAACTGGCATACCTTCTTTAACCTTACTGTTGCTAATAGCTACGTCCGGATGTGCAGTGACGTATTGGGTACAATACTGTTCCATTTCTTTTAGAGACTTAGGTTTACGCTCATGTAAGAATTCGAGGAAAGGTTTATTTATACTTGACATAATCTTGTCTCTGAGTATCAAGTCCATAAGGGCTTCATAAGTCTTTTCTGTTTTGGATAGCTCAATCCAACGATCAAATGTAAGACGTGTCCTTGCAATGAATTCTGAGAATTCTACACCTGCCTCAGGCACCATTGTCTTAAACAACTTCCGATAACCCTCTTCAGACAACTGATACTTCTTTAATAAGGCTGCCCTAATAACATCATAGTTATCTTTGTCAGCCTCTTCAACCAAACTTAAACTAGTCAGAGAATCACCTTTCAGATTTTCTGATAACTGGTTAGCATATTGTGATTTGTCCACATTATGGGCTCGACACGAGCGTTCAAATCTATTTAGCCAGAATGTTATGTCATCACTGGAAGGGTTGAACGCTGGTACCTTGACCTTGTAAGTAAAGGGTTTACCATTACCACCAGATGCTTGATTACCATCACTTATGTTTGTTAACTTTAACTTTTCTAACTCAAATGCTAAAAGTTCTTTTTGGTGTTCATGTTCTCTTATTGCTTTTTTCTCTTGAGCTTCAGCTTGTAATTTTCTCTCTTCTGCAGCAGCTTCATCTTTTCTTTTCTCTTTTTCCATTTCCATCTGGAATCTTTTTTCATCAGTCTGTATCTGCAATTTCTTTTGTTCATCCTCTCTTTGTAATTTTTTTTCCTCAGCTGCTAATTTCTTTTCTTCAATCAATGCTTTTCTTTCTTCAGCAGCAGCAGCAAGTTTTCTCTCTTCTGCAGCTAATGCTTTGTCATATTGAGCAACTGCCCATTCTTCTAATTGCTGACCAGTCTTATCAAGAGCCCTGCCTTGTGTGATAAAATAATCTAATGTAGACATCTTGTCTAATAAGATCAGTAATTTGCAAAAGTAAATAAATTCACTTTCTTAGTCTTAATCAAAGACCTTGTATGATAACTTTGTAACCTGTGGAAAATAGTACTTAACTATCCCAATCACTGTGGGAAACAAGCCTTACAAAGGTCTTGTATAAATCCTTATATAATAACAGCTATAAGTTGCTGGTTCACTCTATAATATAAGTGCAGTGCACCAGAAATAGTGTTTTATATCATCAACTGTGTACCTTTAGTAATAGCAATTAACTATCAGTTGATTCTTGTACATCAATTTATATGATCAACTATATTTTAAATAGTGTATGTCGATCAGGCACAAAACAAAACAGTTATACAGAAGAACATGAAAACATTTGCGGAAATGAAATAAATCAAATGGGAAAAACAATAAAAGATAAACCGCAAGAGGATAACAAATACAAATAACGCCACAGTATATAAATATAAATTGAGAATAGAACTGAAAGATAGAATAGGGTAGACCAACAAATTACAAACAAATCAAAACAAACTAAAGAACAGAGGAATATTACAAAAACAACAATGAGTACAGTCTTCACAGCTAACACTAATAGCAACAGCTGTCGCAGCAAATTTTCAATCAAGAAAATTGCACCTATAGAAACGCACACATCAGACCCTCTATTACGTGGGATACTCTGTTGTGTGACACCGCCCAACCAAAACAACAACCCGCTGGATACAAACAAATATCACATATAAATATTTAAACATAAATACATAAATGCATAAATAGTATGGCAATATGATGTAAATAGAGTGTTGCAGAAAGAATGTGTTGTAAAGAAGGCTCAGTTACACTGCCTAATAGTACAGTACTGTGGTACTTTATTAAACAAATACTTCTGGTCTAATTATTTTAAATTCAACACAGAAATAGAAGCTCCATCGTTGATGTGAATGATAACAATCGATGTAGGACTTCTCAGTTCAATAACATTTCCTTTCGCAAACACTGTCAAATATTCTCCAGTCCTGATGTGTAATGTTCTATGTTTCAACCAAGCTTGCTGTGTAACACTGTCAGTTGTATGGCAAATGTCCAACGAACCAAATGTCAACAAACGCTGACCTAGTTACTGCATACTCTCGACAGGACAGGTCACGCTGACATCACTGTAGAGTTGTACTGTTGATGTATTTGTGTGTCGTAACAGACCCCAAGGAACGTCTGGTCTCAGTAGTTTACTTCTCAATATGGTCACTGTGCAGGTTGACCCAGGAAGCTGGCACACCAGTTGTTAAACTCTGTGTAGTTGTTAAATCACGCTTTATTTGTTAAATGACGTGAATGTCCACCAGTTGATAAATGTAGATGTTGGGACTGGTGTAGTAAAGTGTAACGATTGTCAACTCATTAAACCCAGCACAGTTTTGGTCATACAGGTCATCTTGTCCTGGAACGTGATGAGGCTCCGACAAGAATGTGAGTGTAAACAATGAGTGTGTATGTGAATGTCAGAACGCGAATGGTAGAATGATTCGATAGAGTTGACAGGTTGGTAGTACATCACTCATACTCACACTGTTCGAATTCAAGAAGTACTGGAACTACGGTGGTCTTTTTATAACATTTAATGGGACGCACACTTGGACAGTACGTGTATGGTTACAGGAACAAATGTCGACATAGACAGCATAATGTTGATCACAGGAATATCATCTTAAGTTAGCATTCATGCTTGGCAAATATCATAATGGAGCATTCGTAAATAAGCATTCAGAGTTCCATCATGTAAATCATCTGGCTTTACTGACTGGGCACGTCAGACCATAACCAATATATAGGAAGGCTCCTAGACCTAACCTCGTCTAGCGAATATCCCTTCACGTAAAGTTCAATATATATATTTTCCATAAAGATATAGGAATCCCAGACATGGGTTCTCACATGTAGCAGTGATCTCTTGGTTCATCGAGCGATAGTACAGGCATCCCTTTTTCTCACTCGATAAATACAAAGTATATGAATTTCAACATGGCTGTGCTTCTCTCGTGAGCTTCACTCACTATAGGATACAGACCAAAATTGGTCATTCGTTAAATGTCCTCATTTCTTCATAGCTTCTCTCATAGAGGTAATTGAATAATATCATACAATCTAGTGCTGATACATAGGAATGTCATCTTCCTTTGAATAAATATTCTTTTCAAAAGTACCACTGTGCATCTGCTTATCGACAACGATGGCGAAGCCCAAGTTCATAATAAATTGTGGTTTTACCTTTCTATGCGAAATATAACTTTGCCATTCCTTGGCAAAAGAGAATAAACACTGGGGTAAAGTACATACAACATGTCTAAATGACTATCACTTTTCCCCATCTACTTATAGATCACTTTTCGGCGATAAGCCGGCTACAACAAAATTCGGCATCTCGACAGGATGGCAGCCATGAATCACACCCCTGCTAGCGATACTTCCGCTGCATAGCCTTTGACCTTTTCTAGCGACAACCAACATAGTTCGACTTAGAAATGTAAAGATATCCATATATAAGACAGACTCGTCCTACTCATACAAACACTACGTATAAATTCAGGCCATAGATATACTGAAGCAAGAACAATCTATTCCTACCCAGGCAAAGAATAAATCGCAGTAGGCCTAGACTCGTCCGCGGAGTCCGATCGAAGATGACGGAACTACTTTCAAGGGAAGTAACTCAAAAATGACTTCTCCTTAAGCACTTAAAAAAGGAAATACTTTGTTTACAAAATATTTGCGAACATAATAAGTATATAAATGTATTATATTGCAAGATAGTAAAAATTGCCCTTTACAAAGTCCTATACCAAAGCATTAACCCTAGTAGCGATGATTTATGTAGCGGTTTGTTTAACATCCTGAGGTTGCCAGCCCCTTGCACAACCCCATATTAGTAACCTTTCACAACATCTCTATAGGAGCAGTAACGTTATTCTTCTTCTGTTGTTTTCTTCTCAGGGACCCCCGGGATCTGATCGGGGCGAATGGATCCTATTTATAAAATCCCAGCTGTTTCTGTCAGTGCGTAACGCTAAGGGGTGCAACTTTGGTTGAAAGTTAGACATTAATTGTATTGTTTCCCTTATATGTACTCTCCAGAAAATAGTAACACTTACCAAAGAAGAATGCGCAAATGACGATGTGCACAAAAATATTTATAGATTGTGTGATCCCGTATACACACATTGGGATCCTCGCGGCTGCTACGTAGTTCGTATACTGTGGTGATGTACAGTGGTTTTTCAAAATACTTTTGAATAAGTAAAATTGTCGTTCGGTATTGGTGCTTTTGAATTTAATTCCTGTCTTATGACGGGCTTTTACACTAGTGATTTAATAATTTTTCAGTAATTTCAACTGGCTTTCATAAGTCTGTTTTCTTCTCTTTTACTTCAGTCTTTGAAATGTCGTTCTTATTTAGGATTATATTTAGTTACTTTATTTTCGTATTGTATTGGTAAATAAAATAACTGACACCTTGGCAACTGTGTGTACGATCAGTAATGTTCTTCTTATTTTCATATTTATTTACATTTAAAGGGAGAAGCATTATGGCATCAATCTAACTCGGGCGTTGGCGTAGCTGGCGAGTCCTTTTTAGGGCTTTATGCTAGCAGATAGATAATGTTAGTCCTTGTCAGGACTTAGTATCTATCAACGCTGATCGGGTTAGAGTTGATTTTTTTTTTTGGATGGTAAATGCGCTCTGATATAACCAAATAGGTTGAACGGAACGCGCCTGGCCAGAAGAAGGCAAAAACCGAACCAAAAAAAAAAGTAACATTATGGCATTTTTAAGTTAATATAGGACGAACAAGGAAAATTGGGATTATTCTATGTTCTGTTAATTCATATTCTCCTGAGTCTAAAATGTCACAATCATTTTTAGAACACATTTTAAGAAGGTGTATTTTTATTTTGCAAATTATATTTTCTTAAGAAATTGTGCTTTTTGCTATGAAGAAAACCATGAATTCTTCATAACCTTGTTTTACGTTATGAATTTTCTTATAACTTATTTCAATCAACATGAAATTTGGCAAAGATACGTCCCAACGGATAATAAAACATTTGAGAACAACACAAAAAACAACGGCCAAAAAGTTAAAGGCTTGTTATGTGGCTTTCTGCCTTTGTCACAAAAAGACAAATATTTTTATGGGAAAAAAACGTGGATCAGTTACAGTATTGTCATCGTAAAGATGTAGAAATACAGTCCACCTGAAAAACGGATCGGCAGCCGGTCTATCTTGATCTTAGGTCCAATGGTACCTCCACGCTGGTCGGGCTAGCAGTCCTTTTCAGGGCTACTTCATGCTAGCTGATAGATGATAGCAGTCCTTTTCAGAGCTTAGAGTTTATCAACACAGTGCTTCACTTAACAGAATTTACTTATTTTTGAATGACAAATTGCGCTCCGATACGGACTTAAGTCTAGGTTGAAAGATACGTGCCTCGCCACAAGGAGGCAACACCCGCCATAAAATAAAATCATTTGGTAAACCTGTAGATGACGGAGGGGGAACAATTATTTTTTAACCAAGGTAAATTTCGGACTAGTTCTCTTCCCCTGGCACTTAAAAGCGTGGTGTCCCCTGGATTAAATGTACTCTCGTCGCATTCACAGTGAAGACCCGCAAGCTAGCTTTCCATGATTCACTTCATTCGTGAACTGTATAAGCATAAAGCGTTCTTTTATCTAAAGTGAAGTTACCATTCCGTAAAATATTTAGTTTTAATTGTCAACCGCTCTGTTGATGGGATCGTGCTGCAGATATCAAAGTTACTGGACTTATTCCATATTCTAGATATTATGAAACCTGAAAACAGACATAATTTCATCCGGGTAGATCTTTAGAGGGCTCAGTGTTTCTAAAGTAGATCCCCGCATCTCCTGAGTTGCCTACTACTAATCTCAAACATCCAACAATACCTGACTCTTCTCTTCAGTTAGAGAATACAACGGCAGCAAAGACAGGACCGAGCAATATCTGATCTGGAGCCACCTTTACCCTTTTTTGTAACCTCCTTTAGACAACTGCAAATTTCTGCCACTGGCTTTGCTTACGGAGCCCTGTTTAGTTCTCATGACACACTCAACACTAAACTCAAAGCTATATGGAGCTAAAGAGGAACTTCAAACAACAGTCGAATTCATCATGAGAACTCGTCTGACTGTGTAAACATCAAACAACGGTCGAGTTCATCATGAGAACTCGTCTGACGGTGTAAACATCAAACAACGGTCGAGTTCATCAAGAGAACTCGTCTGACGGTGTAAACATCAAACAACGGTCGAGTTCATCATGAGAATTCGTCTGACGGTGTAAACATCAAACAACGGTCGAGTTCATCATGAGAACTCATCTGACGGTGTAAACATCAAACAACGGTCGAGTTCATCATGAGAACTCGTCTGACGGTGTAAACATCAAACAACGGTCGAGTTCATCATGAGAACTCGTCTGACGGTGTAAACATCAAACAACGGTCGAGTTCATCATGAGAACTCGTCTGACGGTGTAAACATCAAACAACGGTCGAGTTCATCATGAGAACTCGTCTGACGGTGTAAACATCAAACAACGGTCGAGTTCATCATAAAATACCAGCTTTTCCTGTCAGTGCGTAACGCTAAGGGATGCAACTTTGGTTGAAAGTTTGACATTAATTGTATTGTTTCCCTTATATGTACTCACCCGAAAATAGGAACACTTACCAAAGAAGAATGTGCAAATGACGGTGTGCATGATCAGTTTGATTATACTGTATGGAAAGCAGTCAACAACACAACTGATAAACAGTACATGAACTGGAAACAGGAAGATGCGGAGAGCCATAATTTTCTGTCATGTTCAGACTTTTAACATCAGCTGTAAAACAAATATTTTGGTTTTTAAAAATACTTTTGAATAAGTAAAATTGCCGTTAGGTATTGGTGCTTTTGAATGTAATTCCCGTCTTATGCCGGGCTTTTACACTAGTATTATAATAATGATAGCGATGACAAGTATGAATGTTGTGGATCTAGAAAACCAGTTAATTGTGTAGGACATTATGCGCTCATTGGCACCTGTAGTTCCTGGAATTCGTTGCCGAGGTAAATAAAGATTAGCTGCTTCTTAAGGTGTGTCGTAATAGGCGATTAATATGAAGTTGTGACTGGCAGCATCATCATGTCAAACCAGTTGTTACAGAAACCAGCGTTGTAAGAGCATGTGAACGATTTGTTACAGGTTTCCTACAAAGGGGCAGGCTGACCTGATGGCTCCATACCTTATAAGGAGCATAGGATAAGGGGGTGGAGTGATTGTCATGACGTCATCTCAAACCTAAGGGCCTTTTATATTTGGAAATGCGCCCTAATATAACCGACTAGGTTGAACGGGACGCGCCTCACCAAAACGAGGCAAAACTTTATTTTAAAAAAAAAAAAAATCTTTATCGCTTATGTCCAAAAACATGAAGTTCAATAACAATCCCAGCGCATCTGTTAATAAAATATCCGGACTTACGTCTTTGTAAACTGTGTTCACCTCCGGGAATTAGTGTTGCTCCTTCTTTTGTGTTGTCTGCTGTGTTCTGTGTTTTCTTACTGTTTATTATCATCAATACTCTCCAGCTTCTTCGGGAGCACAGGTCTTCGATAAAGCGACAGGTTCTCCTGTCCTGTGCCATCCATTTAAGTCCTTCCATGTTTTTTTTAAAAACCTTTCAACTCTCTTTCCGCGACCATGAGCCAGGGATCGACACCTCCAGTACGACCCAGAGTTCGCTGGGAGGTCAGCATCAGGCAATCTCTGAAGGACCGAGGAGTAAACTTGAACCAGGCCAAAAAGAAGACAACTGATAGGATAGCATGGCGCTCTCTCTGACTAACTCTACGGCGTAGGGTAAAAGTGGAACGACTAAGTGAGTAAGTACGTCTCTTTCTAGTTACCATTTCATTTTCTTTCCTTTTGCTTCCCTTATGTATGTTTTTTTGTTTTGCCTCCCTCTTGTTATCTTGCACTGAATCTCCAAGAACAAGGCCCGTCTTGTAATAGGTAAAAGGTAAAAGATCCCGTTACATGCCCATTGAGGCTTATTGGGAATATGGTGTTAGGCCCATATTTTCTTGACCATCGGCACACTAGGGGTGATGTGGTCAGCATCACGCCGGCCGCCTTAACCTTCCCAGAAGTTGCTCTGGTACCCAATTTAGGCTGGGTCGACCCAGGAGCCGTTTGCGGCCTAAAAAAAAATTCCACCTCATCTGGGGATCGAACCAAAGACCACTGAGCTAGGAAGCTAGTGTGTCTTATAATGCTATCAGTATATTTCCTCGCGTCTCATTTCGCCCTCTTATTTCACTTAACACTTGTCTGCTTCTAGTCGTCTGTTCCACATTAGTGATCTCAGTGTTTGTCATGTACTATGATTTCAGTACCTGACCTGGACAGTCACCATACGCTGTGATACCTACATGCGTGTTTACCCTGCTAGAACCAAGGAAGAACTACTGCGACAGAGCTTGAACAACGGATCCAAGTGCCAAATAAATCAAAACCCTCCTGACGGATTTAATCAACTCACTTCGTGCAGCAGTTACTGGTACAGGTAAGATTCTGCGGGGCCGGTATTCGTTGTCTTCCAATTAGAAAAAAAGAAGAGGGGAGCGGTGGGCAGTGAGGCGACTAATATGAGGTTGTGCATTTAAATGGCAACCTCATCGTGTAAAATAGATTAATACAGTAACGACCGCTGCAAGAGCGCAAGCATGCTGGGTGTGAACCTCCTGAGGATCAACTGCGGCGGTTTCTCTATTGCTCTATAAGGAAGGAAACTAGAAATCATAACTATGTGCCAGTTTTACAAACTGAGGAGACAGCAACAACAACAACAACAACAACAACAACAAAAAGGGGGGGGGGGGTTAACTGTAACACTTTCGTCAGAACAAAACCTAGAAAAAGAAAAAAAAAACAGAATAATGAACATTCGTGTTAAAGGTTGATGATATGAAAGGATTAACCGTAGTTTGTCTACAGCGCAATCTGTGATAGTTATAATTAGCCGTTTGATCAGGCCGTGAGAGATTATCTCAGCGTGTAGTCTGAATAATTAATTGAATATGTTAATCGTGGATTATATAGCCTCAAGCAAGAAGGCTGTACAGATATTAGAAAAAAAAAGTCTTTTCAGTCTCTGTTAAATACAGATGAAAAATGATCCACAATTGTTGCCAAGGTAAAAGCCATAATTCTGTACAGAACATTTTCTAACGATAACCTCCAAAGTAGATACTGCAGTAGCGGAGCGTTAAGAGTCTTCACCTAAATTTAGTCTCATTTTAATGAGGCGGGAGTATCCAGTTTCTAAACAATTGAACGAAAAAAAGGTGACCTTTGATCACTTCGGAGACGGCTATTTCTTGAAAACGCCTACGCAAAATTCAGTGGGGTGAACGGAAGTACGTAATGTACGTCATCCGAGGTCAAAGATTAAAGAAACTACTTCCGTTACGATTACAACGTCTTCGTCACGCAAAAGCGGACAAAATTCCACATATAGAGAATTCTCTTAGTGTCACGTTAAGTTCGTCCGTGATCTATTCCCACCAACTTGCAATCTTGTCATATGCATTTTCTGGAACTTATGGACATGCCGTAAATTAACGTCTAAACTAAATTGCACGCCTCATTGAAATAAGGTGCATTTCTTCCCATCTCTTAAATGCGCTGATGTTTTTAGAACTATTCATGCCAGTATGTGCTTTTTTTAAAAACATTTTTAAACATTTCCCCATTTACACTAAGCTTTTCGGGTAAGAATGAATAAGTGCCTCCATCACTTGTATATATTTATATTTAGCCAAGGAAGCATCATTCCTCGTCATAGATAAATCTTCTATGCTTTCGTGCCACTCTTTGTGAATCACTGATTTACTTCTGAGGAAAACTGGAAATTAATGAAATGATCACAGTAGAATTAGTGTGCCGTCGTCTTGACATGCATCAGAAAGGTCACAATAAAATTAATATTACGCGTTACTTGCTCGTATCACAGAAAAGTCTTACATAGCTGTTGTCACAGAACGTCTGAACATGCTCTTTGTGTGATCTCTCACACCTTCAGCCCTCCGGCAGTATCATTTCTTTTTCTTCCATTGTTTCTTTTTCTCCCATTTAACTGCTTTTAATTGGCAATTTTTTGCCCTTTCATTCGTTATTTTGCTCTATGTTGGATCAGTAGGGTGAAGTCTCTAACACTCTACTCTCTATCTACGAACGTATCTGCTTAACACGCAGAATTGTTTACGTTTCGCAAGGTAAATGCGATAATACCAGGTAATTATACCTGTCATACGCTTATCTATTCTGTCAGTCTGACCACCCTTTGAAACGGGTCGGTCCAACATTTGACCTCAGATAAAAAGCTGATGACGGTGTTTACACAAGACGGTAAAGCGCCCGATCGCTGAAAAGAACCAGATTGTTTGTCTGGCCTTGCGGACGACCGTGTATGTTTGTTTGGCAGATTATACAGGTGGTAGATGCGTTTATCGCCTTTGCGGGACCATCCCTGGTGATTATTAAAGATAATCTGTCTGGGTAGACATCTTGGCGGAATACATTACGTCAGGCAAACATGTTCACACATTTGTTTGTGAGAGTGCACAAGATGTCACCGGAAATATTACGTCTTATTATAAAGAGGTCACGCGTGGGAATATTAAATTTAATATTTTAAACACATGGTTGATATTTTGAATTTAAACACCCAAACCCACGTAGTGCGAAAAAGAGCTTACGATTCAATTGAAGTGAGAGCCGGAATATACAATGAACCTCAGTGGCAAGTTTGCCGGGAAGTACAATCTGTGATTTGAAATGGAAACTGTAAATAAAATCTAGTGAACTCAGAGACACAGAACAGACAGCTTCGCAACTTCAAACGAGCAACTCCCCCCTCCCCCCCCTCCCCCAAAAAAACAGAAAGAGAAGGATCGGACCTAGAATTCCATAATTATAAGTGACAGGTCGAAGTATTTGCGAAACTTAAATACCTCAACATACGAAAATAGTATATTCATAAACCACTACAGCAAGCGCTGGTGATTGTTTCTGGCTAGTCATGCGGAAAACCCGACAGCAGAGGTGACCCCAGATTCCGACTAGAGCAGTGATGATTGATGATTACATCACATGTGTCTCAAGTGTAGCATATCATTTTTTGAGATATATATAACCTGTTAATGTTACTTCAGGCACAAATCATTATTCGCGCTGTCCAGACACATTTTCCCAGTTAATACCCAGAGGTGAACTGAAATGATAACAAGATTGAACTTGAAGAAACACCACTAAAGGATGTAGAATCGTACACATATCTTGGTAGTAATATAGACAAAGTTGGAGAGACAGACAATGGTATCAAAATAGGAATACAAAAAGCAAGAGGCGCTTTCATTGCATTGGGAAACATGGAGCTAAAGAGAAATCAAGTCCAACAAGAAAATAAGAATCTTCTACTCACATGTCAAGTCAGTCCTATTGTATGGCTCTGAGACATGGAGAGCAACAAAAACAACCACTAAAAAGCTACAGACTTTTATTAACGAGTGCTTGCGTAGAATAGAAGGACTGAAATGATATGACAAAGTCACAAATGTGGAATTGATGACAAGAACCAGACAAGTGTCAGTGGAACAAGAGCTGAGAAGAAGACGATGGCGATGGATGGGTCACACATTAGGAAACATGTTGATAGCATTACAAGGCAGTCCTTGTTCTGGAATCCACAGTGAAAGAGAGGCAGAGGTAGACCAAAACACGAGGAGAGGAGAGCTGGATACAGAGGTGAAAATGATGAGGAAAGCATGGAAAGAACTTGAGCGGATTGCACAGGACAGGAAGACTCGGCATGTGTTTGTTGAAGGCATATGCTGCTCGGGGAACTAAAGGATATTGATTGATTGAATACCCAGAGGAATAGTGGTGATTTCCATTTATCTTTCCTGAGTTACACTGTGTGTACTCAAGAATTTAATTCTTCTGAGAGATTAACATTGGTGGGTGGACAGCGAGAGGATGCGCCTGTTAAGCTTCCAACTCAGTGTACTTAGCAGAGGCATTTGTTTGTCTATTTTTCCAAATGTTCGTGGCACAAACCACTTGTATTTACAAGCTATCAGACGGTTCGAATTACTGAAGTTACTACCCCACTCGTGTGAGAGAAGTACACTCATCACCAAGAAGTGACGAAAACCACGGCGACAGGACTCACCAAGAGTTAAGTTCTCTTGTACAAAAGGCGAAAGCAACGGACTTTGATAAATTCTCACCTACGTCTCAGTGACGAAAACCTGTATTTACAGCAAAATGTCACCAATCTTTCCATATTTATTTTAACTGTTAAAGACTAATTCATTATTAAAATTGTTACATGTTGTTTTAAAACTAAACAATCATAGTCGCTCCAGTTTTTTATATGTATGAAAGCAAACGTATGAGCCATAATATATATATATATATATATATATATATATGTATGTATATGTATGTATATGTATGTATATATACATATATATATATATATATATATATATATATATATATATATATATATATATATATATATATATATACAGTACTTTGCAAAAAAAATGGCAGTCATATTTTCGCAATGCAGCACACTCATAGAAGCAAATAATAATAAAAACTGTATGTCCAGAGGAAGATTGGTATCTCCCTTATTTATTAACAGTGGTTTCAGTACAATATAATGTTGCCTTCTCCAGCAAGGTAAGCCTGGATGCGGCGAGGCATACTTCCCACAAGTGTTTGTAGGTAATTGTGAGTCAGACTGTCCCAGTATTTTTCAGCTACCTTCTTCAATTGTTCAACGTCTCTGAGTCCACTCTTTTTTAAATGATTCTTGAGTAGTGCCCAAACGTTTTCAATTGGGTTTAGGTCGGGACTGTTGCTGGGCCACTTCAGCACTATCACATTCTTCTCTTGCAGCCATGCTTTGGTGGTATGAGCTGTATGCTTTGGGTCATTATCATGTTGAAATGTGCACCCATCGGGGTACATGACCTGCATAAATGGCAGAAGGTGTCCCTCTAGTATGTCGATGTACCTTTCTTTCGTGAGAATTCCTGCAAAAACACACAATGGGATGGCACCTCTTGCTGACACCCCTCCCCAAAGATGGAATTTCTGGGTATGTTTCGGTCGCTGGTACACAGGCGTTACAGAGTCTTTCGTCCAAATATTTATTTGGGCAGGATAAGACCAAACAGAACATTCATCTGAAAAAATCACATTGTCCCATGACAAATTTTGGTGTTCGTGGCACCAGTTCAAGCGCATCTGTTTGTGAGTCTCTGTGAGCAATGGTGACGAAATTACCCGCTTTTTTGTGTAATTCATCCTGTGTAGCTCCCGCTTGACAGTAGCATTAGATACCTCTGGGCTTCCCAACTCGATCATGCGCTGCCGTATGTTTTCTACACTCTTCATTGGCCCAGCCCGAACGATTTGTGCGAGACGCCGATGGTCCTTTGTGTCCAAAATTCTTGGCCTCCCACTACCTTCTTTTCGCTCGATTCCATTACCTGTTTTTAATTTACTCACAACTCTGTGGACAGTCCGCTCAGGAATGTTCAAGGTTTTAGAAATGTTGGAACATGTTTGATTTTCTTCATTCCAAAGCTGGGAAATTAACATACACTTTGACTTTGTATCCATTTTCTGCCACTAGCATTAGAAATTGTCGTATGCTCTATTATCAAGGGACTGTACTCTACGCTAATTTTTTTTTTACTTTTGGTAGTGTTTGCTCACTTAAGTGGAGTGCAAATTTGGGGCAGAACATGCATATTTAATTAGATTTCAGCATATTTAGCTGAGCAATATGACTGCCATTTTTTTTTGCAAAGTACTGTATATATACCTCTAAACAGAGTTATACCATTATAAGAGGAAATTCGCTGAATTAACTCAGCTGGGGGCTTGAACGGGCTAAAAACCATTGCTTAAATCCTTCACAAAATGCGACGGACAGATATAAGTGAACCATTGCTCAGCGCTATGCCGCATGATTCTTGACTTCTGAATTATCTTGTTAAAGCTCCCTTCGGATAGAAGCGTCTTTACACTTCTATCTACATCTCTGCCAAGAGTAATCTTGTGCGAAGGTAAACACATTTGACGACCCAGTTTAGATACTCTTGAGTTTTGGCCATTGTTGGACCACTACCGTAATCAATGCAGTCATTTTTATTTTCTTCATATGCACAAAAAAAGAGGAAAAGAATTTGATGATGTAAAGTGATTCAATTATTGCAAGGTAACCCCGAACGATCCCAATCTACAGGTAGGTCTCTGGAGATGATTTGGTAGATTTGTAAGTGGTGGAAAGGGTGGGCAAGAAAGAAATAATAAGTTCGGAATTTTTAGGATTAGACTGTTCCGCTGACAATTAAAAGTACGATGTTCAAAGGATTAACAATACTTCCGTGTTCTCATGGAAAAACCCATGAGCCAGCTTACTGAAATTCACTCTATTTGTGAACTGCATACGATAGGAAAGCGAGTTTCTTTTTTCCTTATAGTGAAGTTAACACTGGTTAAAATATCTTTAAGTTTAAATTTCTTACGCTGCGGCTAACATGCTTTCGTCAGGGAAGGAAAGAAAGCGAGAGCTAAGAAAGAAACATGAGCAAATAAATAAAACGAATTTAAAAAAAGAATGAATAAAAATAATGCAGCTACTAGGTCGCAAAACGTTGAATATTAAAAAATATCAGTACGGTTCAGAAATGGTTCAAATCACAGCGTCTAAAGCTAAGATATAGATATACTTTATAACCCGAGTGCCAAGATTAAGAAAATTCACGTTCAACGTGTAGTAGGAAAGGGAGATAACTGGGATTAGAATAACGGGATTTAAATTTGTGAATAGGGGGACTTGGTCACATGACATAGGGGTATATAAACCCGTGGGTAGTCGGAAAAAGCTCTCTTTATCCTTTACTTTACTCCTTGCTGTAAGCCAGCTGTGTGAAAGTTAGCGTAGGCTAACAAGGGTAGGCATCTGTACGACGTAGAAGGCAGAAGGAAAGAACTAGCTCGGGTACTATCATCAAGTGTAGTACTGACTGCAGTTTGTAGAGAAGTCATATCAAGATTCTTTCAACAACGGTATGTTGTTATCGAGCTACGGTCAAATTATTTTGGTTCGAGCATCTCGTCAAGAAAATGGTATGTAGATCATTACTAGTTTGCAATCCTGAAGATAGTTCGAGAACCACGTGCAAGCAGGGTTAGCCAGTACAGCCATAGATTAACGTCATTAACGAATATTTAAAGGGCTAACGGATAAAGTTTCCAACTCTGGTAGTGGGCCAGTATACTACATCCAAGCCAGAAGAACCTAGGAGAATTTGTTTAAAGAACAACTCATCAAGTTTGACAACGGCCAGACTTAGAAAATATTACAGTAGGCAGATGTATGAAAGAACAACTTCCTTACCAGTCAGAATGTCAACGTTAAAACTGTATTTTGAAGTCCATTCTACTTTATATTGAGGCACAGTGTTTGCCTAATTGTAGATACGTTCTTTTGGCATTAATAAAGACATTAATCGTCATCAGTGTGTCAGCAAATGTTTACTACAGTAGAAGTTTGTTCGTCATCATTTATTATAGAGATAGAATACATCAACCATCAGTTTACTGCCGCCCCATCCATCTTCATAACATCGTTGACACACGATCATAAGTCGTTGCTCCACCCAGCATTCGCTGTCACGATTAATCGAATCACATACCTGGGTTGAACCCTGCCACAAACACATGGTGGCCTGCTTCGCCATGGTTCTATTCTTATTATTTATTTTCTCATATTCCTTACTTCTCGCTTTCTCTCATGTGTAAAAGATCAGCGAAAGGAAGGGCAGAATGTTAGATCGGCATGAGTGCCCAATTCTCAACCCTCTGAAATTAAAGCTCGTTCGTTCGTTAATTTCCCTGACGAAGGTCTTGTGACTGCCACGAAGGAATTTTCTTTGTCTTTAGACTTAATCAGGCACATTTCATTTTTTCTTTTAAAATAAACCCACCCTTCTCCGCCTCTTACTGAAGTCCTCCTCATCATCATATAACCACTTCTTATCAACAGCGGCGAAGTTGTGGACAAATGTAACGTGACGGGCCTGTGGCAGAACTATGACGAAGACATTGTGAGGGGCTGTGCCACTTTGACTCGTCAGATCTACAAAGTTGTGTACAAACCAAACCAATCTCAACATGGACGCATACAGTTCTTCAAGAATATTTTTTGCGCTATCTGCAATAAGGTAATGATTAAATAAGTTTAATATCAGATCCGGCGAAAAGAAGCTCACACAACAAGCAAAAGAGAGGAGAATATGTCGAAAGGAACACCAGTGAAAAGAGCAGCTGAGGGCTGTCACCTCAAGCGCGCATTCCAAGAGTTATGACTGAAGGGGTTATTATTATAAATAAGTTTATAACACATGTTTAAAGATCCACTATTATTGTTGTTACCAAATGTACTAAAATAAAAAATTAAATAAAAATTTAAACACAAAAATCGCAGTCTTCAATTTAAACGCCGAGTCCGGTCCTAATGTGTAGCTCTGAAACATGGATATCAACAAATGCAACAACAAAAACAGCTAGAGACTTTCATAAATGAGTACTAGCGAAGAATAGAAGGATTGAAGTGGTATGACATGATTATTAATGTGAAACTGAAGACAAGAACCGTACAAGCGCAAGTGGAATAAGGGATGAGAAGAAGACCCTGGAGATGGATAGGGCACAGACTGAGGAAATCTGTTGATAGAAGTGGAAACAGAAATGGCAATGATGTGGAAGACCTGGACAGATCTTGAGCTAATTGCACGTAACAGGAGGCCATGGTATGTGTTTGCTGCAGGCCTGGACATGGTATGTGTAACCTACTGTTTTGCCGACTGTTTATTACCAGATGTTAAAGTCTGTTTGCTCGTGTGAATTCTGGTATTTGTACCGTGTTGAAGTGTCGCTGAGTGGGCGTGTCGTTTATCACCTGGACAGTGTAACATAGACGTGAATCTAGGTCACCAGCGTGAGGCACTGCCAGGATGTAGTGCAGTCACACACACAAACAGCATACATGTTTTCTCATGTGTGTAGAACAAAGGATAAGGTGTTGTAGTGAGTACTGGTGTGTGTATACAGCAGATCGAGAACGCGAAGTTGTATAGGCTCTTATTTAGGAACACACAAACTCACTCCACCACACGTAGAAGTCATAGATGTGGTTAATGCAGATGACTTTCTCTTCAACATTTATTACAGTAATATTACGTAGACGGACAACACAGTCAGTAGAACAAGGAACATGGACATTTCATGTGTAGTAATGCATATATCCATCGAGCATAATCAACCCTGCATAGCTCGTATGTATGATGCTAGTAACGTTGGCTTGATAATATACATTTTCATACTGTAGCTCGGAGCCCCTGACTAAACGCGTCAGGTAGTCTTGTGACAAATATATTTGCTTAATAATATCGAAGTCTGTGAACTTGTTGATAAAGTCAAGACTTCATCTGGCTTCTCCCGCCAGGCACTTCTTCCTCTGCTCAAAGATATAGGCCGTAATGGCGGGCCTCATAATGATTGATGAACAACTGTGTATTTACATAGGCAGGCATTATCCTCCATACCGAAACATACCGCCATAATGCGGGTTTCATATAAATATATGTTCATTGTGCTTCTATAAAGTAATACGACGAATAGACTTAGTTAGCTACGTCAAGCACACATAATGGATTCTGGATCTCAAGAACTGTGAGCGCTACTCTCATGTTCATACTAAATGTTCTGCAATCTTGGCATAATAATAAAGTTTATTTTACCTTGGACAGAATCCGAGAAATACACAAATAACCACTGTCGTCATTCTAGACGAACAGAATAACTCTGGGGAGAATCACTAAGATCACAGTTACACTGACGACTATCTTTCCCCCAGATAATGCAGAGAAGAAACAACGGACATCTTGTCCGATCAGAAAAACAGCTCATCACTCCCAGACGGAAGTGTTCTCGGTTCGCGCTAAAAACTAGCGCATGCGTAGACAGAACAGATTTGAGAACAGTTAACCGGCCCTCTCAAGACAGATCAACCACAAAGAATAAACACAGGGAAGATAACCCCAAATCAACCTGTCCCAGAGAGTTAACATACAGTTCTCTACCTTCGTTCGTCAAAAGTATTAAATAGATTTACGTCTTATGAAACAGTAAAAAATGACAGCAACAGACTACCACACCCTTCGGATTAAAAAAAAATGAAACTTTTTTTTTTTTAAATACATCAATGAGCGAGATGCAACAAGCTCCTAACGCATGAATGATGCGCCGATGAAAGGATCAATATAAATATAACGACATAATGTCAGACCCAATCAACGTACAATAGCGCGTCTAGTGAGAACAAAAATTCACCTCACAAAATAAGAGAAAATATTTTCTCCCAGTAAAATATATCCGGCAGGTACCATGAAATAAACATCAGTTGCTGGCGATGCTAACATAATCACATACATATAAAAAAATGCAATGTTATAGTAATGCGAATGATAACGTATATGGAGAAGTCATATAAACATATAAATCTATTGAAGTTTCATGTTATATAATGACTATTAACTAATGGAGCCGCGGTAGCATAGTGGTTAGTGCACTGGCTTCCTAGCGCAGTGGTCTATGGTTCGATCCCCAGATGAGGCGGAAAATTTTTAGGCCACAAACGGCTCCTGGGTCGACCCAGCCCCCAAATGGGTACCAGAGCTACTCTGGGAAGGTTAAGGCGGCCGGCGTGATGCCGACCACATCACCCCTCGTGTGCCGACGGTCAAGATAATATGGGCCTAACACCATATTCCCAATATGCCTCAATGGGCGTGTAACGGGTTCCTTTACCTTTTTTTTTTTTATTAACTAATGGATGGACATTATCAAAATTTGTAAAGTCATTCTATTTACATATGACAATACAAGTGTATAATCTAACAAATAGAAGATGGCATCCATATAGAATAAATCAATTCTGTGTCTCCCAGATCATGAAAGCAGCTTCCACGTAGTATATAAGGAAGACATATCGCAACATCAAAGTTCTCAAAAGCACTCCGTACCTGGTACTAGTTTGCACTGAGAACAATACAAATGACATAATTAGCAAGATGCTATAATGTACTATAATACAAATACATGTTTAATTGTTAAATGTGGCCGCATTAATTTTGTCGACCTTTATGTTATGTCAACTCAACCTTCTCCATTACACTAAAGATGGTAATAGAGAAAGCAAACAAGTAATTTACCACTCTAGGGTGACAGCAAATGTGTTAATATATATTGTTATAGTAAAGAGACATATGTCTAGCAGTGTATGAGGAAAATCTAGGACACAAGACTTAAGTGGACTCATGTGGGCATCTAGACAATATGTCTGCCATCAAATATCTAGACCACGGATAGCTCGCACCGTGAAATGAAAAGGTTGAAGAGCAATAGCATATCGAGTAGATCTCGAGCTCTTCAAATTCTTACACTGAATAGCTGTAAGAGCTTTTTGGTCTGTTTCCACAATGAAATGCGCACCAAGAAGGAATCTTTGTAACTTAAGGATTGACCAAACCATAGCCAACAATTCACGGTCTAAAACCGAGTAATTCCTTTCTGCCGCATTCAGTTTCCTAGAAATATACATTACAGGATGCAGAGTTCCTGAATACTCTTGCATTAGTGCCGCTCCGATCCCTGTGGATGAGGCGTCACTACGAAGAACAAAAGTCTTATCAGCAATAGGTAGCCTTAAGATAGGTGGGGATGAGAACAAATTCTTAATCTGATCCAATGAAGCTTGACATTCTTGAGACCAGCGCACCATGTTAGGAGACCCTTTTTCAATAGGGTTGAGATTGGTGCCATGATAGAGGATAGATTCTTAATGAATCTTCCGTAGAATTGTATCAATCCCAAGAGACTACGTACTTGTTTTTTTGTTTTAGGCATAGAGATATTTAATATCTTAGAAATGTTTTGGTCCTCTGTCTTCAATAGACCATGACCAACTCGATGACCCAGGAAAGAAATTTCACTAAACCCAACATAGGCTTTAGAGGGTTTTGCAGTCAAATTATGCTCGCGTAGAGTTGACAGCAATTCATTTAAACCCAAATAGTGATCTTCCCAAGTATTACTGAAAAGACAGATTTCGTCTAAGTATGCAATGACATCAGAACGATATGAGAGAATTCGACGCATCATGCGTACGAAAGTAGCCGGGGCGTTCATAAGCCCAAAAGGCATAAAATTCCACTGAAACAAACCCCTAGGTGTTGAGAAAGCAGTGAGAGGTTTGGCGTGTTCAGTGAACGGAACTTGCCAATAGCCTTTTGACAAGTCAAGTTTAGTAAAGAATCGAGAGTTAGAAAGTCTAGTAAGTAGATCTTCTAATAAAGGCATAGGTTTAGCATCGAACTTCGTAACTTGGTTCAATTTGCGATAATCTACGCAAAGGCGTATGTTATTGTCTTTCTTTCGAACAATAACCATGGACGAAGAGTATGCTGAGGTGGATGGTTCAATTATCTTCAATTGTATCATCTCATCCAATTCTTTCTCGACTTGTGCTTGGAAATGAATAGGAATAGGATATGGTCTTACTCTGATCGGAGTATGATCAGTAAGTATAATGTCATGCTCAATGACATTGTGTCCAGGAATGTCGGTAAGGACATCCTGAAATGCTCTTAGCGTAGAAGATATTTGTCGCTGTTCCTCAAAAGACAAATTAGAAGAAACAGTAACGTTTCTCCATGATTCCGTAGAAGTAAGTGGAATCATAGGAAGAGGTAAATTGACATCCGAAAAAGAAGTTTCCTCATCCTGTATAACTGACAGGGATGAGATATGACCTTGTTGGACTGGAGAGTTGTCCGTTGCCTGGAAAATAGGCTGCAAATAGTCTGGTCGTTCATGATATTCCGTAAGCATATTTATATGGAAGGTTTTCTGCCTTTCATCAATATCGACAACATAGTTGACATCGGAAATCTTCGAGACTATTGCATATGGACCTTTCCATGTAATAAGAAGTCTGTTCTCTCAGGAAGGGAGTAAAGCAAACGCTTTATCTCCAGGACAAAGTTGACGTAGGCGTCTCTTCTTATTAGCAAATTGTCTTGCCTTCTCCTTAGCAAATTCGGATGATGAAATTGCTAGCTTGCATGCTTCAATAATTTTTTTTTCTGAGAGCAATGACATACTCATATGAAGATTGTGTGTCATTGTCGATATTATCAACAGTTATAAGATCGTGCAGCAAAGACATAGGACCGCTCGGTCGCGCGCCAAAGACAAGTTCAAAAGGAGAAAATCCTGTGTGTTCGTTTGGGACCTCCCTATAGGCAAAGAGAGCCGCGGGTAGGACTCTGTCCCAATCCTGATGATAATCCTCAGTTATCTTTCCCAGTAAGTTCTTGAGTGTTCTATTAAGACGCTCAACTAACCCATTAGACATTGGGTGATAAATACTACTCAAAGATCTTTTAATGTGCAGAGTAGACATTACCTGTGACATTGTCTCTGATATTAATTGTGTGCCATGGTCCGACAATATTTCCCCAGGAAAACCTAAACGAGAAAATATAAGCCAAAGAGCGTCTGCGATATCAGCAGTGGAAATGCTCTTAAGAGGGATAGCCTCTGGCCAACGCGTGCACATACCAACGCACGTAAGGATAAATTGATGTCCCCTGGCCGATTTAGTCTTAAAAGGGCCAATGATATCTATGGCCATTTTCTGAAACGGCCGAATAGGAATGTCTGCAGCCTGAATAGGCGCAGCATGCCGTGGACCTCTAGATTTCACCTCTTGACATATTTTGCAAGACCGGCAATAAATCCGTATGTCTTTATTGACAAATGGCCAAAAGAAAGACCCCAGAACTCTCGACTTAGTTCGGGAAAAACCCATGTGTCCAGCACACTGAGAATCGTGTGCATGTTGAAGAATTAAAGCTCTCATACTTTTGGGTACGAGAATTTGAGAATGCATAGTCGCGTCTGAGTGTTGTACCATACGCACTAGTATACCATTCTTCATAGTGATATATGATTTGCGATTCGTATTCTGATTCGGATCCCCGTTTTTAGCGAGAAGACAGAATTTCTTTAAAGACGGGTCTTTTTCTTGTAGTTTCACAAACGAGTCATGCGAAATCTCCAAGTGATCATCTTGGCTACCTACCTCATTAACTTCAGTAGATGAAGTTTGAGGAATAAGAGCTTGTGCTCTTGTTACCACTGCATTGGCTGTTTGCATATTCCGTTCTTCCCAGGCAGCAATTTGCTGCGGGATGCATTCCTTAACCCCGTGAATACGCCCGATTATAAGATCCGCAATTGGATTAGGTAGAAGACACGCGTGGACATCTCCCGTAAAGAAAGGAGTAGCAATGTGAATAATAGCAGTCGAGTAATTTTCTACTGTGCCACCAAATGTTACACATTTAACTATTTTTCCCGTGGCACAGCGAGGATCTATAAGCGATTGCTTAACCCCAATAGTAGTGCACCCAGAATCAAATAGCACTGAGACTGGGTTACTATCCACGAGACCTTTATGCAAGATAAGCGATCCTCTCCCGTCATGCGCAATTGCAGAAGGGAGAGCGGGAAGAGGGTGACCACAACTTAAAGTAGTTACCGTGGTCAGTTCAAATAATGTTGAACATTGGGTGCATCTAGATGCTCTCCCAAAGTCAAAAGCAGCACAAGTGACAGCATTAGAATTTTTATTATCGTTCACTTGATTATTGGTACCATGAGGCTCTTGTTGTACAGAGTTTCCATGGTGATTTGATCTCTTTTTCTTGCCTTGAGATCTACCACGATTATTATTCCCTCTGAAATTATCATAGTTTGATCTACCTTGACCACCGCTCTGGTTCGAATCCCAGTTTCCATAATCACTATTGTCATTACCCCATTGATTATAGTGTTTACCTGTTTGGTTTCGATGCCCCCGCGAAGGATAGCCTTGAAAATGTCTATAGTGACTACCTCTCCGCAAATTTCCATAATTATTGGACCCGAAATAACGAGGACTATCTGATCGTCTCCAGTTCTTTGAAGAAGACCCATTACATGATGTGTTACCCTGATTCTGATCATAATTACGATTGTTCTTCTTATTGAAGTTGTGTTGAGCACCTTGGAATTTATTCCTAAAGTTAGGGCCATATGGTGCTGCAGAAGCAACCGGCAATTATTCTTTCACTTTAGCATTGCTAACAGTAGCATGGGGATGTGCAGTGACGTACTGGCAACAGTATTCTTCCATGTCTTTTATGTCCTTAGGTTTACGGTCATGAATAAAAGCAAGGAAAGACTCATTGACAGATGACATAACTTTATCTCGAAGTAATAAATCCATAAGGGCTTCATGTGTTTTTTCTGTTTTAGACAGCTCAATCCAACGTGTGAATGTAAGACGAATCTTAGTAATAAAGTCAGAGAACTCTACTCCAGTTTCTGGTAGCATTGTCTTAAAACGAAGACGATAATCTTCATCTTTTAATTGATACCTTTTAAGTAATGTTGCCCTGACAACATCATAATTAGTTCTATCAGTTTCCTCTACTGCCATTACAGTACTTAATGGTTCACCTGAAAGTAACTCCATCAGTTGTCCGACATATTGTTCCTTATCTACCTTATGCGTTACGCATGTTAATTGAAACCTATCAAGGTAGAAGGTTATGTCGTCCTTTAGAGAGTTGAAAGGAGGTAATTTGACCTTATAAGTATTCTCCTTTATCTTACCCAAAGTTGATTGAGGAGCACTCATATTCATCACCTTTAATTTCTCCACATCCAAAGCTAATAGCTTTTCCTCATGTTCCATTTGTGCTTTCCTTTCCTCAGCAGCAGCTTGAAATTTCCTCTCTTCAGCAGCAGCAGCAGCTTGAAGTTTTCTCTCTTCAGTAGCAGCTTGAAGTTTTCTCTCCTCAGCAGCAGCTTGAAATTTTCTCTCCTCAGCAGCAGCTTCTCTTTCTAATCTTTTATTCTCAGCTTCAGCAGCAGCTTGAAGTTTTATCTCCTCAGCAGCAGCTTGAAGTTTTCTCTCCTCAGCAGCAGCTTCTCTTTGTTGCTGTATTCTTCTATCTTCAGCTTCTCTGTCCAACTGCATTTGCATCCTTTTCTCTTCAGCCTTCTGTGCCTTGGCATATTGAGCAAGTGCAAACTCTTCTAATTTCTCACCAGTTTTGCCAAGGGATTTCCCTTGCTCAATAAAGACATCTAATGTAGACATTCTGTCTAATAATATGAGATCAGACCTGAAAAATTGAACAAATTACCTTATGTCAACCTCAATGGGAGACAAGTCTGCAATACCAGACTTGTATACTCACTTCACTTCATCTATCCCAATCTTCGTGGGAGACAAGTCTTTTAATAAAACACTTGTATAATCACCTTGTTTCTTTATAATAATATGATCATAAATAACCTCTATCTGAAAAGTGCATCATATTAACAATACTAGTTCATGACCAAGTATATATATAGACTGTGTATGATAAACATGTATACGATAACAATACAAAGACAAGAATATAGAACAACCGAAAACGTTCGCAGAAGTCAAATGATAAATAAAGCTTAACTAAATCTAATGTTGTAAAAAATTACAATGATAACTGCGAAAAATCAACACAAATGACAACACTGTTATAAACAAATAGGTGTATAGAAATAAATGAACGGAAGGAAGAGGATAGACAATTATAAACAAAAGAAATCAAAAATAAAAAAAATGGAAAAAAATAACGAAAACGACACTAACACATCTCGTCACAGCTAGGGAAAAAAAAATGAAAAGTAGCAACACACGTCGATCGCAATTTCCGCTGTGGGAAATACGCACAGTCCCTACAGAAAACGCTCTCAATAGAACCTCTGTCACGTGGTATATTCTAAAGGAGTCACCTTCCCAACCAACCCGCAAAACATACACACTAACACAATATGTAAACAAAGAACATGTGATATGGGAATACACAATAAAGAATGTGTTTAGAGGAAGGCTCAGTTACACACAAAATAAAGGCACAGTTTACTACACAAACGGGCCACTTATCTTAAGCACAATCCTCAAACACCCGCAAAGATGCAGTACAATGCGGTACAACTGTAAACCATAATGAAAGACGATCCACCGTTGAATGTCACCGTAACTTGACAAATAGGTAGGGGTCTCCAAAGTGTAGCTACAAAAACATTCTCGACACCAGTTGAAACTGGAAGATCCAACGTCGATATGTTTGTAGAATAATATGTAAACAACAGTTTGACCTCCTGAGCTTTAACGTAAACAACGTGACTTGACAATATATGTCCATTGACGACTGTCAAAATGTAGAAAGTTGTTTATCTCCAACGTACAGCGTAAATGAAGCTCCTAAGTAGCTATGGTCCATGAAGCATTACCAAGCGTTGACCTGCTTAGCACTGTTCGCTGCGTATCTATCAATCCACAATGTTATGTAGACACCCACGAATCTGGTCCACCAGATGTAACCTACTGTTTTGCCGACTGTTTATTACCAGATGTTAAAGTCTGTTTGCTCGTGTGAATTCTGGTATTTGTACCGTGTTGAAGTGTCGCTGAGTGGGCGTGTCGTTTATCACCTGGACAGTGTAACATGGACGTGAATCTAGGTCACCAGCGTGAGGCACTGCCAGGATGTAGTGCAGTCACACACACAAACAGCATACATGTTTTCTCATGTGTGTAAAACAAAGGATAAGGTGTTGTAGTGAGTACTGGTGTGTGTATACAGCAGATCGAGAACGCGAAGTTGTATAGGCTCTTATTTAGGAACACACAAACTCACTCCACCACACGTAGAGTCATAGATGTGGTTAATGCAGATGACTTTCTCTTCAACATTTATTACAGTAATATTACGTTGACGGACAACACAGTCAGTAGAACAAAGAACATGGACATTTCATGTGTAGTAATGCATATATCCATCGAGCATAATCAACCCTGCATAGCTCGTATGTATGATGCTAGTAACGTTGGCTTGATAATATACATTTTCGTACTGTAGCTCAGAGCCCCTGACTAAACGCGTCAGGTAGTCTTGTGACAAATATATTTGCTTAATATCGAAGTCTGTGAACTTGTTGATAAAGTCAAGACTTCATCTGGCTTCTCCCGCCAGGCACTTCTTCCTCTGCTCAAAGATATAGGCCGTAATGGCGGGCCTCATAATGATTGATGAACAACTGTGTATTTACATAGGCAGGCATTATCCTCCATACCGAAACATACCGCCATAATGCGGGTTTCATATAAATATATGTTCGTTGTGCTTCTATAAAGTAATACGACGAATAGACTTAGTTAGCTACGTCAAGCACACATAATGGATTCTGTTCATACTAAATGTTCTGCAATCTTGGCATAATAATAAAGTTTATTTTACCTTGGACAGAATCCGAGAAATACACAAATAACCACTGTCGTCATTCTAGACGAACAGAATAACTCTGGGGAGAATCACTAAGATCACAGTTACACTGACGACTATCTTTCCCCCAGATAACGCAGAGAAGAAACAACGGACATCTTGTCCGATCAGAAAAACAGCTCATCACTCACAGACGGAAGTGTTCTCGGTTCGCGTTAAAAACTAGCGCATGCGTAGACAGAACAGATTTGAGAACAGTTAACCGGCCCTCTCAAGACAGATCAACCACAAAGAATAAACACAGGGAAGATAACCCCAAATCAACCTGTCCCAGAGAGTTAACATACAGTTCTCTACCTTCGTTCGTCAAAAGTATTAAATAGATTTACGTCTTATGAAACCGTCAAAAATGACAGCAACATATGTGTTTGCTGCAGGCCTGGACATGGTATGTGTTTGCTGCAGGCCTGGACATGGTATTTGTTTGCTGCAGGCCTATAGTCCTTGGAAAGCTGAAATGTATTTATTGATTGTATAAATCATCATTACTTTTTAGCTTCCCAAGGAGCATAGGCCTCCAACAAACACATGCCAAGTCTTCGTGTCCCGTGCCATCAGCTCAATGGTTTTCCATGTCTCCTTCACCCTTTTCATGTCTGTCTCCAGTTCTCTTCTCTATATGTTCTTTGGTCTCTTTCTTCCTCTCTTACCCTGGCGATTGCAGAGCAAGAACTGCCTCGTAATGCTATCAACAGATAATAATATGTTTGTTTAATTTTAGCCATGATCATCACTTTATAACCAGGGCCAGCGCTTGGGACTCTGGTACCCTAGGCAAACAGGGTATTTGGCGCCCTACGCAAACAGCTCATAGCTAGCAGACGCTGGAGTTGGGTTGGCCATGTCCTCAGCAGAAGAGACCCCGATGCCATCACAAGAACAGCTATGCTATGGACCCCTGAAGGAGAACGAAAGAGAAGCCGACCAAAAACAACTTGGCGGAGGACTGTGGAGGCTGAGACGCAAAAAATGAACCAGAGTTGGGGTACTGTACAAAGGGTGGCCACCGACCGAGCAAAGTGGAATCAATTTGTTGCTGCCCTACAAGACGCCACCTGACGTGATGGTCACTGACTGCTTTGACGGCAGGTGGCTAAGGATCAAAGAAGGAGAAGAAGCAAACATCTTATCTGGATCCCCTCCCCCCGAATTGTATATATATATATATATACTCGTATATACAGACAAGCACATAAAACATGCACATAAATATATACATTTCTGGAAAAAAAGGTACGTCTTATATGGCGGGAAATACGATTAACCTCGTTTATAGCAGGATCGTGTGATATCAATCGTTACTGTAACTTGTTATGGCATAATATACTTTGATATCAAGAGTTAATTTCATTGCATTGGGAAATATATGGAAATCAAAAGAGATCAAGTCCAAGAATGGTAATGAAAATGTTCAAAAAATCCAGCAGTCCTACTTGTATCGCCCTGAAACACTGAGAACTACAAGTGGAACAAAGAAAGAGATTACCAACTTTCAGAAACAGATGCTTGTACAGAACTAAAGAATTGAAACGGTATGACAAGGTCACCCAATGTTAAATTGATTACAAGAACAAGAACTACAGTCGACGGAACAAGGGGAGAGAGGAAAGAGGACATCGGCGTTGGATATTACCTTCATTAAGGACACCTGTTGATAGCTTTATAAAGCAGTTTTTGTTCTAGAATCCTCATGGTAAGAAGAGTCTGAAAGATACCGAAAATGACACGTAGAAGGGAAGTGGGGAGAGAACGAACGAACGAACGAACTTTATTTTCAAAGGGTTGAGAATTTGGCACGCAGGCCCGTCTGACATTCTGCTCTTCCTTTCTCTCGTCTTTCAGAGAGATTAAAGTAGTAAAGAAGACATGGGAATGCCTTTAAGGGATGGCACAAAACAGAATTTGGCGTGAATCTGCTGAAGGCCTATGCTCCTGGTGGAGCTGAAGGGTCATGATGATGTCACTTTGATATGTTCATGGACGGACTGACGGTGAAAGGGGTCCCGGGAAAAGTGGTTATTGACCCTCGGTTATCGATTCCACATGAACAAATTTAAAATCGGACAGTTAGATATATGCCCATGTAATGAGGACAGTTAGATATATGCCCATGTGGTGAGAACAGTTAGATATGTGCCCATGTAATGTGGACAGTTAGATATGTGCCCATGTAATGAGGACAGTTAGATATGTGCCCATGTAATGAGAACAGTTAGATATATGCCCATGTGGTGAGGACAGTTAGATATATGCCCATGTAATGAGGACAGATATCTGCCCATGTGGTGAGGACAGTTAGATATGTGCCCATGTAATGAGGACAGTAAGATATATGCCCATGTAATGAGGACAGTAAGATATATGCCCATGTAATGAGGACAGTTAGATATATGCCCATGTGGTGAGGACAGTTAGATATATGCCCATGTGATGAGGACAGTTAGATATATGCCCATGTGATGAGGACAGTTAGATATATGCCCATGTGGTGAGGACAGTTAGATATGTGCCCATGTAATGAGGACAGTTAGATATGTGCCCATGTAATGAGGACAGTTAGATATGTGCCCATGTAATGAGGACAGTTAGATATGTGCCCATGTAATGAGGACAGTTAGATATGTGCCCATGTAATGAGGACAGTTAGATATATGCCCATGTGGTGAGGACAGTTAGATATGTGCCCATGTGGTGTGGACAGTTAGATATGTGCCCATGTAGTGAGGACAGTTAGATATATGCCCATGTGGTGAGGACAGTTAGATATATGCCCATGTGGTGAGGACAGTTAGATATGTGCCTACTAGGTCGCAAAACGTTGAATATTAAAAAATATCAGTACGGTTCAGAATGTGCCCATGTGGTGAGGACAGTTAGATATATGCCCATGTAATGAGGACAGCTAGATATGTGCCTATGTAATGAGGACAGTTAGATATATGCCCATGTAATGAGGACAGTTAGATATATGCCCATGTAGTGAGGACAGTTAGATATATGCCCATGTAATGAGGACAGTTAGATATATGCCCATGTGGTGAGGACAGTTAGATATGTGCCCATGTGGTGAGAACAGTTAGATATATGCCCATGTGGTGAGGACAGTTAGATATATGCCCATATAATGAGGACAGTTAGATATATGCCCATGTGGTGAGGACAGTTAGATATGTGCCCATGTGGTGAGAACAGTTAGATATATGCCCATGTGGTGAGGACAGTTAGATATATGCCCATATAATGAGGACAGTTAGATATATGCCCATGTGGTGAGGACAGTTAGATATGTGCCCATGTGGTGAGGACAGTTAGATATATGCCCATGTGGTGAGGACAGTTAGATATGTGCCCATGCGGTGAGGACAGTTAGATATATGCCCATGTAATGAGGACAGTTAGATATATGCCCATATAATGAGGACAGTTAGATATATGCCCATGTGGTGAGGACAGTTAGATATGTGCCCATGTGGTGAGGACAGTTAGATATATGCCCATGTGGTGAGGACAGTTAGATATATGCCCATGTGGTGAGGACAGTTAGATATATGCCCATGTGGGGAGGACAGTTAGATATATGCCCATGTGGTGTGGACAGTTAGATATGTGCCCATGTAATGTGGATAAACAAACAGTAGAAAACCTACTTTGAAACTATCAGCTCCACAAGAGGGGTAGGGTGGCGGCACGGCCTTTTCAAACCTAGTTGAGGGCGAAGCTGTATGGTGACGAGAGAAGTATGAGACTGCCAGCCTTATAGGAGATATAGATGTGGTTATTTGAGAGCAAAAGATGAAGAACATTCCACATGTATTAGGCTAGAGTAGGAAGTTAGGGAAGGTGAACCCTTCTACTTATGGGCAGGTTCAGAAATGGCAAAGGCTCAATCCGCCCTTGGTATTGTTTATTTCTAACTTATTTTCAGGAAGCCTACCCAGAATACGATTTCTGTTCGTATGTAAGAGGAGATGTTCCATTAAACCCAATAATGCTTTCACCCTATTCAATACTGTTTCGTTTGCGAAGAGAGCTTCCCCCTTTGGGTGAGAGACACTCGGGAATCTGTAGAAACACGGAGTGGACCACCCCGAGCGTGAGTACTAACAAAAATATTATGTTGTCGCACTATAGAATTTAGCATGGATAGTCACATCTTGGCTTCACCGTGTTTCTGAGTCTTTTCTCTACTTTTTTTATTTTTTTTATTATCCCAAACTGATTTCAGTAAAATACCATTTTATGTGATACCGGAAACAAGTGCCAATATTTTATTCACTTCAGGTTGACAAGGTACGCACATTTGAACCATAGATTTTTTTTGATTTTATCAGGCCTGGAGCTAATTTAAAAAAAATTGAATTCCTGAAAGTGGCTGGGTAAATTAAAATAGATGATGCGACAAAAGACAAAGAAAACTGCTTTTGTCATGGCCACAAAGTCTTCTTCATTGACAAACGAACGACAACAGAAGAAGAAGAGGGAGAGAATTAAGTTCAGTACTTGAACAATAAACAATAAATAATAATGAAAAGAGCCGTGAACATGTTGCCTGTTATCAATCAGTCAATCCCTTTAGCTCGCCACGGAACTTATACCTTCAACAAACACATGACAGCAGCATGTCACGCGCAAAACGGTTAGCATTGTGCAGGTGGCGCATGACTTTTACATAAGGAAATACTCCGATCGATAGTGCAGGTGGCGCGTGACCTTTATATCAGGAAATATATTAGCTCGATAATGGCGGGCGTGAGTTAGTAGGTTACTAAGGGAGAAAAGTAGTATTGTGATGTGTATGACTTAACAGTGTGTTGTTATGTTTCTTTATACAATATATATATATATATATTTGACAACTGGAAGAAACATTTGAAAAAATATTTAAAGAAATATCTGAATAAATATTTGACAACTGGAAAAAACATTTGAAGAAATATTTGACAACTAGAAAATACATTTAAAGAAATATTTGACAATTGAAAAAACATTTGAAAAAATATTTGACAACTGGAAGAACCGTTTGAAGAAATGTTCGGCACCTGCAAAAATAAAAAAATAAAAAACAGGTTAAGAAATATTTACCTACAGGTTGGAACATTTGAGCAGGGCTGGGTGAAACTTTTGGGATCATCTTCGTGGATTGGAAGAAACGTTTTCATTAAAGGTTGAAAATTGCAGGACAAAAAAGTAGATAACCGATTGATAACTGGAACAAATACTTAGTCACACGTGGCTGAACAGGTAAAAAGTTTGGACACAAGTTTTATGATTTGATACTGTCGCATAATTATTATATAGGTGAACAGTTAAAACTGGGGCAGTTTATATATTTAAAAAAAACAACCTCTGCGCTGTTATAATGACAGCTGTTTGTTCAGGTTGTAAAAAGAAAACTATGACTTGACACTGTAAATTGCACAAAAGGTATCTCAAATAGTTATTTGAAACCCCGTTTGAACACTGACCTATCGTACATTTAAGATTAGGCGAGGGATAACTGGCGCAGCATCTCCCCTCTTTGATAAGCAAGGACATTATCAAAGGATAAGTCCTGCTCATCGAGTGAGACTATGGCCGCTAACCAGCTACCACAAGGACGCACAGAGAGCCCACCTCTGTGCTGAGGATGCCAGCTTTTAACTACGCACCCGACCTAACTCCTCGCCCCCAGCTTTCGTCTTCTACCATGACATTTGGGGAGGATCGCTCGTTTCACATCCAATGAAAGTTTTCAGTACGCTACACAAGATGAATTTCATATAAGTTTTTTTCTCTTCTCTAACATATTTAAACTAAATATTATTAATCACCTCTAGTATTGGTTACTTACTTTTAACGTTAGTTAATAATAGATAGGAGTATTGGTATAAATAAAATTATAAGTGAAATGGAGTAAATAAGCCCGGGTAGGGCAACTACGTGGGGTCTTCACTTGTAAAGGGCATTAGCCATCTTGTTTTTCTTTGTGTAATTAATACAACCATCTTTCATCGTTGAGCCACGCGTGAACAAAATTAAATTTAATTCAAATGTACTAGCTTAGTAGTAGGCCTAGTCAGCTTTTAACTATTGATATCTAAACATAATTTAAAATTTATATATTAAAAAAATATTAATAACTTGTCTTGTGCTAATTTAGCATTAGGCATAGATAGAGCATAAATACTAATTGTAAGTCATCGGTGATAGGTATAAAATAAAGATAGAACAATTAGACAATATTTTTTAAAAAAAAGAGTAAAGACAACTCGTATACAACAACCTATTTGTAGCACAATAAGAGCAAATAAGTCCAACATAATGCTAACCAGATTGCAGTCAGGGGCGGGAAAAGCTTGGAGCAAAACAACAGAAAAACATACTAAGGAAGGAACATCAAAACGGACAGAAAATGAAAGGAACAAAAGCCCCGGTCTAAAGGACACAGAAATTAAGGACAAAATTAAAACCACCAAGGACAAAATAGGTGATTTCTGAAGTAAATAAAGACAGGAATTCAAAAAAAAAAAAAGAAACGAGAAATACCTCTTTGCTAATGGAATTTTATAAAGTATACGATCGATGGTTCCCTCGCGAAGTCTGCGCAGACCATCGATCCGAGTTTCATTACTAGCGGTAAAACGCGACAACGGCAGACACTCACGTTCACACCTCACTGAAGATGAGTACCCCCGTGCGTAGAAGTGATGACATGCTTAAACCGTTGGATAGTGGGCTGAAGGTCGTGTCTGTAAGTTTTTACGGAGGTGAGCCTTTACTACACGTGCGAAAATACTTTGGTGAATCACATCTAAAGTTTCCTACCAAAATCGGCATTACGTTGACTTGCCCTGAATTTGAACATCTGCTGGCTTTACAGGGCGAAATATTCGCCGAATTTGACCGACTACAGTTACCAAACACAGATACCTGTCCTACTACTTGCCCCAGTAACACGATTGACCACTACATCAACTCCAGTTGTTATCAACCAATATTCACAGAACCGAGTTGGTGTCCTCTTAACAACACCAACCCTTGTACCCCAACATCAACTCCAACCATAGACACTCACCCGGACGATGTCTATAAACAACCACCACCACCGAAGAAGCAAAGAGCTACAAAGCGTCTGAAACTAGCGTTTTGTTGTGTTCAATAAAACTGTCTATTTGGAATTGTCCAGCCTGGCCTTTGACAGTATTTTTTATGTTGCTGTGTGCGGGGTCACTTACATACCACTAGATGGACATTGGCCTACGTAGACTTATTACTCATGCTATAATATAAATAATAAAGAAAACTACCCCCTGGCCCAGAGCCCGTATCAATATGTAATTACATTCACCCAACAACGGAAATTCCCTGTCATATTTTTACATCAAAAGAATAGTTGACTCCGATAATTACACCCCTTCACCTCCCACAACCCTATATTTTCATCAATACCTACACAAAAAACACCAGGCAAAACCAACATCAACACCACCACACCACGCTCATTAGCCAGCTTCCTCTATAAATCCCATTCTATGCTAATTTATCAATTTTTATATTCTCCTCTATAAGCCTTTTCACCGCTATTTTATCGAGGTTTTGACGTCATATTTCCTTATATAAACCCATTCCTCACTATCTACCCCCACTACCCCAACTTCAATTGCACAATCAACCCCCACGATCCTAACTTAAACCAAAACATTCCATGTAACTTTCTAATTTAATTCATACTTTGTCTCGCAATATATACTTCTATTTATAAACCGGGGGTTGTTATATTTATCTATGTTGTATAAATATCGTATAAATGTTATATATATATATATATATATATATATATATATATATATATATATATATATATATATATATATATATATATATATATATATATATATATATATATATATATATATATATATGTTGTAACACCTGAATAATGAAACATAACAACACACTGCTGAGTCATACAAAAAAACACCACACAAAACCAAAAGCAATACAACCCACACCCGCCAGCTACACCCCAACACACACATGAGTCGTCACCCCCGCCAGAAAAGTCAATACCCTCTCCCTTAAAAACCACCCTTAGTAACCTACACTCCATTATCGATTTTTATATTTTTCACCATTATCAATTTTTATATTTTTTTATATATATTTGTTCTGGACAGAAGCTTGTCGTGTGAAATTCTAATCCACATATATAAATTAAAAAGTAAATGTAAAGCCTAACAAATAACTTCAATAAAAGGAAAGAAGAATGGTAAAGAACAGAGCTGTCACAATGACTGTACTCGAAATCCCCCTTGTTTTCTACTTCGTCTGCAAATTGTAACGTTTCACGTTGATAGTAAAAGCCTACTGCAGCATACACGCTTTCTACGATAAAACGTGTACTGCATTTCTAAGAAAAACCTTGAGATACGCAAGCTGACCTATATTTAATATTCCATTCATGTCATTTTATACACTAAGTTACCATAAACGAAAGACAGATGGAATTAGGATAGAGAGAAGGGAGGGCTGAAAGCCGGAACGCATGCCACACTAACACGCGTCTCGCTATACAATTACTACCATCACGCGTGTAAGGCCACAAGCACTAGCTTTTTTCAAATCGACAGTGATAAAAAAAACACTACCCATACGAGAGTTAGGTTTTAAAACTTACAAAATGCTTATTAGGAAATATGACATTATACTGTTTTATGTCTGAAAACATGACAGTACACCAGACACCATAAAGTTTGGAAGTGAGGAGGTGGCAACAGCACGACTATCCTAGAAGAAAATGCATATTTTGAACGCAGCCACTTAGCTCCTTTAAATTTGTATATTTGGGTTCCTTGGGACTTGCTGACAAAGAATATGTTAAACGTTACGCAAATAGTCTAGGAATTAACAAATTATAGCCAAAAGAAATAGTGAGGGTGTCAGACAACACCAAAATCAGAATCGCTCAGTGGCAGATTTTGACACCACCATTGTACGGGAAATAGGTCCCCATGTTAAATCCTATTTGATTGGAGCGCAATAAATGTAAGGCTAAACACGATTAGTCGGGCTACAAATACTATCTTTTGTTGTTAGGGGAGACGGAAGGAAGGGTACTTTTTTTCAAACGCTTGTGTAAACATGGCTCGATTGGTTAGACCCGCCAATATAGGCAATTAGGAGCGTTAGTTCAGTACCACATTTTTCAAATAAACTTACTAAAGAACCAGTGCGTTGAGCGCCAGTGCATATTTTTCTAAATAAAAGCCTGGGACATCGGCAGATCGAAATTGTGCTATATTCATTGCCAGTCAACGTAACTGTGTATTATTCCATGAATTGTGGTAAGCTTGATATATTCAATATCTTTTTAATGAAAATTGAATGTAAAATGATAATTTATGTCTGTATATGTGTGTGGTTCAGTAGCGAACATGAGGCAAGGCCTATATAGTGCTCCAACCTGAACAGAAGGTGTCGGAGAAAAGTAAAACTGCATGAAATGGCCAAACAGTACACTGACACCTATCTTATTGACTAGAAAGAACTAATGCTGGAATTGCAGAGGCGTAGTGACCATTAGGGAGGAGTATACTGGTGTAAATTATTTCAGATGAAGCTGACAGTTGGCCTACCGCTCTGAACTCAGTGTTTGTTATGTATTGTGTTCAGTCTGGAAATAGATTATAAATTAGTTATGAAGTAGGAGGTACAACCTTCTTGTTTCAGGGACTGTGGTCCTAAAGTTATTGAGCAGCACCTGGTCTGAGCTTTGCTGAATCTGGAGGCTGACAGCATACTCCTGGGTCCAGATAGCGACTAGTGAGGTGTCTCCAGAACACAGGGGAGCAATCAAGCAGAGGAGTCTTTTCCTGCCGGCATCACGAAAGTTAAGCCTCTGTAGCCAGTGGAGCTCAACATTATGTGTCCCCTCAAAAATTGACATTTTAGTAAAAAAGAGGGACAATACCTTGTTTAAATTGACAGGAACTGTGAACTTTTTCCCCATACTATTTCCCAGATAAACAAACACTTGAAGTCATGATGACAAATAACAACATAGCTTGAAAAACAAAACCAGTATTACCTCATTGTACTACTACACACTGACACACATAGGATAATATTAATAAAATATGTCACTACAAGATTCATATTTATAAATTCTGTACATATAAATTGTGATTACATTTGATTGTGATTCCTGGTTCACTTTGTAGTTGAATCAGGATATATAATAGTGAAAGTAATTAATACATATATATTTGAAACTTTACCAGTGACTCATTTAAGATAGTCTTATAGAGTGTTAAATGTGTGTGAGTGTCACAGTGTTGTCAAGTGTGGTGGAATAAATTAAATTGTTTATCTGTCTGTTGTTGTTGTGACTTACACTTCATCATTTACATAACCCTAGACATTTAACGTAGTCATCACAATATTCCAGAATAATTCTGACTGAGGTATAAATGTGGTAGCAAGTAAGGTTATCTGTAAAACACTACACCTATTAGATACAGATACCTTCACAGCTGATCTCAGTCAGTACACTAAGTCCCCTATAAATATTTATAACATCCCACTTTACCACATATATTGGGGTCTCGCTCCCGGGATTTTGAATCTTTCCCTATTAAAAATATTGGGGGGTAATTCACTTCAGGGAATATAAGAATTAAAAGGTATCCTTGGGTGGAATTAAATAAGGTTGAGCTCACGGTGCCTGTGGTGTCCTTGGATAAGTAGTATCAGATTGTATTGTTTAGTTAGAGATTACATACATTTACCTGTTAGAAAATGGCGGACCTGGCCAAATTTCGATCTGCTGCTGTACAGACTGCGAAAGAGTTAGGAATGGACGGGCAAATTATGATTGCTTATGTCACTGCTGAATGTGACAAATATATTGAACGGGAAGAAAGAAGATTAGAAAAAGAGGCCGAAAGAAAGTTAGAGGCTGAAAATGAAATTAAGAGGTTGCAGATTGAGGCTGACAAAGAGGCTAAAGCATTGGAAGCCGAGGAAAGAAGACAGGCTGCAGAAAGAGAAGAAAGAAGATTGACTGCAGAGAGGGAAGCAGAAAAGGAGGAGAAGAGATTACAAAGGGAACATGAGTTACGACTAAGGGAGTTTGAGTTTCAAGGCCATGCTCCTGAAAATGGTGCCAGTCCCTTTACCTCTGATGCCACTGCTAGCCAGGGAGCCTCAAACTCAGCTATGAATTTTCATTTAGATCATTTTGTTGAGAAAGACGATGATATTGAGAGCTATCTAAATAGATATGAACTATTAGCTACCACATATGGGTTAGAGAGAGAAAGGTGGAGCTTAAAGTTATCTCAAGGGCTTCGTGGGGCAGCTTATGAAGTTTTTGCCAAAATGAGCAGAGGTGATCAGGAAAATTATGACATGCTAAAGCAGGCTCTTTTGTTAAGATATGAAAAGAACGCAGAATTTTATAGGAAAAAATTTAGGAATGCTAAACTACTGTCAGGTGAAACCTATCACCAGTTCTCTGCACGGTTAGAGACATACTTGGAGAAATGGACTTCTCTGGGGAAAACCCAAGATCTTAAGGAAATGGTCCTTATAGAACAATTAAGAGAGTCCATGGCTCCAGACCTGAGAAAGTTTCTCATGGAACAAGGTGCAGAGAGGCTGTGTGAGTTGCTAAATGTTGCTGAAAGGTATCAAGCAGCTCAGGCAGAGGTATCAGGTAATAAAAAGAAACAGGTGGATAATTTTAGGGCACCACAGAACTTTAATAAATTTGATCCTAGAGATCAAAACAAAGGTAAGCACCAATTTGATAGGCCACGGTATGACAATAAAAATAAAACCCCACAATTCGATGAAAGGAAATATGATGAAAGAAAATCTTTCAACCAAGGAAAAGGTGGTGTAAAAATTGTAAGATGAACAATCATGACACTGACCATTGTAGAAGGAAACCTCCTCATTGTGCTGCTATGACATCTGGGAAAAAGAAAAAAAGGTCAAACCTGCAGAACTACAGGAACCATACCACCCCCCAGTGTGTGAAGATGTCATCTGTAATGGTGTCACTATAAGGTGTTTATATGATACCGGTTTAGATTACGATTCCGTTGTGAGTTCTCACCTGGTGCAGGCAGATCAATACACCACAGAAACAGTGGAGATTCAAACTGCAACCAAGGATGTAGCTACCATGACACTTCCCGTCGCCCGGATAAAGGTGAAAACGCGATATGTGGAAGGAATCATAAAAGCAGCAGTGATAAATGAGCCAATCTACCCTCTGATATTGGGGTGTAGATATGTCTTCTTGGGGATCCCAAGAGACCTGTGATATTGGCAACAGTGCAGACCAGATCACAGTCTAAAAAGGAGGAGGATAATCCAATAAATACTCATCCAGATGAGATGAGGAAGGCACAGGCGGAGGACAAAACACTCAAGCCGTGTTTCAAGAAGTTGCCCAAATCTCATACACCTCCAGGCAAGGGAGAATTTTATATGAAGAACAAACTGATTTATAGGAAGGCTGGATCTGAATCCAATGGTCACGGACAGCTGGTCCTTCCCACTTCATATAGGACTAAAGTGTTGGAACTAGGGCATGCGATTCCCTTCAGTGGTCATATGGGGATCAGCGCAACAGGACAGCGTATAGCTTGTCACTATTTCTGGCCAGGAATAACTGAAGATATCAAACGATATGTAAAATCCTGTCCAGAGTGCCAACGAGTAGCACCTAAACATTGGACTGCACCAGCAACTCTGGGGAAATGCCCATAGTGGGAACACCCTTTGAGAGAGTTGCCGTGGATCTTGTGGGACCTCTCACCCGAACCAAGAGAAGGAACAGCTACATTCTGACGCTGGTGGACACTTGTTCTATGTGGGGAGAGGCAGTAGCCCTGTCATCGATTGATTCTAAACATGTGGCAGAGGCATCGCTCACAATTTTCACAAGGTTAGGCTTTCCCAATCAAATCTTGACTGATAATGGCTCTCAGTTCAAGGGGAAACTAACAGAAGAAGTTTTCAGGATCTTCCAGGCCAAACACTTCCATTGTAGTGTGTACCATCCCCAAGGGAACGGCCAAGTGGAAAGATTTAATGGCACGTTGATGTCGATCCTGAGAAAGTTGGCACACGAAAAACCAGATACATGGGACCAGTACCTTCACGCCGCCCTCTTTGCTTATCGGGAGGTACCCCATAGTTCAACCGGTATGGCCACGGCAACATTATTGTTTGGAAGGCCAATAAAAGGTCCACTCGAAGCTCTGTTAAGAACGTGGACTGATGAAAAGGCAGAGGAAAATATTACATCCTCATACCAATATGTGAATGAGCTGACCACTCGTTTAAAAACTGGCTGGAAACTTGCCAATGAAAATTTGAAACAAGCCAGGAAGAAACATGCTGCCTATTATAACAGGAAAGCTAAAGACAGAGATTTGGCTGTGGGAGAGAAGGTACTGCTTCTTCTACCCGGTAGTCAGAATAAGTTACAAATTGGATGGCAAGGTCCATATACAGTTCTAGAGAAGGTGTCTAGAACAAATTATAAGATAGATAAGAAGGGGAAAGCAAAAATCTATCATGTGAATCTCCTGAAGAAATATTTGGAAAGAGAACATCAGGAAGAGACACACTTGTTGACCTTGTCCATTGCCATGGAGATGAAAAAGGAACCACTTTCATCATTTGAATATCCATTACACCCCTGTGAGACAGCGGCACAGGTGAAAATCAGTACACATTTAACGAAAACTCAGAAAGAGAGAGTGCAACAGGTTCTAGATAATCATACAGAGGTGTTAACAGACCGACCAGGGCATACAAACTTATTGGAATATGATATGAAACTGATAGACCCCACACCTGTCTGTATGAAACCCTATTCGATTCCTTTTGCTAAGGAGAAAGCTTTGAAGGAAGAGATAGACTATTTGTTGAAGGAAGGAATTATTTCACACAGTGAATCTTCGTATAGTTCCGGTGTTGTACTCTTAAGGAAACCCTCTGGAGAACATAGACTCTGTATAGATTACAGGAGACTGAATGCTATTACAGAAGGACAGGTGGATCCATTGCCGGATACAAATCAGTTGTTTGCCAGGCTAAATAAAGCTAAATATTTCTCAAAAGTGGATCTGAGTAAAGGATACTATCAGATTCCAGTAAAGCCTGAGGTTAGACCATACCTAGCTTTTAGTACCTCAGAAGGACACTATGAGTTTAATAGATTGCCATTTGGATTGAAGAATGCGCCTAGTGTCTTCTCTAGAATGATGAGAAAATTATTGGACCCTCTGAATAATCCATGTATCACAAATTTCATGGATGATATCCTTATAGCAACAGAAACATTTGAGGAACACATTGACTCTCTGAACATGCTGTTTAATCGACTTAGGGAAGCGAATTTAACAGCCCGACCAACCAAATGTTGCGTTGGATGTAAAGAATTAGAATTCTTGGGACACACAGTTTATCAGGGAAACATGACCCCTGACCCAAAGAATTTAGAGAAACTAAAGAAAGCCCCGAGACCACAAACCAAGAAAGACGTGAGATCCTTTGTCTCATTATGTGGTTTCTACCAAAAGTATATCAAAAACTTTAATTCCATATGTGCACCGTTAACTGATTTGACACGTAAAGGACATCCAGATCGCATTACATGGACACCACAATGTGAAATGGCTTACCAAGAATTGAAGGAAAAGCTCAGAAGTAAACCTATTTTGAAATTACCTGACTTAAGTCAAGAATTCATTGTAAGGACGGATGCCAGTAATATTGGGTTAGGTACGACTCTGCTACAGAAATCAGATGCATTGGATGGGGAATTAAGCCCAGTGGCATATGCTAGCAGAAAGTTGAATAAAGCTGAAACCAATTACTCAACTAGCGAAAAAGAATGTCTTGCAGTAATATGGGCGATAAAGAAATTCAATATTTATCTGTATGGGAAGGCATTTAAGTTGCAAACGGATCACAAACCCTTGTCGTTTCTAGCGCAGGCTAGACATGAAAATTCTAGATTACTCCGTTGGTCATTACTGATGCAGCCATTTGAGTTTAGCATAGAGTATATAAGTGGAAAAACAAATCTGGGAGCGGATTTTTTAAGCCGCCATCCGTGTGATGAGAATCACCTTAAGTCCCAGGAAAGATAATAAATTTCTCTATGTGTATATAGAATTATAGACTGACATATAACGTCTGTTGTAAATGGAGAGAATTTGTCGTGGGAAATTCTAATCCAATATATAAATTAAAAAGTAAATGTAAAGCCTTACAAATAACTTCAATAAAAGGAAAGAAGAATGGTAAAGAACAGTGCTGTCACAATGACTGTACTCGAAATCCCCTTGTTTTCTACTTCGTCTGCAAATTGTAACGTTTCACGTTGATAGTAAAAGCCTACTGCAGCATACACGCTTTCTACAATAAAACGTGTACTGCATTTCTAAGAAAAACCTTGAGATACGCAAGCTGACCTATATTTAATATTCCATTCATGTCATTTTATACACTAAGTTACCATAAACGAAAGACAGATGGAATTAGGATAGAGAGAAGGGAGGGCTGAAAGCCGGAACGCATGCAACACTAACACGCGTCTCGCTATACAATTACTACCATCACGCGTGTAAGGCCACAAGCACTAGCTTTTTTTCAAATCGACAGTGATAAAAAACACTACCCATACGAGAGTTAGGTTTTAAAAACCTGAAAAACGCTTATTAGGAAACATGACATTATACTGTTTTATGTCTGAAAACATGACAGTACACCAGACACCATAAAGTTTGGAAGTGAGGAGGTGGCAACAGCACGACTATCCTAGAAGAAAATGCATATTTTGAACGCAGCCCCTTAGCCCCATTAAATTTATATATTTGGGTTCCTTAGGACTTGCTGACAAAGAATATGTTAAACGTTACGCAAATAGTCTAGGAATTAACAAATTATAGCCAAAAGAAATAGTGAGGGTGTCAGACAACACCAAAATCAGAATCGCTCAGTGGCAGATTTTGACACCACCATTGTACGGGAAATAGGTCCCCATGTTAAATCCTATTTGATTGGAGCGCAATAATGTAAGGCTAAACACGATTAGTCGGGCTATAAATACTATCTTTTGTTGTTAGGGGAGACGGAAGGAAGGTACTTTTTTTCAAACGCTTGTGTAAACATGGCACGATTGGTTAGCCCCGCCAATATAGTCAATTAGCAGCGTCAGTTCAGCACCACACTTTTCAAATAAACTTACTAAAGAACCAGTGCGTTGAGCGCCAGTGCATATTTTTCTAAATAAAAGCCTGGGACATCGGCAGATCGAAATTGTGCTATATTCATTGCCAGTCAACGTAACTGTGTATTATTCCATGAATTGTGGTAAGCTTGAAATATTTGATATCTTTTTAATGAAAATTGAATGTAAATTGATAATTTATGTCTGTATATGTGTGTGGTTCAGTAGCGAACATGAGGCAAAGCCTATATAGTGCTCCAACCTGAACAGAAGGTGTCGGAGGAAAGTAAAACTGCATGGAATTGCCAAACAGTACACTGACACCTATCTTATTGACTAGAAAGAAATAATGCTGGAATTGCAGAGGCGTAGTAACCATTAGGGAGGAGTATACTGGTGTAAATTGTTTCAGATGAAGATAGCAGTTGACCTACCGCTCTGAACTCAGTGTTTGTCATGTATTGTGTTCAGTCTGGAAATAAATTATAAATTAGTTATGAAGTAGGAGGTACAACCTTCTTGTTTCAGGGACTGTGGTCCTAAAGTTATTGAGCAGCACCTGGTCTGAGCTTTGCTGAATCTAGAGGCTGACAGCATACTCCTGGGTCCAGATAGCGACCAGTGAGGTGTCTCCAGAACACAGGGAGCAATCGAGCAGAGGAGTCTTTTCCTGCCGCCATCACGAAAGATAAGCCTCTGTGGCCAGTGGAGCTCAACATTATGTGGTCCCTCAAAAATTGACATTATAGTGAAATAGAGGGACAATACCTTGTTTAAATTGACAGGAACTGTGAACTTTTCCCCATACTATTTCCAGATAAACAAACACTTGAAGTCATGATGACAAATACCAACAGAGCTTGAACAAAACAAAACCAGTATTACCTCATAGTACTACTACACAACTGACACACATAGGATAATATTAATAAAATATGTCACTCCAAGGTTCATATTTATAAATTATGTATATATAAATTGTGATTACAATTGATTGTGATTCCTGGTTCACTTTGTAGTTGAATCAGGATATATATTAGTGAAAGTAATTAATACATATATATTTGAAACTTTACCAGTGACTCATTTAAGATAGTCTTATAGAGTGTTAAATGTGTGTGAGTGTCACAGTGTTGTCAAGTGTGGTGGAATAAATTAAATTGTTTATCTGTCTGTTGTTGTTGTGACTTACACTTCATCATTTACATAACCCTAGACATTTAACGTAGTCATCACAATATTCCAGAATAATTCTGACTGAGGTATAAATGTGGTAGCAAGTAAGGTTATCTGTAAAACACTACACCTATTAGATACAGATACCTTCACAGCTGATCTCAGTCGGTACACTAAGTCCCCTATAAATATTTATATCATCCCACTTTACCACACTTATAAACTGCAAAAAATATTACCAGCAGAGGCAAAACATTCAGACATACTGTACAAGGGGCTTGACATAAGTCTTGGGCCTGACCATGAAGAAGTCACAGGAGGAAGATGAAACTCGGCACATTTAAAGGTTATCATATTTGCACTGAATGTGTGAAGTACGCGTTTGTTTCTTCAATGGGTTTTCTCGCTACGGTGCACGGCGCAATGTACCCTATTGACCGGATCTGCTGCTCCAAAGATTTGACAAAACAATGGAAAAGAAGGAGGCCAGAGCTGTGATAAAATTTCTAATGTTTCAGGGAAAAACACCTACAGAAATACACAGGGAGATGGAACCAGTGTTTCTTGATTCTTGTCCTTCATATACTTCGGTAAGAAAAAACTGGTGTCAACAGTTTAAGTGCGGCCGCTCAAATGTTGCTGATCTGCCAAGATCTGGTAGACCAGTCTCAGAGTACAACGATGAAAATGCAACAAGAGTGAAGAAAATCATTGACCAGGATCGAAAAATGACAATTGTAGAGATAGCTAGTAGAGTAAAACTGAATGAAAGAACAGTTTATATATAGAATTTTACACAAAAGACTGAACATGAGAAAAGTGTGTGCACGCTGGGTTCCGCGACTGTTGACACGTGAACAGAAGCAAACGAGGGTAAATTGCTGTCAACAGTTGCTCAAAAAGTGTCAGTCAAAAAACTTTTTGGAGACCATGGTGACAGTAGATGAGACTTGGGTACACCATTATGACCACGAATCCAAAATTGCCAGCATTCAATGGAAAACCCCGGGCTCCCCAACACCTGTCAAGCCGAGAGTGCAGAAATCTGCATGAAAAGTGATGCTGACTGTTTTTTGGGACACCAAAGGTGTCCTGTTGAAAGATTATCTGCCTCGTGGCAACACAGTTAATGGACAGTACTATGCAGATCTTCTCACCAAACTAAGAAAGGTTGTGACCAGGAAACGAGGGATAACGCGCACTCAAAATCTTTTGCTTCAAGACAACGCGTCCTCTCACAAAGCGCGGCTTGTGCAGCTAGCAGCCAACGATTTGAATATTGAAATTCTTCCACACCCACCATATTCTCCAGATTTTTCTATTCCCAAATCTTAAAAAACAGCTAAAAGGAAATCATTTTGACAGCGATGAAGAAGTTATACTGGCATGTGATGACTGGTTTAGTTTGAAAAATAGGGTGTTTTACTCCCAAGGTCTTTTCAAGGTCAAGCAGAGATGGCAGAAGTGTGTCAATTCAGACGGTGGCTATATTGAAAAGGAATAAACACTATACAAAATTTCAGCTCTCTGTGACATGTCCTTCATGGTCAGGCCCAAGACTTATGTCAAGCCCCTTGTAATAACAACAAGGTAGAAATGAGTGTAGAAAATTTCATAGGCACTAAGACCCCATCAGAAATACAAAAGTTAATAAAACACTATATTACAAAAACTAAAGCTAACATATTTAAAAAAAACACAATAATAATAAATAACTAAGGATGTGAGCCAGTAATCCACAGTGGGGGAAGATTTCCCCCAGATAAATGCAGATTGACTAAATAATCCTCCAATGAACATTAAAGGCACACCAGTTTAGACAATATCCTATTTGGATAATAAAACCATATTGAACTATAACTACAAAAGGAAAGATAACTAATTGAGATAATATAGTCTAAAATAAATACCAAAAGAAACAACATACTACAGTAAATGATACACGTCCTGATATAACCAACAGCTTCATGCATGTGGTAGATGGTTGAAAGGGCGTGCTACAAAGAAAAGTATAAAACACCTTTAAAAAAATGTTATACTAGAATTACCTACGCTGGCTCTGATAAGACCTAGAATTACCTATGCTAACTATTATAAGACCTAGAATTACCTAGACTAACTATGATAAGACCTAGAATTACCTAGGCTAACTATTATAAGACCTAGAATTACCTATGCTAACTATTATAAGACCTAGAATTACCTAGACTAACTATGATAAGACCTAGAATTACCTATGCTAACTATTATAAGACCTAGAATTACCTAGACTAACTATGATAAGACTTATAATTACCTATGCTAACTATGATAAGACCTAGAATTACCTAGACTAACTATGATAAGACTTATAATTACCTATGCTAACTATGATAAGAGCTAAAATTACCTAGACTAACTAAGATCTAGAATTACCTATGCTAGCCATGATAAGACCTATAATCCCCTAGGCTAGCTCTGATAATACCTAGAATTATCTAGGCTAGCCCTGTTAAGACCCTGAACTACCTAGACTAACTCTTATGTGACCTACACGTACCAAGGCTAGCTCTGATTAGATCTGTAATTATGCTATCATGAAACAGATAAAAATGGTGAAAAATATATAGGTTCTCTCTACTTCAAATCGATTTCGTAGAAAAGAAAGAAGAAAATTGTCCCTTTTCAGTATACTAGTTTACGCAACAGGGTTTCACATTCAGTCCATTGTTTCTTTCTACACCCAAAAATTGGTTCGGTTTGGTTTTAAGGAATATCTTCATAACACACGAACAACTCCATCAGTGCTCCGATCTCCTCCCTTAGATCACACAAGGAGGATCTCAGCACAGTGCACGAGAATCCTAGTGTGTATATAAAGGAATCACATATTCTATAAATATTTTTGTATGGTGGGTATGTTTCTAATTTTTAAATGTTGCCATGGCAGCGGCCTGATAGGTCTACTCTTTACGATTTTCAACTACTGTGGGACTTTTAAAGTTCGCAACTTGTACACGGGACCTCCTATTTTTTCGCCCTTATCCGAGAAGGCTAGGCATCAGATCTCACTACCCAAGAGACCAGGGGTGAGTATGACATCATTAGGACCACTGGTTCTGAAGAAAAAAAAATTTCCATAAATTATATTCCCTCTACTAGGAATCGAATTAGTACCTCTTGAATTCGAGGCGGAAGCCATACCACTTAGCCACTCCGACCCAAAAATTAAAAACATGAGCACATCCAATGTATTGTAAGACCCATCTCAACGTTTATCACATCGCGTTTCTTCTTCTACAAATTTTCATCAAACAGGTTTCCGCATCAGTTGAGTGGACAGGGCAGATGATCACCATTTCCATCAGCTTCATCTACTTCATTTCACTGCTTATCACAATAATCACCGCTCGTCACGCCACGTTCATCTCCCACCCAACCGGCCTGGGACTAGCTGTTGTTTCTGGCACCGCCGTCAGTATCAATGTCTACTATGCCTTCAGTGACACTCGTGCACCAACTTCAGATGTTCCATTCTTGTTTTATACCATGTGAGTTATCATCTACATCATTCCATTCTTGTTTTATACCATGTGAGTTATCATCTTTATTATTTCATATTTTTTATACCATGTGAGTTATCAACTTTATCATTCCATTCATGTTTTATACTATGTGAGTTATCATCTTTATCATCTTTTTTTTTATACCATGTGAGTTATCATCTTTATCATTTCGTTCTTGTCTTACACCATGTAGTTATCATCTTTATCATTCCATTCCTGTCTTATACTATGTGAGTTATTATCTTTATCATTTCATTTTTTAAACCATGTGAGTTATCATCTTTATCATTTCATTCTTGTCTTATACCATGTGAGTTATCATCTTTATCATTCCATTCTTGTCTTATACTATGTTAGTTATTATCTTTATCATTTCATTCTTGTCTTATACCATGTGAGTTATCATCTTTATCATTCCATTCTTGTTTTATACCATGTGAAATATTATCTTTATCATTTCATTCTTGTCTTATACTATGTGAGTTATCATCTTTATCATTTCATTCTTGTCTTATACCATGTGGGTTTTCATCTTCATCATTTCATTCTTGTTTTATACCATGTGAGTTATCATCTTTATCATTCCATTCTTGTTTTATACCATGTGAGTTATCATCTTTATCATTCCATTCTTGTCTTATTCCATGTGAGTTATCATCTTTATCATTCCATTCTTGTTTTATACCATGTGAGTTATCATCTTCATCATCATTTCTCTTATCGCTCCCTGTAGAACTATGGAGCCACCACTGCTGCTGGATTCTGTGCAGAAAGCCTGACCAAAGTATCACGTGATCTTGAAGTTGTGGTTTCTGTAGCAATTTGTTTTATATCTTCTTCTTCTTCTTCGTTCACCCTCAGATGTCAACTTGAATAAGTTCAAAGTTCACCCTCAGATGTCAACTTGAATAAGTTCAAAGTTCACCCTCAGATGTCAACTTGAATAAGTTCAAAGAAAGCAGTGGTCGACCTGAGGCTGTTGATATCTCCGTAGATTTTCTCCAGGAATGGTACTGGTGATAGCCATATGCGTTTTCTCTGTTCCTCATATTTTGGGCACCTTTGAAGCAGATGTTCGGCAGTCATTTTATCGGTGCCACAGTCACACTCATCAGTAGTTCCTATCTTTAATTTGTTGAGCAAATGATATATCAATCTGTTATGACCCGTGCGAAGTCTGCTGAAGATTACTACTTGTTCACTTCTGCTGAGCTGGTAATATGGATCTTTTTTTTTTTGATGGTCTGGATGCTCTGCTTCCCACTTGTGCCTGTATCTGCGCTTAATGAAACTCTTGGCCTCCTCATAAGCTATATTTGTGTCAAGTTGAGGAAGTTTTCCCCCTTCCTTTGCCAATCTGTCAACCTTTTCACTTCCAGGGATGCCGCAGTGAGAAGGGATCCACTGTATCACGACTCTTTTGTATTGCTGACATAGTCTCTGAAGTGTTACTCTCAGGTCATCTAATTCAGAATTACTTTGACTTTTCAGCGTTGTAATTACTGACATCGCATCTGATAAGATAAATACTGGTCTTTCTGAGCTTTCTTCTGTCATTATGATTTCTGCTGCAGTTTTTATGGCCTCTGCCTCTGCTCTGAAGTTACTTGAAATTTCCCTGTTGCGGCTACTATCTTAAGCTCAGGAAGACTCCTCCACCCCCATCTTCTGTTGCATTAGTTGCTGATCCATCTGTATATGCATGGATCCAGGTGTTGCTTGGGTAATGTTTCTCTATATATTTTGTGGTTAGGACTCTCCTTGCTGTTTCATTTTTGCTGTTCTTTCTTTCAATACCAGGAACATTTTCTATCATTTCAGGGAAGCACTTTTGTTTCCAAATTGGTAGCTTGTGTGCAGTACAAATGGGCGTAGCTGTTGATATTGAAATTATGGGGTCTGTTCTCATCTTTGTTTTGACTGTCTCTACAAAGTTGCTTCGCATCAGTCTTCCCCTTCCAAGTCAATTTATTCTCTGGTGCTTTGGGTGGTCTTTCAGCCTCCTGAATTTCTCGGCTTGTTGCTGGGCTCTGCTATCTCTTCTATCCTCCATAGGCTTGAGGTGAGTAATCTTTTCCAACTCTTTTCTGGGCGTTGACTTCATATCCTCTGTTATGATTCTCATTGCTTGGTTTTGGGTTCTGATTATTTTGTCAAAGTTCGGCTTAGCTGCCGTTGACCATGCTGCAATGCCACATTCTAAGACTGGTCTCACTCGCCCAGTATATAGCTTCTTTAGTACTCTCTCGTCTGCTCCCCAACCCATGCCAGCAAGTTTTTTCATGATTGCCATTCTCTGCCTTGCTCTTGTCCTGTTTCTTTCAACCTGGGTTTTCCAAGTCAAGCGGCGATCAAAGGTAATGCCTAAGTAGTTTGGGTTGTCATCCAGAAGTAGATTTTTTTCACATTTACCACCAATTTGGAGCTGGGTGGTTGTTTATGATGAGGTTGCCCATGCATAACTTCTTATTAGTTGCCTCCTAGCACATGTCTGAGGTAGTTGTAGTTATATTCTTTATTGTCTTCTTCGAGACCACCGACAACTGAACTAGATATAACACATGAGAATTCTAATTAATGTATACATATAACACGTGAGAATTCTAATTAATGTATACATATAACACGTGAGAATTCTAATTAATGTATACATATAACACGTGAGAATTTTAATTAATGTATACATATCACACGTGAGAATTCTAATTAATGTATACATATAACACGTGAGAATTTTAATTAATGTATACATATGTGACAGGGACTAGCTGTGCCTCACACCCAAGACCCGTGCACTAAGAAAATTTATAAAGGATCGTTTGACAGGGGTTGCAATTATTGGTTGCTTGCAACTGATGCGTGATGCCATATGATGATGGATGGTATCCGCATGTCTGGTTTTGTGTGGTGTGCAGATGTGTTCAGTCAAAACAATGTTCATACAAAAATAACAGGGCAATCCACATAGGACGTCAGTAAACTCACGACGTATAAAGTCAATGATTCTTGTAACAGCCGTTGACGTTTTTCTTCATTATTTATTGTGGACGCCACAGTGACAAAATGGTTACGCGAATATGTAGGCACATCAAACAGTCATTATCACAGCAACATTCAATACAGCAATAGACGGTAGACAGCATTACAATGATGAGTCAGATGCATGTTATATTTCATAGTGCTGTAAATGTAGTCAGGTGAAAAACTCCATCCTTTTCTATAACAGCCAGGAGATAACCAGATGTATGAGATCAGTTCACTCTCCTTAGTTTGACTTCAGCAAGACAGACACGTCTGCCGAAGTATAAATAATGTCCTCAAAAATATCCTCTAGATAATAAAGGTTTTCCAAACCTAGTTCATTTAACAAAGTAGCAAGTAATGGTCCTTGGTACCTGCATCAACCGATGCAGCACAATACAGCGACATGTGAGCTAGGAAAACATCTCGTGACGACGACTTTCGGAGACAGGCTATGAATCGAAATCGCTCACGACCCAAAATCGATAGAGTTAATGAAAATGTCAATTTACCTTGCTTTCAAGAAATACAGAAATATCACGCCTCCCGGCATGTGCAAATACACTAGAGGTATTATCTCGAATAAACGAAATATCCATAAGAGGACTACACATCCCTGACAGAACAAAAAATAGCGGAGATCCCCTCTTCAACGAGGCATCTCTTTCGCCATTCCAAATCGCTCACTCCACTAGTGGTGGGCGGAAACCGATCGACCAAGAAGCAAGACAAGTCATGCGCAGTCCAGCGCAAAATGACCACAGCTCAAACTTAACTGCATTCGATACCAACGCGAGAAGACAAATGCTTACCGAGAAAAGTGACTATAAATTTCAAGCAGTTGTTGCCCTTGCGTTATAAAATAGATATTGAAATAAAACGATGTTGCGAGAATTTATCACGCAACATATCACCACCTCCTCCCGATAAAAAAAAATGTGGAACATATTTTTTTTTTTCAATATCAAAGAGCATGCGATAAGCGGCTCAAAACGCACGAATTATGCGCTGATAATTAATTAAATTGCCAAACAATAGGCTAATTATAGAGTGTCTGGTGAGGATATACCTCAACAGAAAAATAAATATGTCTCAAAAAATATTCACATCGGGGAGGTGTCACCAACACACATCACGTTAGCATGTAAACACAATATACGTATGCAAGTTACTATAATCATCATTAAACAGCATACTCTAATATTGTCTTTAAAAATGGATGTACAAATCTGATAGGAAAATTTAAATAGTACATTCTTTGACATGTAATGACATAAGTACATAGTAAAGTTAAACTACATGACGATCCAGGACATATGCTCTGGTATTCCGAGGGTAAGTACACAATCTAGAACTCGTCATGCTTGATACTAGTAAGGTAAGTCCTCAGCTCAACAATGACATTCTGAGAAAGTACAAGCAATATAATGCTAATTAATAACTAATATGCTTCATAAGGTACAATACATTATTAATAATTGTGGCTGTTTAGTAAACTAACGGCCCTTATATTAACTACTCAGTCCTCCTCTATCATCTTAAAAAACGAACAGAAGAAGATGACAACAAAGCACGATAGTGTGTACATATAAAGTAAGTACAGATGTGCTAATCTATTGTAGAAATATAGGTGTGTTATGACTCTGTAATATATGGAAATATAGGACAGAAGTATTAGTTGGAGTCATGTGGGCATCTAGACAAAATGTCAGCCATCACATTATCCGCACCACGGATAGCTCGTACCGTGAAGTGAAAAGGTTGAAGAGCTATAGCATATCGAGTGGATCTCGAACTCTTCAAATTCTTAGTCTGAATAGCTGTAAGAGCTTTCTGATCAGTCTCTAGAATGAAATGTGCGCCCAGGAGGAATCTTTGTAGCTTTAGAATTGACCAAACCATCGCTAACAACTCACGGTCTAAAACCGAGTAGTTCCTCTCTGCCGCATTTAGTTTTCTAGAAATGTACATAACAGGATGCAGAGTATTTGCATATTCTTGCATCAGTGCTGCTCCAATCCCAGTGGATGAAGCATCACTCCGAAGAACAAAAGTCCTATCAAGAGTAGGTAATCTTAAGATGGGAGGAGAAGAAAATATATTCTTGATTTGGTCTAGTGAAGATTGGCATTCTTCAGACCAACGGACCAGATTAGGCGAACCTTTCTTCAACAATGTTGAGAGAGGTGCCATGATCGAAGATAAATTTGGAATAAATCTCCCATAAAATTGAATTAAACCTAAGAGACTCCTAACTTGTTTCTTCGTTTTAGGAACAGAGATGTTCAGTATTTTGGAAGTATTGTGGTCTTCTGTCTTCAAGAGACCATGACCAACACGATGACCCAGGAAAGAGATTTCACCAAAACCAACAAAAGCTTTAGAAGGTTTTGCTGTCAAATTATTCTCACGTAGAGTGGACAGTAAGTCATATAACCCTAAATAGTGATCTTCCCAGGTATCACTGAAGAGACAGATGTCATCTAAGTATGCGATGACATCCGAACGATGTGACAGAATTCGACGCATCATGCGAACGAAAGTGGCAGGGGCGTTCATGAGACCAAAAGGCATAACATTCCATTGAAATAGACCCCTAGGTGTAGAAAAAGCAGTAAGAGGTTTGGCATGCTCTGCTAAAGGCACTTGCCAATAACCTTTAGACAAGTCAAGTTTAGTGAAGAATCTAGAATTAGAAAGTCTAATCAGTAGATCTTCTAACAAAGGCATCGGTTCAGCGTCGAACTTTGTGACCTGATTCAATTTGCGATAATCAACGCAAATTCGTATGTTCTTATCCTTCTTCCGGACAATAACCATGGAAGAAGAATATGGTGAAGTCGATGGTTCAATTATATTTAATTGAATCATTTCATCCAATTCCTTTTCCACTTGCGACTGAAAGTGTATAGGAATAGGATACGGCCTAACCCTAATTGGATTATTGTCGGTAAGAATTATGTCATGTTCTATGACATCTGTGTGTCCAGGAATGTCAGTGAGAACATCCTGAAATGTTTGTAACATCGACGAGACTTGTCGATGTTCGTCACCAGAAAGATTAGGAGAAACAGAAACGTTTTTCCAAGATTCCGTGGAATGTAATGGAACCACTGGAAGGGGAAGGTTGACATCAGAGAAGGTAGCTTCCTCATCCTGAATGACAGACAGGGATGAATAATGACCGTGAGGTGCAGGAGCATCATCCGTTGCCTGGAAAATAGGCAGCAAATAGTCCGGACGTTCGTGAAATTCCGAAAGCATGTTTATGTGGAAAGTTTTATGCTTTCCATCAATATCGACCACATAGTCAACATCGGAAATCCGAGAGACTATTGCATACGGACCTTTCCATGCAATAAGAAGTCTATTTTCCCTACTGGGGAGTAGGACGAATGCTTTGTCACCTGGACAAAGTTGTCGTAGACATCTATTCTTGTTAGCAAACTGCCTTGCCTTCTCTTTAGCAATTTCTGATGAAGCAGTTGCTAGCTTACATGCCTCAATGATCTTTTGTCTAAGAGCAATGACATACTCATATGAGGATTGAGTTTCATCGCTAATATCATCGGCAGTGATGAGATCGTGTAATAAAGACATAGGGCCGCGTGGACGCGCGCCAAAGACAAGTTCGAAGGGAGAAAATCCTGTGTGTTCATTAGGGACTTCTCTATAGGCAAAGAGAGCCGCGGGTAAAACCCTGTCCCAATCTTGAGGATGATCTTCAGTTATCTTACCAAGCAAAGTCTTGAGCGTTCTATTCAGACGCTCAACTAACCCATTAGACATAGGATGGTAGATACTACTGAGAGATCGTTCAATATGTAAGGTAGACATTACCTGTGACATAGTGTCAGATATGAGTTGAGTGCCATGGTCTGACAATATTTCTCTGGGGAACCCCAAGCGAGAAAATATCAACCAAAGAGCATCTGCGATATCTGTAGTAGATATGCTCTTAAGAGGAATAGCCTCTGGCCAACGTGTGCACATATCGACACATGTAAGGATAAACTGATGTCCTCTGGCCGACTTGACCTTAAAAGGGCCAATAATATCTATGGCCATTTTCTGAAACGGCCGAATAGGAATGTCAGCAGCCTGGATAGGCGCAGCATGTCGTGGTCCTCTAGATTTGACCTCCTGACATACCTTGCATGATCGGCAGTAAATACGAATGTCCTTATTGACAAAAGGCCAAAAGAAAGCCGCAAGGACTCTCGACTTCGTACGGGCAAAACCCATATGTCCAGCACATTGCGAGTCATGAGCATGTTGTAATATTTGGACTCTCATGCTCTTGGGAACAAGAATTTGCGAATGTGCCGACGTAGTCGAATCTTGTACCATACGTACAAGTACGCCGTTTCTCATTGCAATCCAAGATTTTCTATTTGTATCCTGATTCGGATCACCTTTCTTCGCAAGAACGAAGAATTTTTTTAAAGAAGGATCTTCTTCTTGCAATTTTATGAAAGAGTCACGAGTGATTACTAAGTGACTATCTTGGCTATCAACTTCATTATCACTATTCAGTGAAGTTTCGGGTGTTTGTAGAGCTTGTGCTCTTGTAACTACTGCATTTGTAGCTTGCATGTTATTATCTTCCCAAGCAGCAATCTGCTGTGGGGTACACTCCCTAACTCCGTGAATACGACCAATAATAAGGTCCGCAATAGGATTAGGTAAGAGACAAGCATGCACATCTCCAGTAAAGAAAGGAGTGGCAATGCGAATTACAGCAGTAGGATATTTTTCTAGAGTGCCGCCAAATGTGACACATTTAATAACCCTTCCTGTAGCACAAGATGGATCTACAAGCGATTGTCTAACACCAATAGTGGTGCATCCGGAATCGAAAAGTAGTGAGACCGGAGTATCATTAACAAGACCCTTATGTAGAATTAAAGAACCCCTCCCGTCATGCGCAACAGCAGCAGGAAGAGCGGGAAGTGGGTGACCACAACTCAAAGTAGTTATGGTACCCGGTTCGAATAAAGTACTGCATTGGGGGCATTTGTTTGCTCTCTCAAAGTCAAAAGCAGAACCAGTGACAGCGTCAAAGTTTTTACTATCAACAACATGATTACAGGCTCCCTCAGTTTCCTGTTGTACAGCATTAGCCTGCTGATATCTCTTTTTTTTGTGTTGAGATCTACCCCGACTATTATTACCTCTGAAGTTATCAGAGTTATTATTATCTCTGCAGTTATTATTGTCTCTATTGTAATTGTTATCCTGGTTCGAATTCCAGTTTCCACGATTACTATCATGTTCACATTGATGCGAACATCTATTTGTTTGGTTCTGAGGTCTTCGGCAGGAATAACCTCTATTACCATATCCTCTTTTGAAATGCTTATAATTATTAGGGTGATAGTAACGAGTACTATCAGGTTGTCTCCAATTCTTCGAAGAAGAATCACCATGAAATTGATTTCCATGATTTTGACAGAAATTACCGCTACTCTTTCTATCAAAATTTTGTTGGGATCTACGAGCAAAGTTTTGACCATACGGAGCTGCCGAAGCAACTGGTAAACCTTCTTTCACCTTAGAGTTACCCATGGTTATGTGTGGGTGCGCAGTTACGTATTGGCAACAGAAATCTTCCATTTCTTTTATTGTTTTAGGTTTACGTTCATGAAGGAAAGCAAGGAAAGACTCATTGACAGACGACATGACTTTGTCTCTAAGTATTAAGTCCATAAGTCCTTCATAAGTTTTTTCCGTCTTAGATAGTTCAACCCATCGTGAGAAAGTAATGCGTATTCTTGCAATAAACTCGGAGAATTCAACTCCATTTTCAGGTAACATGTTTTTAAATTGTAGACGATAGCCGTCTTCGTTAAGCTGATATTTCTTTAACAAAGCGGCCCTGACAACCTCATAATTGTTCTTGTCAGGTTCATCCACCATATTTAATATACTTAGAGCTTTACCTGTCAGTATCCCTGATAACTGATAAACATATTTTGCTTTGTCTATGTTATGAGCTGTACATGCTTGTTCAAATCTGTCCAGATAGAACATTATGTCATCACTGGAAGGACTAAATGTTGGTAACTTAATCTTAAAAGTATCATTATTAGCCTTACCAGAAGATGAACCCTTGTTTGAATCATTACCATTACTCATGCTCGTCAATTTCAATTTTTCCAACTCTAAAGCTAAGACCTTTTCTTCATGTTCCATTTTTGCTTTCTCTTTCCTCTCATCAGACTCTCTCTGTAATCTTCTTTCCTCAGCCTGAGCCTCTTTTTGAAGTCTTTCATTTTCAGCTTCTTTTTCAAGTCTTTTATTTTCAGCCTCTTTTTCAAGTCTTTCATTTTCAGCTTCTTTTTCAAGTCTTTTATTCTCAGCCTCTTTTTGAAGTCTTTCAGCTTCTAGCTGTAGCTGGAGTTTTCTTTCCTCAGCTTCTGATTCCCTTTTTTGTTTTTCCATTTCCATTTGGAATCTTTTTTCATCCACCTGCATCTGCAGTTTCTTTTGTTCAGCTTCCATATGCAGTTTCTTTTGTTCAGCTTCCATTGCTTTATCATATCGAGCAGTTGCAAATTCTTCTAACTTATCACCAGTCTTCCCAAGCAATTTACCCTGCTCAATAAAGTGCTCAAATGTAGACATGTTGTCTAACATATGAGTCCAAAACCTGAAATAATTAACTAATTTATTTCAAACCTAAGTGTAACAAGTCTTAATTAAGCACTTGTATATTCACATCACATTATATTATCCCAGTCTCTGTGGGAAACAAGTCTCCAATCAAAGAACTTGTATATGAAATATCAGCACTCAATTCTTGATCATAAGTGCACTTCTCATTCAATAGTGCACGACACTATTCATCATTCATTTATCATCAGTGTAGTAGTAACAGTGCATTAGCATAGCCCATTAACTAATTACTATAACTGTAAACAATGACTATGTAAACACATGCAGAATGTAAACATTGAAAATGTAAACAATACAAACAATGTAAACAATAACAATGTAAACAATAACAAAGATCAGCAACAATACAAAAACGTTCGCAGAAATCAACTAAAAATAAAGCAGAAATTAATGAAATATCACAAAAAATGTGACGATATCTGCGATAGAATTAAACAAAATACATGACACCACAGTGTATAAACAAAAATGTTGTATGAAACTAAATTATAGACAAGAGTAGGCTAACAAATACAAACAAATCAAAACAAAACTAAAGAATGCGAAATAATAACGAAAACAATATTAAAACATGTCATCACAGCTAACATAAATAGCAACAGAAGTCGCTTAGCAAATTCCAGTATCGGAAATTTGCAAACCCTACAGAAAACGCTCACAATAGACGACCTCTATGACGTGGCATAATCTAACGGAGACACCACCCAACCGAGAACCCGCTGAAATATAAACATATAAATATACAAATAACATATAAACATATAACATATAGAATGAGATGATACACAGAAGACTCAGCAGAAGTATAAGGGCACAGTTTACATACAAACACGCCACTTAACTTATAGGCTTCCAATCGTAGAACAGCAGAAAAACGGATGTCAATCAACGTCCTAAAGAGCGAAGCTCCAACGATGATGGCACATCTGAACTGCTTCCACTGCT
>JAMPIV010011386.1:0-36189 GCA_024509875.1 Oreohelix idahoensis
AAAAAGTGAAGGACATGATGCCGGGAGCCAACATGTTGATTACTCACGTTGAAATGTATCTAACTAATGTATGTTGTCCATGATTTAAGTTTGAATTATTATTGTATTAGAGCATATTAGAAAGCCTCCGTGTTCAATGAACACTGGTTCAAACATGCCAGACGCATTCATATATAAAAGAAAAAGATGAGGGAAAAATTTATAAAAGGAAATGTGGTTACCCCACATTATCTTATTGAGGAAAACTATGTAAACGTACAGTGGCGTATCTGCCATAGGGATCTGAGGGGAATGGTCACAGCAAAGTGTGAGTCAAGAGAAATTATGGGGATTGAGTGCACTAATTGAAATGCACGCGAGGCTGACCCCCATTCCCTCCGTCTGAATGGTAAATAAAAGATTAAGTAGATCAGATGTAAAATAATATGACAACAAAATATAAAGGTAGGTTATCAGGCACTCGTAGGAAAATAAAGAAGTAGAACACCATGACAATCAGAAAATACAACATGACATGTGTGGCTTACCCTGGAATTTGGAACACTTGGGCCCTTTTGTTGCCCCCACGCCGCGGTCCACCCCTCCCCCAGCTATTCCTGTTGCCAGCTGGTAGACAGGAATCCTGATGAGTGTCGTTTACGCCACGATGTCCCCTACACTTTTAACATATGCAGTCCATGATGAAAACAGAAGTGAGCATGGGTGGGTGTGAGACGTGAATATCGATATTTCTGCAACAACACAATATCCTATCTTTCATACAAGAAACCCCCAGGTGATATGTTTTTTAAGGAACCTGGGTACATTTGAACAGTTTCGGTTTACATAAACCTTGTTTATTCAAGTCATACTCAGGACTTTTGAGGGGTATATAACATTACAGCCCCTCATACACAGTTGACTCTCTCTCTTAGGAGAATAAATTTAAGCTGTGAACATTCAAACAGGAAATACTATTATAATAACATTGTTGTTTATATGGGCAGATTGTCCACACAATTTTAGTTAATAGTTTATGTAAACTTGTGATCTTGTCCCTCATTTTCAAAGACCTGTCCAAACGATATGACTGGGGACAGGCAAAATAAATTGTACAGAAAATTAATTTAAAGAAAAAACTTAACCACAGTTTTATTTCACTTCCTCATAGTTAAAACTTAAAGAGTTTTTGGGTTGTTTACCATCATTCATTTCTCCCCTTAGACACTAGGTACACCAGACACTAGAGCCACAAGAGTGGACCGGTGAGATCTAGGGAGGTAGCGTTTAGGAGTTCCTGCACATAATTCTTCATCATCATTTTTTTAGAGTCAGGGGCCTACATGTGCTTGACCTCACACGGTTAATACAGACACCGATTTCATTCTTTGTTAGGATACCATCATAACCTCCCCAGCAAAATCTAACTTTGCTACATAGTGGTAGAGCAGAAGTAGAATCTCTCTCCAGAAAGTATGAAGTTCCAGTGTCTGAGAAGTACACTGGTATCACAAGTGAGTTACAGCTGTGAATGACTCTGAGCTGGACAAAAATAGATTTAGGCTTCAGAAGTTTAAGTTGCTACTTTCGCTATAGTAACCCTATGTGATAATATAATTAAATTAGAAAAAAGTAACTCAAAAATTTAACAGTTAAAAAGTTAACCAAGTCAAATGGAGTACAATTTTCATAATTTATTATGTACATCTATATATTCTTGTAATGAGAAATGGGTGTTGGAAGATGGTAAAATGTATGATTATTTATGGTTACAAATTAAAATAAATAATAGAAAAGTCTTGGATTTATCTTTCCGCTGAAATTACACAAAAGTTTGTCACAGTATCTCTTTGATATCTCTTGCTATCTAGTTCTATCATCATAGACAGGTCGTTTTTAGAAACTGCTCACAGGATTTGTTGATGGATACACATAAAACTCATCTGAATCTTTAGTTCGAGGTTCCTGAGACACATCCTCTTGAATCCGGAAGACTTTCCTTTCATGCCCGCCCTATAACTTACGGGGGACTAATGTGTTTGAAGATTGATTGACCTCTTGTAGGCTTCAGTTAGCAGGATCAACGGTCTTCAAGTCTTTTTTGGGTAAATTCGGTCAGGAATGATCATAATCTTGATCAGCAATGGTCATAAAAACTGATCATAAAAACCTGGAACAAAAGGTAATTGGTGGCCATGGTGTTTCCAACAATCTCACCCACCCAACTCTGTTCATGATGCGACCATGTCTTCATTGTTTTGTAATATAAATGAATGAATCATGGTAGTATGTTACAGAAGATACCATGATTGTAGCTACAAATTATGCGAGAATAAACGCTCAATTAAGTACGATTTAGGCATTAAAACGATAATAAATACATTTAGCCCGCATGTGTCTGACGACTGGCATCTTCGAAAGCCAAGCAGCGCTGCCTTTTGCACAGTGCTAAGCCTATAGAACGATTTTATTGGAAAAAAGTCTGACACGCTTTAGATTTCGTTTTCGACAAACACTACTAATATTTAACTTTTTGCCCAATCTGCTGTATACACTTTGTAGTCTAGCCTTACAATTAAACTATTAGGCGGAAGTATACCCCAATATAGCTATCTGAAGTAACACTTTCTGTCAACTTTGTAGCAATACAAAAACTAGTAGTAATCCTTACATTTTTTGGTAGTATTTACACGATACAATTGCTAACTAGTAACGCAAATTCTTTAACCCGCCCCGTCTACCCCCGTCGCTAACACAGTCTGCAACGCATATATTCACCCTGCAAAAAGCCAGCAAGGCCAAAAAAACCACGCAGACAGTTTTATTTCCACGAAACGGTAGCATTTGTGATGTACCTAAAACTGTAGTTAGTTGCAAAACACATGCTCGCGAGAGGAAAGAGAGGACGATGGCGGACTTGTGTAAAATTTTAGTTGACGATGGACGATGACAAAAATTGGAAATCTTAAACCATTATGTAGCTCCCCATAAGAATTACATGATAGTACGACGCAGAGTTAGCTGAGTAAGAATGTACCTTAAATAATACGATAGTCCCAGTATTAGAGAAGTTATTGAAGAAATTACTAATATCTAAGAAAAACACGACCAGACACACCACTGGCGTTCCTGCTCATGTTTTTTCGGTAACGTTTAGGGGGACGCGAGCTGGAAAAAGAGGCAGGGAGGTACATTCAAATTAGCTTTGGAGGTGAAAAAAACAGAGTATGAATGGGAAAGGGGAGCGGTACGGAAGAAAATGTAATCCTAAACGTGATATCTCTTTGTATTTGGCATGACTAGAGCAGACTAGCAATCGACAACCAGTTATTCATAATTGTTTTGGGTTTTTCATTCAATCTGCATATGAATTCAAGTAGTTGATCGTTAAGATTTGCTAGGCTGGTAGATATTAGCAAAGGCCTTGACTATTCATTGCCTGTTGAACTAATATTTTTATACAGATATCGACGCTGAAAAACAGCTGTGTTATTTATAAACTTAGATAAAGAATCAAGTCACAGTCTAGTACGAATTCGGAGTGGAAGCTGAGGCCATTTCTTCACTAAATAAGCGTACATTTATTTTATATATTTCTTGATATGTGGTAAGGATATTTTATGAAAATTTTACTATGTTTGGTCCAACAACAAAGTTAGATACTGCTATTGGGGAAAAAGTGTAGGACATGTCGGAAGCAGACATTGTTGAGTTCTTCATCACAGTAAACGGATGTCTAACTGATGTATGTTGTTATGATTATGTTGACATATTATTGTATTAAAAAATAGTTTAGCAAGCCTCTGTGTTTCAATGAACACTGTTAACATGCCTGAAGCAAATATAAGTAAAAAGAAGAGAAAGAAATATCATTAACAAAGGAAATGTGGTGGTTTACTCTACATTATTGTATGGAGAGAAAAAGTATGTGAAACGTACAGTGGCGTATCTAGGATAAGGACTTGAGGTGTGGTCACAACAAGGTGGGAGGTCCTGTACGATTCGGGGCTAGTGCATTTGTAAGGCACGCGAGGCTGACCCCATACCCACATAGGAAATTAAGTGTTAGAATAAATGATCAGCAGATAAAGGACAGGGTGTTCCTTTTTTGTTGCAGAGGGTCTATGTTCCTGTTGCCGGGCTGGTGACAGGAAACCTGCCTGAATGCTTATAAACGCCAACCAGGTCTCCAACCAAACGTATATGCTGTTGAATATCCAGTAGGAGCTGTGGCGATTGTTGAACTTGCAATTTCTGCAACTACCTATCGTATTATCTTACAACAAGGACTCTCAGGTGAAGAGTAAAACCTCTGGGCAGCTCTGACATTTTCTCTGTGTTTTCAAAATATTACACAGGAATTTTATGGGGGTAGGATGAACTACAGCCCTCATATACAGTGACTCTCCCGTTATATAAATACAGCGAATTAGCTTAATATTTCATACAGGAAGAACAGTTATAAATACATAATAACTTTTATTGGTATTGGGCAGATTGTGCCCAACATTTTTAAATTGTTCTTTTTGATCTCGTAAACTATCTGTCTTTGTTTTTTCCAAGACCTGTCCACAACCTATGAATTAGTTATTAACTTCTTTTATAGAAACTTAAAGTGTTTGATTGTTGTGTACCATCATTCATTTCTCCCTGTAGTGGTGTTTGATGGTATTGTATGATGGTGATATTACTAAATGTAATTGTATGAGGCCAGCTGTGAAGGCTCCTGAGATAAGATGTAGTTGTGAATTGTCAGAAGGCCTTTCTTGCTACCACTACGACCTCACACTATTTTTTTTTTTTTTAAATGAATGTAGCTACGTAAAGTGTCTAGGGTTATGATATGTAGTGTGGTGTAATAGGTTATAGATATACCCACAGATATTTAACAAGACTAATAATATTAATAAATGTTAAAATACACTGAACTAACTCACGTGTGTAAAATTTTTTGATAGAATTATATTACATTTATTTTGTTCTGGATCAATTTTTTTGATTGACCAGAACTTAAAAGGATTTAGAGATTATGAAAGAAATGCATGGAATATTATATCATAAATGCAATAGTGTACATATATATGTACTATACTAGTTAGTTTTATTAAAATGTTCTAGTAGTCATCTACTTGGGAGGAAAGTTAATGTTTGTGCTGTTGGGGTGGCCTCATCACACCTGTCTATATTGACTACACAGTGTCCAGAAAATGGTGGGAATTTTTATGGGGGTATTAGTAACTACAAAGCGTTGGTGAATGTCCAGCAGACCAGAGGCTCACTCATCTTGTAGTTGTAGCTCTGGTGCTGAAATCTGGTGGTCCCACCTCTCCGTGCTGGCGGGCAATAATGGTGGTCTCTGTCACAAGTACTGCACAGATACACTCGAGTAAAGTCACCAACTGAATAGACACTGCTTTGTTGACAACAGAAACTCACAGCTCTGCAATCAAAGTATGGGCCATGTGTCAAAATCTATTCTCTACCCACGTCTGGACACAACACTGACACAACAACCACATCATACAGACAGGTCAGATCTCTCTGACCAAACAGCACATTTACCATGGTGGTTTTACATCAGATAGATCCTCCCAGACTATACATTCTGAAAAATATTTATTAGTTTTCTGCCCTAAAAGAGGATAGGTAATATGTTTCATTATTCTCAACACTTGATCTGTCTTGCCTAACCCTTGCTGGAGTTTATGTACATTGTTGGTCCCTAGACCCTGACTAGGGCGGGGGGGGTCTAGAGCAAATCCCTACTTGTTTGTAAGGCTAGATTTCGATATGGCAGTATCAAATCACTCGAACATTAAACAATATTCAAAATATACAAAGAAATAATTTCAATCTTACCAGATTATGAATAAATAACACAGAATTGCTAGCAAAACTCAGCTGAGCTGCTGGCTATAGTATGGCGTCCCTAAACTTCTTTCACTTTCTTTCATATGGAAATCACCACACTTTAAAATCTGTGTCTATCACTGAACAACTATTGAAGAATGGCCCCACTTTCGCGTCTGAGCGCTAATAATATGATTGTCTGTAGCCAATCACTGCCTAGGTTTATTTTAAATTCAAATTTCCTACCCTAAAGTCATTTCAGTCATGCTTCAGTCAAGTATGGATGGTTATCTGTTAGTCTGTCCGTCTCTACTAGTTTTTTTTACAAAACGTACTTGATTTTTGAACCAACCTTTCTCTCCCCTCCAAAATTTTGTCGTTAAAAGTTATTTTTAGACACAGCCACCACAAAATCCCTTCTCTTCCATACTAAGTAGATTTGAACACCTGCGTCTCGAGGTCGTGTTTTTTTGTGCAAATAGCGACACTTTTAGATACAATACAGTCTGTCGATGATGTGAACAACACTGTCTTTTGTCATTATCTTCAATATTATCTATCCGTTTGTAAAATTAAGAACATATTAGTTCACTGCTCAGAATGGGCCATCCGGCCAGCTAATTTTTATATTCCTAACATTAATATTAAGAAAAAAATACTTTTTAAATTTTGTAATATTTCGAACATCTGCGTTTAGCCGCTGAATTCAAATCAAGGGCTTGGTATCGCAAAAGCGTCCATTCCGTACTTCGTGTCAATTTGGGGGACGTGAATTTTTACTTTCCTCCATCCCCCCCAATTGCGTCTCCTTAGCCTTTCCAGTCTCACGCAATCTTTCCAGTCATATTTTTTTCCTTTTTATCCGCCGTTCCCCTCCTGTCTAGCAAGTCAATTATTATGGAGGATGATGACCCGCGGTCTAGGCGATCATGTACTATTCGCAGCCTACGCATTATGTTTTTATCCTTAAATGTTATCTTTGGAGGTATTTTACCGTTGTATCTCTGTCAATTTCACTACACTCCCCTAGACACTAAGTACACCATACACCATACACTAGAGCCAGAAGATTGACCGTCTGAGACCTAGGGAGGTAGCTGTAGGTTCTCTGCACATAATTCATCATCATCATTTATAGAGTCAGAGGCCTACTTTTGCTTGACCTCACACGGTTATAGCAGACACCTTTTCATTCTTTTAGGATACCATCATAACCTCCCCAGCAAAATCAACTTTGCTACATAAATTGGTACGCTTGTCCGGGCATCTGAATTTCTCTTAGTACTACATTCATCGGGATCTGGGGTTTAGCTTTAACAACAGTCTATTTTCCCAGGGAATCCCCATATAGTATTACCCAAGATTTGGGTAGTGAAGAAAGTGTCAGAGTCCAGATTTAATTAAGTAAATCTATAATTAGTTAGAGATTTTGTTAGAACATTTTGTACTTATTAGAATGGCAGATCTGGCCAAGTTTCGCTCTGCGGCTGTACAGACTGCTAAAGAAATGAACATGGAGGGTCAAGCTTTGATTCAATATGTAACTTCAGAATGTGACAAGTATATTGAAAGGGAGGATAGGAAGATAGCAGAAGAAAGAAAGTTATAGTTACAAATTGAGGCTGACAAAGAAATTAAGAGGCTGCAGATTGAGGCTGACAAGGAGGCTAGGGCATTGGAGGCTGAGACTAAGAAGTTACAGATAAAAGCAGAAAAAGAAGAAAAACGACTGCCGAAAGGGAGGCAGAAGAAAAACGACTGCAAAGGGAGGCAGAAGAAAAGAGATTGACTGCCGAGAGGGAAGCAGAAGATAGAAGATTGCAGAGGGAGCATGAGCTACGACTAAGGGAGTTAGAAATTCAAGGCCATGCTCCTGAAAATGGTGCTAGCCCCTTTGCCTCAGATGCCACTACTAGTCAGGGAGCTTCAACCTCAGCTATGGGTTTTCATGTTGACCATTTTGTTGAGAAAGACGATGACATAGAAGGATATATAAGCAGGTTTGAACTTTTAGCTACTACTTATGGGTTAGAAAGAGAAAGATGGGGGGTAAAGTTGTCTCAGGGACTTCGGGGAACAGCTTATGAAGTGTTTTCCAAAATGAGCAGGGATGACCAAGACAACTATGACATGTTGAAGCTTGCTCTTCTGTTAAGATACGAAAAGAACGGAGAGTTTTATAGAAAGAAGTTTAGGAATGCCAGGCTACTGTCGGGTGAGACCTATCACCAGTTCTCCGCCCGGTTGGAAACGTATATGGAGAAATGGGCTACTTTGGGGAAAACCCAAGATCTCAAAGAGATGATACTCATTGAACAAATGAGAGAGTCCATGGCTCCAGACATGAGAAAGTTTCTCATGGAACAGGGTGCGGAGAGGCTGGGGGAGATAATAAATGTCGCTGAGAGGTATCAGGCAGCCCAGGCAGAGGTAGCTGGCAAAAAGAAGAAACAAATAGATCAAAGAAAGGCCCCTCAAAACCATAACAAATTCGATAATAGAAATAAGCAGAACTTCGATGGGCCTCGAAATGAATTTAAGAATAGACCCTCACAATTCAATGATAGAAGAAATGATGAAAGAAAACCTTTTAACCAAGGAAAGAGGTATTGTAAAAATTGTCGGATGGACAACCATAACACTGAAAATTGTAGAAAGAAAACTCCAAGTTTCGCTGCCATGAAAACGGGGAGGAAGGGAGTAAAGGTCAACTCTATTGAACAGCAGGAACCTTACCACCCCCCAGTGTGTGAAGATGTAATATGCAATGGAGTCACCATAAGGTGTTTGTATGATACGGGATTGGATTATGATTCAGTTGTGAGTTCTCACCTGGTGCAGGCAGATCAATACACCACAGAAACAGTGGAGATCCAAGCGGCAACCAAGGACGTAGCGACCATGACACTTCCCATTGCCAGGATAAATGTGAAGACGCGATATGTGGAAGGAGTAATCAAGGCAGCAGTATTAAATGATCCAATCTACCCTCTGATATTGGGGTGTAGATATGTCTTCTTGGGGAATGCTAAGAGACCGGTGATCATGGCATCAGTCCAGACACGATCTCAATCCCGGAAGGAAGAAGATGAACCCATAAATACTCATCCAGAGGAGATGAGAAAGGCACAGGCTGAAGATAAGTCACTGAAGCCGTGTTACAAGAAACTCCCAAAGAGCCATACTCCTCCTAATAAAGGAGAATTCTATATGAAGAGTACATTGCTATACAGGAAGGCCGGCACTGGTTCAGCTGGTCACGCACAGCTGGTCCTTCCTAGTTCATATAGGGAGAAAGTAATGGAGTTAGGTCATACTATCCCCTTCAGTGGTCACATGGGGATTAGCGCAACAGGACAGCGTATAGCTTGTCATTATTTCTGGCCAGGGATAACGGAAGACATTAAGAGATATGTGAAATCCTGTCCCGAATGCCAGAGGGTAGCTCCAAAGCATTGGACTGCTCCAGCAACTCTTGGGGAAATGCCCATAGTGGGAACCCCTTTTGAGAGAGTTGCAGTGGATATTGTGGGACCTCTCACTCGGACCAAGAGGAGGAACAGTTACATCCTTACTCTGGTAGACACTTGTTCTATGTGGGGAGAGGTGGTAGCCCTGTCATCAATCGATTCAAAACATGTGGCAGAGGCATTACTTACGATATTCACAAGGTTAGGATTCCCGCATCAAATCTTGACTGATAATGGCTCTCAGTTCAAGGGGAAGCTAACTGAAGAGGTTTTCAAATTGTTTCAAGCCAAGCACTTTCATTGTAGTCCGTATCACCCCCAAGGGAACGGCCAGGTAGAGAGGTTCAATGGGACTCTCATTTCTATCCTGAGAAAGCTGGCACATGAGAAACCTGAGACGTGGGACCACTACTTGCCCGCCGCATTGTTTGCCTACCGGGAAGTACCACATAATTCAACTGGAATGGCACCCGCAACACTCCTATTTGGGAGGCCTATAAAAGGTCCGTTGGAAGCTCTTTTAAGGACCTGGACAGATGAGAAGGCAGAGGAGACTGTTACCTCATCATACCAATATGTGAACGAACTGACCACTCGTTTAAAAACCAGTTGGAAACTGGCAAATGAAAATTTGAGACAAGCCAGGAAAAAGCATGCTGCTTATTATAATAAAAAAGCGAAGGATAGAGAACTTGCTGTAGGGGAGAAGGTACTTCTTCTATTGCCAGGCAGCAACAATAAACTTCAGATCGGATGGCAAGGGCCATATACAGTTTTGGAAAAGGTATCCAGAACAAATTATAAGATAGACAAAAAGGGAAAGGAGAAAGTCTATCATGTGAACCTTTTGAAGAAATATCTGGACAGACAAATCCAGGAGGGATCACATTTAATGGCCTTGTCTATAGCAACCGAGATGAAAAATGAACCTCTCTCCTCGGTTGAATACCCACTGAAAACCAGTGAAACGTTTGCACAGGTGAAAATCAGTAATCACCTGACAAAAGGACAGAAGGAGAAGGTTCAAAAGGTCCTTGAGAAACATACAGATGTGTTAACTGATAAACCAGGGCACACAAATTTGTTGTCATATGATATGAAACTACTAGACCCAGCACCCATCTGTATGAGGCCTTATTCTATTCCGTTCGCTAAGGAAAAAGCTTTAAAAGAGGAGATTGATTATCTGTTAGAAGAAGGGATTATTTCTCACAGTGAGTCTCCTTACAGTTCCTGTGTGGTTCTGTTGCGGAAACCATCAGGAGAACATAGACTGTGCATAGATTACAGGAAACTGAATGCTGTCACAGAAGGTCAGGTGGATCCATTACCTGATACTACTCAACTTTTTGCCAGGCTGAACAAGGCAAAATATTTTTCTAAGGTGGATCTTAGCAAAGGCTATTACCAGATTCCAGTAAAGCCTGAGGTTCGACCTTATTTGGCATTTAGCACCTCGGAAGGTCATTATGAGTTCAACATGTTCGATTTCAAGAATCGCAAAGGTCAACCTGATACTATAATTTGGACAGCACAGTGTGAATTGGCTTACCAGGAGTTAAAAGAGAAGCTTACAAGCAGGCCAGTGTTGCAATTGCCTGACTTGACTAAAGAATTTATTGTGAGAAGTGACGCAAGCAATGTAGGCCTGGGCGCTACATTATTGCAAAGGTCCTCCTCACAAGATGGGGAATTGAACCCAGTCGCTTATGCTAGCCGCAAATTGAACAAGGCGGAAAAAAATTACTCAACCAGTGAAAAAGAATGTCTCGCTTTAATATGGGCTATAAAGAAATTCCAGATTTATTTATATGGCCGGACATTTGCGGTCCAAACGGACGATTCTCCCCTCGTGTTCTTATCACAGGCCAAGCATGAAAATTCTAGATTATTGAGATGGTCTCTCTTGTTGCAACCATACTCATTTTTGATAGACTACATTCCCGGCCCTTTGAACGTTGGTGCAGACTTTCTGAGCAGACATCCTTATGATGAAGATCAGAAAAACGAGTAAGACTTCATGGAGCTAAGTTATCTCGCTCATTATAACCTGCAAATGAATGCATGTTTTAGGATGGGAGGTGTGTAGCAAAATATGCGAGAATAAACGCTCAATTCAGTACGATTTAGGCATAAAACGATAATAAATACATTAGCCCGCATTGTCTGACGGTTGGCATCTTCGAAGCCAGCAGCGCTGCCTTTTGCACAGTGCTAAGCCTATAGAACGATTTCATGGAAAAAGTCTGACACGTTTTAGTTTCGTTTTCGACAAACACTACCAATATTTAACTTTTGCCCAATCTGCTGTATACACTTTGTAGTCTAGCCTTACAATTAACTATTGGCGGAAGTATACCCCAATATAGCTATCTGAAGTAACACTTTCTGTCAACTTTGTAGCAAAACTAGTAGTAATCCTTACATTTTTTGGTAGTATTACACGATACAATGCTAACTAGTAACGCAAATTCTTTAACCCGCCCCGTCTACCCCGCGTCGCTAACACAGTCTGCAACGCATATATTCACCCTGCAGAAAAGCCAGCAAGGCCAAACCACGCAGACAGTTTTATTTCCTCCTAATGGTAGCATTTCTGATGTAACTAAAACTGTAGTTATTTGAAAAATACATGCTCGCAAGATGAAAGAGAGGAAGATGGCGGACTTGTGTAAAATTTTAGTTGACGATGGACGATGACAAAAATTGGAAATTTTAAACCATTATGAAGTTCCCCATAAGAATTATATGGTAGTATGACGTAAAGTTAGCTGAGTAAGAATGTACTTTAAAATATATGATATTCCCAGTATTAGAGAAGTTATTGAAGAAATACTAATATCTAAGAAAACACGACCAGACACACTGGCGTTTGTTGCTGTCATTTTCGACATTCGATTAAAAAAGCCGGGAGGTCCTGTTTTTCTGAAGGGACCAAGAGTCCATTGTTTTTCGGGGAGAATCTTCGAAGTAACTGCTATGGCAGTTTTCCCCAGTGAATCTCTGTGCGTCGGGATGACGACAGAATTCCTTGTGTAGTTCTGAGGATTCATTTACCAGGTAATACCGACCTTTATGCATTATTACGCTTTTCGGTGGCAGAACATGTAAAGGATTACCTAGGGTGAACAGCAGCTCACTGATCCGCCATTTCAGAACTTATATATATTTGTGCTCGAGGTAGCCATCCAAGACTGTTAGTCTTATATTGTCCAGAAATCCAGTGACGAAGATATATTGTGGGAGCCGCAGATTGGCGGAACTTCTATCTACAATAAGTATTACTGCAGGGTTGATGATAACCTATTTAACAGAAGTACACGGCCGACGTTAGGACGAGGCCTGTGCTTCCGGCTATTATACTACAGCCTGATATGTGCAATTGGCAGGGAGTGCCAAGTTGCACCTGTGTGTCAAGGTAACTAAGGCATCTGACGCGTTTAGTCAGAGACGCCAAGGGCGACGCTACGAACTGTCATTATTGAAGAACTTTGCTATTGACCATGCACGTCTATTCTGATGTTTACCTTTTTGAATGCCAAATGTATACCTATCGATGTCAGGTCAGCATGACCTTGTTACACTGACTGTTCCTGTTGATATTATGTGTGTTCCCGTCAATAAATGTCTTGAAACATGCCTGCAGTGTCAAAGCATCCTTGATTACTGCATGTGAGAGTATGGGTTGCAGGATCTACATCTATACGAGCCTAAACACATTCGCGTCTTCATACGCACCCACACTCAATTCATCATACGCTCGCACTACACATCTAACAACATGTATACTGTCTTGGGCCAGTGATCACCTCAACAAGAGAAAAAAGACAGTTACATTTCTGGTGGCCAGTGTGGGGATCTACATCTATACGAGCCTAAACACATTCGCGTCTTCATACGCACCCACACTCAATTCATCATACGCTCGCACTACACATCTAACAACATGTATACTGTCTTGGGCCAGTGATCACCTCAACAAGAGAAAAAAGACAGTTACATTTCTGGTGGACCAGTTACGTGGGCTCTTATGATACATTTCTTGTCGCCAATGTGGCCTAGAAACTTACATTTCTGATGGACCAGACCTGTGGGTTTAAAAAGAACAGAGCGAGCATTTGACATTATTGTTGACATTTATGGATCCAGAAATTTACATTCCTGGTTGGCTGTTACATGTATGATGTCTCCAGTTTTGTCGAGAAAGTTACAAGAAGGACAAGTACACATTACACTTCTGATCTGTGGGTCTAAGCTACACACGGGACAGCCGTAACACACAACGCTAATTCTACACTTGCAAGTTTTGGCTACAACAGGACAGATATAGGTCATCAACGGTTGACACAAATAAACAGTACGAGCATTTATATCATAATGCTACATAAACCATAACAAGACATGTACTGAAGGTAACATCTAGGCATTTGCTACGTGGACCATAACTGCATAGAAGGCGGGTTCCTATTGTAAACAGTACTGCGGGTTGTGACACGTTTCATTCAACAACAGACTTTTCTAGGTCAGAGCATTCAAGCTACATTGTTGGAGGTCAAGTGTCTGTAAACAGTACGTGAAATTGTAAACATTCAATGTGCAAGCCCTAATTTGAGAAGGTCATAGTAACTTTGGTTCGTGAATACCACTTTATGTTACAGTGGATTTGACGTTCAGTGCGCGTTTGACATTTCGTTTCTGTGTTCGCAAGGAGCAAGAAATTTATTTTAGTTTCAGCTGTGACTGAACTTGTTCTGCAACACATTGAAATTGATTGCTATATGTTTATGTCACTTCTACTGTTTTTGGTGTATTTTTCTGCGGGTTTTTTCGGTTGGTGGGTCTTACGGTAAATATGCCACTTGATCGAGGCTTACTGTAAGCGGTCTGTAGGTGCAAATTTTCTTAATTTGGAAATTTGCTAGTGACAATTGGTCGCTATTGATGTTAGCTGTGATGTAATTGTACTTAACGTTGTTTTTGTAATATTTTGTCTGTTTTTCAGTTTTGATTGTCGATTTGTTTTGTTTGTATTCTGTAGGTCTCTCCTTTCTTGTGTATTTCTCTACACATTTTTGGTTAAAACAGTGTTGCCATTTGTATTGTTTTGTATTTTTGTCTTTGTTTTTTTTTTTTGGTTGTACTACATTACTGTCATGCACAGTCTACATACACATACTTGGTCATGTTTTGATATTATTGATAAGGTAGACTCTTCATATAGAGTTTGTTAAATAATATTATATAAGATATTTATACAAGTTCTTTGATAAAAGACTTGTTATCTACAAAGATTGAGACAAGGTAAAATACATATTCAAGTTCTTTATAAAAAAGACTTGTGCCCATAGTGAGTGGGATATAAGGGAATTTTTTTTTCCCACAGGTACTCAAGTGATTTTTTGGGTACATTGTAAACAAGAGGAACATACAAAGTCTTTGTCTAAGACTAAGACAGTAAAATAAAGTGAAGTGAGTATACAAGTCTATCATTTCAGACTTGTCTCCCATTGAAGTGGGATAAGGTAATTTATTTAATTTTTTTTCAGGTTTCTGATCTCATTAGACAGAATGTCTACATTGGATTTCTTCATCCAGCAAGGGTTGACCCTTGGTAAGTCTGGTAAAGAATTGGAAGAATATTCATCTGCTCAATTCGCCATTGCATTAAAGTCAGAAGAAAAGAAACAAAAAGAGGAAATTAAATTGAAAGCAGAAGCTGAACTAAAGAAGCTAGAAGCTGAGAATAGAAGATTAGAACTTGAAGAAAGAAGGTATCAAAGAGAGGCTGAGGAGAGAAAAGCTCAAGCTGCTGCTGAGGAGAGGAAAGCTCAAGCTGCAGCTGATGAAAGAAAATTCCAGATGGAAATGGAAGACAAAAAAATTCAAGCTCAAGCTGCTGCAGAGGAAAAAAAACTTCAAGCTGCTGCAGAGGAAAAAAAACTTCAAGCTGCTGCTGAGGCTGAAATTAGAAAAATGGAACATGAGGAAAGAAAACAGAAGATGGAACTTGATGAAAAACTCGCAATTTTGGAGTTAGAGAAATTGAAATTGGCGAGTACGGGTGCTCAGCAAACAACTTCGAGTACGACAAAGGAGTTTGTTAGTAGGATTAAATTGCCTCATTTCAATCCTTTAAAGGATGACGTAGCAGATTATCTAGATAGATTCCAATTTTTGTGCGATACGCATAACATAAAAAAGGAAAAATATGTTGAACAACTGATGCCATTTTTTACAGGTGACACAGTGACTACTCTTATGACAATAGACGAACATGAGAGGACTAATTATGATGTTGTCAGGGCAGCATTGCTAAAAAAATACCAATTAAAACAAGAAGACTATCGTCTTCGTTTTAGGACAATGTTGCCAGAAAATGGAGTAGATTTCTCTGATTTTGTTACAAAGATACGTCGTACATTTACACGATGGGTTGAGTTGTCTCAGATTGAGAAAACATATGAAGGTCTAATGGACTTATTATTGCGAGATAAGGTTTTGTCATCTGTTAATGATTCTTTTCTTGCATTCCTTCATGAGCGTAAGCCTAAAAACTTAAAAGAAATGGAGGAATACTGTTGTCAGTATGCCACAGCACATCCCCATGCTACAGTTAGCAATTCTAAAGTGAAAGAAGGGTTGCCAGCTGCTTCGGCAACACCATATGGCCCTAATTTCAGAAAAAAAATTTCAGGGTGCTCAACAAAATTGGAATAGGGGAAGTAATCAAAATTACACTCAGAAGCGGAGTAATCCAACACATGATGGTTCTTCGTCTATGCAGTGGAGACAAGATGGTAGTTCTCGTAATTTTAGTGGTAATAATTTGAGACACTTTCGTAAAGGCTATCCAAATAATAACTATTCAAATTTTCGAGGTAATCATTCTCGACGTCAAGATTATGACGATGGTGAATTTAGAAACCGGGATTCAAACCGGAATGATGATTACAATAGGCAATATGATAACAATTACAGGGGAAATGATAGTCGAAATAATTACAGGGGAAATGATAGTCAAAATAATTACAGGGGAAATGATAATCGAGGTAGACCTAGGTTTAACAAAAAAAGACCTTACCAACAGGCAAACTCTGCACAACAAGAGTTTGATGGAGCCTGTAATACAGTAAATGATAGTGATAACTCTAGGGCTATCACTGGTTGTGCTTTCGATTTTGGGAGAGCAACTGAATGCCCCCAATGCTTAACATTGTTTGACTCATCAACTGTATCTACGCTAAGTTGTGGTCACCCTCTTCCTGCTCTACCTGCTACAGTTGCGCATGATGGGAGAGGATCTCTCATCTTACATAAAGGTCTAATAAATGATAGGCTAGTCTCAGTACTTTTCGATTCGGGATGTACTACCGTCGGGGTTAAGGAGTCTCTGATAGATCCTTGCTGTGCCACTGGAAAAACAATCAAATGTGTTACATTTGGTGGTACTATGGAAAGCTATCCTACTGCTATTATTAGGATTGACACTCCTTTCTTCACAGGAGATGTCCATGCATGTCTTCTTCCTAATCCTATTGCGGATCTTATAATCGGTCGTATTCATGGGGTTAAGGAATGCACCCCGCAACAAATTTCTAGTTGGGAAGAAAGAAACATTCAAACGGTCAATGCAGTGGTGACAAGAGCTCAAGCTCTTAATCCCCCAACTTCATCTGATAATAGTAATGAAGTTGATAGCCAAGACGAGCACTTGGTGATTTCCCATGACTCGTTTGTTAAACGTCAAGAAGAGGATCCTTCTTTGAAGAAATACTTCCTTCTGGCAAAGAAAGGGGATCCCAATCAAAATACGAATCACAAATCGTATATCACTATGAAGAATGGTATATTGGTACGAATGGTACAACACTCGGACAAGTCTATGCACTCGCAAATTCTTGTGCCTAAGTGTATGAGAGCCTTAATTCTTCGGCATGCACACGATTCTCAGTGTGCGGGACACATGGGTTTTTCCAGAACTAAAACTAGAGTCCTTGCGTCATTCTTTTGGCCATTCGTGAATAAAGACATCCGAATTTATTGCCGATCTTGCAAAATTTGTCAAGAGGTCAAGTCTAGGGGTCCGAGACATGCTGCTCCTATTCAGGCTGCAGATATTCCGATTCGGCCGTTTCAGAAAATGGCTATAGACATCATTGGTCCGTTCAAAATTAAGTCAGCCAGAGGACACCAATTTATCCTCACTTGCGTGGACATGTGCACGCGTTGGCCAGAGGCTATTCCTCTGAAGAGCATATCAACTGTCGATATCGCTGATGCTCTTTGGCTCGTATTTTCTCGTCTGGGATTCCCCGGAGAAATACTGTCGGATCACGGCACTCAGTTAATTTCGGACGTTATGTCTCAGGTAATGGCTACGCTAGACATTAAAAGGTCTCTCAGTAGTATTTATCATCCAATGTCCAATGGATTGGTAGAACGTCTTAACAGGACACTAAAGAACTTACTTGGCAAGATAACGGAGGATCATCCTGAAGATTGGGACAGGGTTTTACCTGCAGTCCTCTTTGCCTATAGAGAGGTTCCCAACGAGCATACAGGGTTTTCTCCTTTCGAACTTGTCTTTGGCGCGCAACCGCGCGGGCCAATGTCCTTGTTACACGATTTGATAACTTCCGATAATATTGATGATGATACACAATCGTCATATGAATATGTTATAGCTCTTAGAGAAAAGATTATCGAATCGTGCAGGTTAGCAACTTCATCTTCCGAATTTGCGAAAGAAAAAGCTAGGCGATTTGCTAATAAGAAAAGACGCCTACGTCAACTTTGTCCTGGAGACAAAGCATATGTCTTACTGCCCTCAAGAGAGAATAGACTTCTCATTTCTTGGAAGGGTCCATACACTATAGTCTCGAAAATTTCTGATGTCGACTATATTGTCGATGTGGATGGAAGGCATAAAACCTTCCATATAAATATGCTAACAGAGTTTATTGAACGTCCAGACTATTTACAGCCTATTTTCCAGGCGACGGACGACTCTCCAGTTCAACATGGTCACATCTCATCCCTGTCCGTTATACAGGATGAGGAAACTATTTTTTCTGACGTGAACTTACCTCTTCCTACGATTCCACTTACTTCAACGGAATCGTGGAGAGACGTTACAGTCTCTTCCAACTTGTCTTTTGAGGAACAGCGTCAAGTATCCTCTACGTTACAATCATATCAGGATGTCCTTACCGACATTCCTGGACACACAGATGTCATAGAACATGACATCATACTTACTGATCGTAATCCGATCAGAGTAAGACCATACCCAATACCTATTCATTTTCAAGCACAAGTCGAGAAAGAATTAGATGAAATGATTCAACTACAAATAATTGAACCATCCACTTCAGCTTATTCTTCGTCGATAGTTATTGTTCGAAAGAAAGACAATAACATACGTCTTTGCGTTGATTATCGCAAATTAAATCAAGTTACGAAGTTCGATGCTGAACCTATGCCGTTATTAGATGATCTACTTATTAGACTTTCTAAAGCTAAATTCTTTACTAAACTAGACTTGTCGAAAGGTTATTGGCAAGTCCCATTGACGGAACACGCCAAACCTCTCACTGCTTTTTCGACACCTAGGGGTCTGTTTCAATGGAATTTTATGCCTTTCGGGCTTATGAACGCCCCAGCGACTTTCGTGCGCATGATGCGACGAATTCTATCAGATCGTGCAGATGTCATTGCATATTTAGACGACATCTGTCTTTTCAGCGATACTTGGGAAGAACACTATGTGGGTCTGAAGGAATTGCTATCTACTCTACGTGAGCATAGTTTGACTGCTAAACCCTCTAAAGCTTTTGTTGGGTTTAGTGAAATTTCCTTCCTAGGTCATCGAGTTGGTCATGGTCTGTTGAAGACAGAGGACCAAAACATTTCAAAGATATTAAATATCTCGGTTCCGAAGACAAAAAAGCAAGTGCGTAGTCTCTTGGGATTGATACAATTCTATGGAAGATTCATTGAGAATCTGTCCTCCATTATGGCACCACTTTCAACGTTATTGAAAAAAGGTTCTCCTAATACGGTGCGTTGGTCCCAAGAGTGCCAAACTTCATTGGATCAGGTTAAGAATTTGTTCTCATCTCATCCTATCTTAAGACTACCGACGATTGATAAGACTTTTGTCCTTCGTAGTGATGCCTCTTCCACTGGCATTGGAGCGGCACTAATGCAGGAATATTCAGGAACTCTGCATCCTGTAATGTATATTTCTAGGAAGCTGAATGCGGCAGAAAGGAATTACTCGGTTTTGGACCGTGAATTGTTAGCTATGGTTTGGTCCATTCTTAAGCTACAAAGGTTCCTTCTGGGCGCGCATTTCTTTATGGAAACCGACCAAAAAGCTCTTACGGCTATGCAAAGTAAGGATTTGAAGAGCTCGAGATCTACTCGTTATGCTATTGCTCTTCAGCCTTTCCATTTCACGGTGCGAGCTATCCGTGGTTCGGATAATGTGATGGCGGACATATTGTCTAGATGCCCACATGATTCCAGTTAAATCTTGTGTCCTAGTTTTTCCTGATATATTTTCAGACTTAGGTCTGTCCTTAATATCATAATATGTTGTAATACAAATGTATTTGGATGATGTTTAGATAATTTAACAAATTTCATTTTGTCCATCCATCAGTGATATGTTGCTAAAATAGCATTGACATTTGTATATTGCTATGATTATATTATTTAGTAATGTTTGATATATGATTGGTATTGCCAGCAACTTAGGTTTCTTGAATGGTATCCCTTAGTTTGTTTGGCTTAAAGGAAATATTTTCTCCTATGTTGGGAGATGATTTGTACCCTCTTCTATTGTACCTGATATTAGGTTCATTGTTTGCATGAGCACAGAAGTGATACTGGTGCTATCTTGCTCATGAACATATTTAAAAAAAAAAAATTGCATTTTTTTTTTTTACAGGGGGGTGGTAGTAATGTTGCTGTCATTTTCGACGGAGTCATCTGTCAAGTTATTTGCTTATGTTTGTATCATAAGTATAATTGTGTCTTTACCTGCGATGTCAGGTTGATTAGGGGTTGTCTTCCCTTGTTTATTCATTCATTGTGTTTGACCTTTAGGGTCAGAGGTTGTCAGTTCGGGCGTAGGCCTATGGGAAGGTTTTTTAAGCGGGAGTGAGATATACTTCCGGGAAGCCGGGAGGTCCTGTTTTTCTGAAGGGACCAAGAGTCCATTGTTTTTCGGGGAGAATCTTCGAAGTAACTGCTATGGCAGTTTTCCCCAGTGAATCTCTGTGCGTCGGGATGACGACAGAATTCCTTGTGTAGTTCTGAGGATTCATTTACCAGGTAATACCGACCTTTATGCATTATTACGCTTTTCGGTGGCAGAACATGTAAAGGATTACCTAGGGTGAACAGCAGCTCACTGATCCGCCATTTCAGAACTTATATATATTTGTGCTCGAGGTAGCCATCCAAGACTGTTAGTCTTATATTGTCCAGAAATCCAGTGACGAAGATATATTGTGGGAGCCGCAGATTGGCGGAACTTCTATCTACAATAAGTATTACTGCAGGGTTGATGATAACCTATTTAACAGAAGTACACGGCCGACGTTAGGACGAGGCCTGTGCTTCCGGCTATTATACTACAGCCTGATATGTGCAATTGGCAGGGAGTGCCAAGTTGCACCTGTGTGTCAAGGTAACTAAGGCATCTGACGCGTTTAGTCAGAGACGCCAAGGGCGACGCTACGAACTGTCATTATTGAAGAACTTTGCTATTGACCATGCACGTCTATTCTGATGTTTACCTTTTTGAATGCCAAATGTATACCTATCGATGTCAGGTCAGCATGACCTTGTTACACTGACTGTTCCTGTTGATATTATGTGTGTTCCCGTCAATAAATGTCTTGAAACATGCCTGCAGTGTCAAAGCATCCTTGATTACTGCATGTGAGAGTATGGGTTGCAGGATCTACATCTATACGAGCCTAAACACATTCGCGTCTTCATACGCACCCACACTCAATTCATCATACGCTCGCACTACACATCTAACAACATGTATACTGTCTTGGGCCAGTGATCACCTCAACAAGAGAAAAAAGACAGTTACAGCGTTCCTGCTCATGTTTTTTCGGTAACGTTAGGGGGACGCGAGCTGGAAAAAGAGGCAGGGAGGTACATTCAAATTAGCTTGAGGTGAACAGAGTATGAATGGGAAAGGGGAGCGGTAGGAGAAATGTAATCCTAAACGTGATATCTTTTGTATTTGGCATGACTAGAGCAGACTAGCCAATCGACCACTAGTTATTCAAAATTGTTTTGGGTTTTTCATTCAAACTGCATTTGAATTCAAGTAGTAGAACGTTACGATTGGCTGGGCTGGTAGATATTAGCAAAAGGCCTTGACTATTCATTGCCAGTTGAACTAATATTTTTAATATTTCTTGATTGTGGTAAGGATATTTTATGAAATTTACTATGTTTGGTCCAACTACAAAGTTAGATACTGCTATTGGGGAAAAAGTGAAGGACATGTCGGAAGCAGACATTGTTGAGTCCTCACAGTAAACGGTGTCTAACTGATGTATGTTGTTATGATTATGTTGACATATTATTGTATTAAAAATAGTTTAGCAAGCCTCTGTGTTCAATGAACACTGTTAACATGCCTGAAGCAAATATGAGTAAAAAGAAGAGAAGAGAATATCATAACAAAGGAAATGTGGTTACTCCACATTATTGTATGGAGAAAAAGTATGTGAACGTACAGTGGCGTATCTACTATAAGGACTTGAGGTGTGGTCACAACAAGGTGGGAGTCCTGTACGATTCGGGGCTAGTGCATTTGTAAGGCACGCGAGGCTGACCCCATACCCACATAGGAAATTAAGTGTTAGAATAAATGATCAGAGATAAAGGACAGGGTGTCCTCTTTTGTTGCAGAGGGTCTATGTTCCTGTTGCCGGCTGGTGACAGGAAACCTGCTGAGTGCTTATAAACGCCAACCAGTCTCCAACCAAACGTATATGCTGTTGAATATCCAGTAGGAGCTGTGGCGATTGTTGAACTTGAAATTTCTGCAACTACCCATCGTATTATCTTACAACAAGGACTCCCAGGTGAAGAGTAAAACCTCTGGGGCATCTCTGACATTTTCTTGTGTTTCAAAATATTACACAGGAATTTTATGGGGGTAGGATGAACTACAGCCCTCATATACAGTGACTCTCCCGTTATATAAATACAGTGAATTAGCTTAATATTTCATACAGGAAGAACAGTTATAAATACATAATAACTTTTATTGGTATTGGACAGATTGTCTCAACATTTTAAATTGTTCTTTTTTTCTCTAAACTATCTTGTCTTTGTTTTCAAAGACCTGTCCACAAGCTATGAATGGACAGGCAAAATAAATTGTAAATACTTTCTTTAAAGAAAAACTTAACTGATAGTTATTAACTTCTTTTAAAGAAACTTAAAGTGTTTGATTGTGGTGTACCATCATTCATTTCTCCCCTAGACACTAAGTACACCATACACCATACACTAGAGCCAGAAGATTGACCGTCTGAGACCTAGGGAGGTAGCTGTAGGTTCTCTGCACATAATTCATCATCATCATTTATAGAGTCAGAGGCCTACTTTTGCTTGACCTCACACGGTTATAGCAGACACCTTTTCATTCTTTTAGTATACCATCATAACCTCTCCAGCAAAATCATTTTTGCTACAATGATAAGATAATGTGTACTGTGCAGAATTAACAAAATACATGAATAAATCACATGTTATGATACATGGGTACTATATTACCTTTGCCTTCCACTTATGGATGTCAAGTCACTTATGTACTTGCTGGTATGTCGTAAGCTTCCAGGCAAGAACTAGCCATGATATATTTGGTTAACCAATTAATGGTTATGCTTCCTGACAATGCCGGTGAAGGTTATCTCTGGTTAGCGTCATTCCCTTTTTATCATGTCTGATACAATCAAATCGTAAATAAAATCTGAAATAAAATGATATTAGTCATATATATATATATATATATATATATATATATATATATATATATATATATATATATATATATATATATATATATATATATATATATATATATATATATATATATCTTTAATAAACTTACATACCCTCTTAGGATTTATAAGCTCACGGTGAGACTGTTTTGGCTGAATTTAATCTGCCCTGCATGCAGCGTGAAAATAGAACTTTTCTTGCAGATGCTGTCTTCCAGTTTCTCACTTTGGCTTCTGGATTTGGTGTGTGTGATTTTCAACGCGCCCCTCTGTCCTTATATTTCAGTCTCTCGCACGTACGAGAAAGCACCTCCTAAATTCCCAAAAGATTTTCGTTTCATCTACTGGTTTGAGACGATTTGAGGCAATCTGTCCCAAGCAAGTGGAACCAAATCTCGCTACAGGAACTAAAAACACAAATCATAGACTACTCACTTACTGAAAAGATCAAACAAAACATAGACGATAAGGAAGCCAAAATGAAAGTAGAAAGTTCATAAATCAACTTACAAAACAAAGTCTGGCCGTATACACTGATGGATCCAAGGGTGATAGTGGGCAACTAGGTGCAGGAGTAGTAATACCACAGTGGGAAATTAAAAAGAGCTACAGTGTAACTGAAGGGGCTTCGATTTTTACCGCAGAGATGGTAGCACTTCTAAAAAGTTTAGAACTAATAGAAGATAACCCACCAGAAGCTGTTACGATATTTACAGACTCACTATCATCACTACAAGCACTAGAACACCCAGGTAAATGTAGCCGGCCAGACATAAAAGAAGAAATTCTAGCAATTAATACATCACTAGGGAACAGAGGATGTAGTGTGAGGCTAGTGTGGGTTCCAGCACACATAGGTATAGCTGGTAACGAGTTGGCAGACTAGAACGCCAAGAATGGAAGAATAAGTAAAAACAATATAAGAGCAGGACTGGGAAGGTCGGAGATCAAGAGCCAAGTGAAGCTAACTATAAACGAGGAATGGAAGATAACATGGAAGAACAGTAGAATAGGCAGACACGCGTTCAAACTGCTGAAAGAACCAACAAGGACGTGCCAGGTCAGAGAAGAATTAAAGATACCATCGAACAAAAAACTGTGGCGTCTCCGTCTCGGTGCAGCATACTTTATGATAGAGGAACCACACTGCCAAGAATGCCAGGAAGAGAATAACATAGACCACTACCCGATCCACTGTAAAAAGTACGAACAACAAAGGCTTGAATTAAAAACTTGCTATAGAAATCACAATATAGACATGACAGGTGATAAGGTTTTAATTATAGATGCCTCAGGAGATGCCCAATCAATACTTAAAAGATATATACATAAAACGAAGGAAAACATATAAGGTTAGTACTTCAGAAAAGACATTCAACCAAATAGAAATTAAGCAACAAGAACTAACAAATCATTAAAAAAAAAAAAACCAGAAAAATTAGCAAACTTATTAACTACTCATTGGACAAGAAAAGACAACGAGGTTTAAAAAAAAAAAAAACACCAACTCAAAAAGAACTAGACCTAATACAAATTAAAACCAAGTTCAAAGGACAATAGTTATCTATATACAATACAAAACTGAAAATAAAATGACAAATACTAATATAAATTAAAATCAGCAACTGCAAAAGACAATAGTTATTTAAATTGAATACAAAATTAGTAAATAAAATGACACTAAATACCCCAATTATAACCAATTTTCAGGTTGAACAGGGTAGACCAAGATGGAACGAGAAGAGGCAATAATGGTCAGCTGTTAAATGCCCGCTCTCCACCCATCACCTCTTCAAAATAACAACAACAGTTGTTGTTGTTGATGTTGTTGTTTTTGTTGTTATTGTTCTCCGTGTTTCAGAGAAACATTTTTATTTCCATATCGTCTCTTGTCACTTTAAGCATCTGCTTGACACATCTTGATCTGCATTTCGTGAATTTTTATCGCATCACAGGCCAGTATTTTGTATAATTTAATTGTTTTGCCTGTTCATTTTATATTTTGCATTTTTTTTTTTTTTTTTTTTTTAGATTCTTTGCGTTGGTAAGTGTTTCTGTCTGGTTGTATATTTTCACTTTTTATTTAGTGTTTTTTTTAAGCTAGATAAGGGGTGATAATTCTTATTATGTATGTTACAGTTGTAATTACTGCTATTATTTCCCTTCTCATATCTGCTGTCGTTAGCTCTCTCTCTCTCTCTCGCCCTCTCTCGCTCTGTCTCTCTCTATTTTTCTCTCTCTTTAACATTACGTTCTTGTTTGTTTTTTAAAAATGTACTAAATTTTGATTATGATTGGATACTGTAAATGTATGCTGTTATATTACCTTTATAATGTTGCATGCCTTTAAATTAATGCTTGAAGTAACATGTGGCAATGACAGGATTTACTGTAGTATGCAAGATAAATGAGAGTGACAGGGCAGAATGTTGGACGGGCCTGCGCGCCCAATTCTTAACACTTTGAAAATAACGTTCGTTCGTTCGTTCGTTCTCTCGTTATTTTCTCATTGCTAACAAGAATTATCCATGCTGTTTCAGAAAATGACTGTGTTTAAACATTTGCACCCACATGACAACCACTCAATAAGCTAAACTAGATTTCGGCATGGCCGGATTAAGAATTCCGGAGGCCTTAGGCTATTAAGATATTTAAGGGCCCCTCTCCAATCTTTTAAATGGTAAAACTAGAAGAAAAAAAAAGAATGGATTTCAGATAAATATTTAATTAATGTATAATAATGTGTATAAAAAAAATTTTAAAAAAATAAAAAAATTAATAAATGTATACAAACATAAACAGCAACTTTAAATCATCACCTCGTGCAATAAACGACAAGTAAGGCGACACTCTAACAGAACGTAAAGATATTCTGAACAGATGGAAGGAGTACTGTCAAGAAATGTATACGGAAATAAACAAAGCGGCAGATAACAACGTCATGAATGAAGCGGAACGTGAACCAGAACCTACCATAGAGGAAGTCCGGAACGCAATCAAACACTTAAAAAGTGGAAAATCTCCTGGTTGTGATGAAATAACAGCGCTCGTATATACCATGCATTATGCTGCAAGATCTGGCAAAGCGGAATTTGGCCCAAGGAATGGAAATGATCAATTTACATACCCTTGCCAAAAAAGGGCAACCTGAAACTGTGCACAAACTACAGAACTATAGCTCTTATAAGCCATGCCAGCAAAATACTATTACAAATCATAATGAAAAGGATGCAACAAAAGCTAGAAACAGAAATAAACGAAGTACAGGCGGGTTTTCGACCAGGTAGAGGCACTAGAGATCATATATTCAACATGAGGATCATCATAGAAAAGTGTAGAGAATTCAACGTTGACCTACATACTTGTTTCATTGATTACACCAAAGCTTTCCATTGTGTACAACATCAGCAGTTATGGGCTATTATGAAAAATATGGGATACAGCAGCAGAACATTGTGACGATTGATTGGCCTGCCCTATCACCAGACATGTCCCCTGTAGAACATCTATGGGACGAGCTTGGACGCCGAGTCTACAGGCAAGGTTCTCCAGCTAATCTGCAACAGCTCGAAGCTGCTCTTACACGTGAATGGGACTTGATTCCCCGGAATTTTCTTCAGAGACTTGTGCGTTCCATTCGGAGCCACTGCCAAGCTTGTTTGCAAGCACACGGTGGACATACCAGATACTGAGGATAGTGTGAATGAATTTTTTTTATTGGTTGCATTTTTGGTTTTCTCCCTTGCCTGCACAGAATGCAATGAATTTCATAACAATCAAATGTACAAATTAATGACCAGCATAGATTCATAGGAAAATGAATAAAGATTCCAAATATGTAAACTTGTAAACACTTATATTTACATTTCACACTCTGTTCCTGGATTATACAGGTGGTGCGTCTTTAGTGTGCTTCAGTATAATACAGATGAAAAACCTATGGCAAGGCACACGAAAAGAAACAAAGTTACAACTGATCAGAGCATGTATATTCCCATTAGCAACATACGGCTGCGAGACTTGGACACTCAATAAAACAGTTGCAAAAAAGATTACATCATTCGAAATGAAATGCTACAGAAGGATGTTGAGAATACCCTGGACAGAAAAAAAAAGACCAACAGAGAAGTACTGCACTCACTAAACGTACAGGAACATTGGCTCCTAAATACCATCGCAATAAGGAAGCTGAAATTTTTCGGTCATATAAAAAGACATAATAGTCTGGAAAAAACAGTGATGGAAGGCATGGTCCCTGGAAAAAGGGGAAGGGGTCGACCTAGACGACGGTGGACCCAGGACATCACAGAGAGTCTGAACTTGTCTTTGGCTGATGCAGGTCGATTTGCCCAGAATCGTGATGCGTTCAGAGCAGCTGTAATGGAGACAACGTTCTGGAAAGAATACGTCACATGATGATGATGATGATGATACAAACATAAGAAAATCATAGAGAAATAATTAGAATATCATTTTCTTGATTTTTTTTGTTGCAAAATCTTTGGTTGTGTTATCAAAATCGATACGACGAAGCATGTCCGCCTCTACACAAAGTAAAGCAAGCGAATTTAGTTTTTCCTGAGTCAAGTTTGACCTTTGAGGGTTTAAAAAAATAAAATTATGGATGTGTTGTAATTAAAGAATGCAAATTTAAAATCCTAATCTATCACGTTATTTAAAATAACAACATTTGAACGAATGCACAGTTTGGGATTTATCAGAACCGTTAACAACTAATATTTGGGAAAGTGTTGCTAACTTGAACGTTTTCATTAGCACTAGGTGTTTACCCCCCCCCCCCCCCCCCCCCCCCCCCCCCCCCCTTTTTCCCCCGAAAAAAAAAACACTAATAACGCACTAAAAACTTTTTTGAACCAATTGCATTTTAAAAACCATTTGATTATTACCAAATTTTAACTACTTATTTTAGACCGGAAAAAAATCAAAAGCATTTAAAATTTAAAAACATTGTTAAGTGGGCCGGACGATTTCTCGAAAAAATATTTCTCCGCTGTTTTTTTCACGGGGTGTCACGAGCGATATTTTCTCTCGCTCTTACGATTTATTTTTCTCTCATTCTTTTCCTTTTCTCTTTTTCAACCTTTATTTTAATAGTAAAAGTGTGTGTACATTAAATCTTCCCTGCACACATATTCCAATTGCTGTCACCCGATAATTGGATGATAGTATCAATTTCACTCATCCGTTCCAACCGCTTGCCAGGATGAATAGAACAGGTGTGTGGTTAATGGACGGTAATAGATGCAGGGACAGCTTCGCAATAAGAGAAGTCTGAAATGAAATTTCACACCACGGTAAAGTAGCGTATATCCCTAAGGACAGAATTCTAATGAGAAGAGTGTCCCGGAGCTAATTAATTTAAAATGGGAAATGGTCTAGGAAAATGGGTGGGTGATCCCATAAATCTGTTCTAGTAAAATGGGATTTCACTGCTTCTCGGTATTTAAGATTTTTACTAACCATTCTCCGACACTGCATCCAAAACTTTGGTCACGAAAGCACCAACTCGAATGATAGCAGCCTGTGCCTATGCGTAAGACTTGATTTTGACAAAGCTTCGCTTTTTTGCAAAAGTACAACCAAGTGGGTGAGTGAGATATATATATTTATATTGATTACATTCTATTACATGTATGTAATATCATTTTAGATGGTTATTATTCAAGAGTATAAATGATCTTTTGGTGTCAAAAAAGGCATTTTACAACTAACTAGTAAGACTGAAAATTACTTGCATTGTGATAGATACACATATGCCTTGAGTGTCATAGCAGACTAGTTTCTAGGTGGATGAATTATCTTCCTTGATGTCATGCTTAACTATAATCTTATGGATGAGTTAACTCCCCTGTGTTTTTAACCATTGAATGGAATTTAAAGCATATATATGTAGAGCATATTTGCTAACTTTTGGGTGTACAGGAAATGACCGGGATTGACCATCGATACAGATAAGTTACACAATCAAGATCCAACCACTAAATTCAATCGAACTTCAGAAAGGTCCTTAATGATGAATTATCAACAGTTTTGTGAACCACTTAACTAAACACAACTTCACCAATGTCCTTAATGATGAGATATAAATAGTGTTTGTTTACTAAACTCAAGTCAAATTCTGTAAGTCCTGAGACAACTTGTCAGTAACTTTATGGACAACTATTGCATTTTTGATTACACCTTAAATTCTATATATATATATATATATATATATATATATATATATATATATATATATATATATATATATATATATATATATATATATATATATATATATATATATATATATATATATATGATAGATTTTTATTTTCATCAGTAAAGTTTCATTGTAATTTTCTAAAATCAAGAATAGTTATTGACTCTTCTTTGGTGTTACAGTAATGTCTAATACTGTAAGATTATGTCATATTTGTATTTAATTAATGGGGGCTCTTTCTAATAATTCAGTACCTTAGGGAAACGTGGCCTGGATACCTACTAGCTCTTAGTCTACTCAGAGGATTCTCAACCTGCTTATAGACAGTTAATTTCCAGTATCCCTATAAATAGATCTGCCAGTGATTCTCACCCTATTTTCTTCCTGTGGAACTTATACTTACATTTTCTGCAGATTTTCTTCGAGCCAAATTTCAGTGAGAGTATCTTGGACAGTTCTGGTACTTATTCATACTTTCACCTTTTCCATCTATCGCATCTTGCATCAGTATATAATCAGCCAGCCACACGTTGGCCCCTGCAGGCCTGGAGTCCTAGTCCCGTGCCTTGTGGGCCTAATGAATAATCCGGCACTGGATTTCGGCAACCGGTCGATCCCGATCTAGCAATAATACCATGGTGTGATTTGGTAGATCTTTAGGTGTCGGGGGGGGGGGGGGGGGGGGGAGAGAACAGAAAGAATATTGAAGCTATGAATATTTCGGCGTAGCACTTCCCCGCAGGTACTTAAAATTGCTATGTTCCCAGGATTGAAGGTTAGTCCTTCACGTTCCCAGGATTGAAGGTTAGTACTTCACGTTCCCAGGATTGAAGGTTAGGCCTTCACGTTCTCAGGATTGAAGGTTAGTCCTTCACGTTCTCAGGATTGAAGGTTAGTCCTTCACGTTCTCAGGATTGAAGGTTAGTCCTTCACGTTCTCAGGATTGAAGGTTAGTCCTTCACGTTCCCAGGATTGAAGGTTAGTCTTTCACGTTCCCAGGGAAAATTAATGAGGCTCATCATCATCAAGTACCATGCCTAGTGGCGTAGGAGATCATATCTCTCCACAACTTCCTGTCTCCAGTGCAATTTATCAATTCTACTGTTGACTTCCTTCGACGCCACGATGTCAAAATGTCCAGTATTTGCTCTTTTGTCTTCCTCTATCTCTTTGTCCTCCAATCTGACCTGTTGTTTCGATATATTTCAGCTTTCCTCTTCTCATAACATGCCCAAAAAAGTGGATTGCTTCTTTCTAACTAGTGAAAATAGTTTTTAAAAATAATAAACACTTTCCAAACACTTTGAAACCTGAAGAAAAAAAAATACGTGATTTTTATCAAGGGCGATATTTAGAGAGCTCAGTGTTTGTAAAATAGAACTTCGCAGCTTGTGGGTTGCCTAATGCTGATCTAAACTATGAGACGTGTTCGGTAAGTAGGTCAGATAATGAATATACACCAAAAGAGTTAAAAAGACTTGTACTAGGAGTCTTGAGACTGGACTATAAGACTCGTTAGGAAATACTTAACGTACACTCTGAAGAAAGCCGGGATAATGATATCAAAATAAGAATTCAATTGGCTGAAGATGCTTCATCGCATTAGGAAATGCTGCATACGGAAACCAAAAGAAGTCAAGTACAACATTAAAATCAGAATCTTCAACTCAAATGTCCAGTCAGATCTAACGTTATTGTTGAACAGAATCGGCATCATTGCACTCCGGGCAAACCCATAGGTGCTCAATCTCCTTCAGTATATGTCTAAGAGTGTGAATGCTAACTGTTCCTGCAGCTCGCTGGTTGTATACACAACGGATGCATCCTCTCATACGCCCATCTCTGCTAGCCTTACGTTTGATGCCAAATTCCAACAGTCTTGACCTTGATGATTTATCTGTTGCAGTGTCATTCTCTAACAGGCGATCATTAATTGTTCTCAGTATCTCTCTCTTATCCATATCCATTGTCCCCACTGTTGGTGCTCTTGATGCTAGTCTGTCAGCTTTCTCATTACCACGTACCCCTGCATGACCAGGACAGTAGATCCACACCAGCTGCATATTAGATTCTTATATGGAGGTTTTCCATTCATGCCGTAGCCAACCATTTTTGAACATTTCGAAGCATGGACTGAGAGTCTGACTCAACGACTGCCTTTGTTAGTGAAGTTTCAGTCAGCCACCTTAAAGCTACAGTAGCTGCCTCTACCTCTATTCTCATGCTGGAAGTTGTTATCTTGTAAGCCCCGCTGTTAGGCATCAAAAAACAACACACACAAATAACTACCAGAAGGACAAAGACTTTCATAAATTGGTGCTGGCCTAGAACAGAAGGATTGAACTGGTATGACAAGATGTGGAACTGAAAGCTCGAACCAAACAAATAGTATAAATACTAGTGGAGCAAGATCTTCTTCTTTTTCGTTAGCCTTCAGACTTCCACATTAATGACTCTAATAAAGGCAGTAGTCACCTCAAGGTTCCTGACATCTCGTTAGCCTTCAGACTTCCACATTAATGACTCTAATAAAGGCAGTAGTCACCTCAAGGTTCCTGACATCTCGTTAGCCTTCAGACTTCCACATTAATGACTCTAATAAAGGCAGTAGTCACCTCAAGGTTCCTGACATCTCGTTAGCCTTCAGACTTCCACATTAATGACTCTAATAAAGGCAGTAGTCACCTCAAGGTTCCTGACATCTCGTTAGCCTTCAGACTTCCACATTAATGACTCTAATAAAGGCAGTAGTCACCTCAAGGTTCCTAACATCTCCAAACAGTTTTTCGTGGAGTGAAGTAGGTTGCTGCCATATGCTACTTCGTTCATTGCTGTATGTTGGGCAGGACTGCAGCAGATGTTCGATTGTCATCAGGTTGAGTCCCCCGTGTATTACCGCGGCCCGAAAGATGAGCCACAAAATAGTAACACTGTTCCCTACCAAGCATGTCATAAGAAGCGACTAATGAAAGTTGGGCATGGGTGTCGGTTTCCTCCATCTTGTTTTAAAAACATGTTAAACTACAACAACTTCAACTAACATGAACAGGTCAACTAAGGAAAATAAAATTCAGCCAACCAAGACAGAAGAAGGTCTTTTGGCATAGAGGCGAATCAACACAGGAAAGCGGAAAGGAGTCTGTGTTACTGATTAACCTTCTTTCTTCTAGGTGAACCCCCAGATTTGGCACCTGGAATGTTCGAACATCGAACGATCAAAGGAAAAATGATGAGGAAAACATGGAAATAGCTGAAGCTCTGGCACGTGACAGGCGGACTTGGCATGTTGTTTATTGAAGTCCTGTGCTCTTTGGGGAGCTGAAGGGTGTTGATTATTGACAGAAGATATGAGAGGAAGATGCTGGCTCTGAGATTAGACGACCACTGATAATACGAGAGCTGATAGCATCAGAAGTTGGTCCCTGTTCTGCAATCCTCAGCATGCGACAGATAGAAGAAGACCAACAAACACGCAAAGAATAGAACTGGAGTCAGACATTAAAGGTATAAAGAAGACATGAAAATACCTTGAGCAGATGGTACAGGACATGAAGACTTGGGGGTGTATTTATTGACGGCAGGGAGCTTAAAGGCAATGCTAACTATTCTTTTCGCTCCATAAGAAGCACTGCGTCATAACTGCAGCTAGCCCCCTTTTGCAGGAAACCTGCACAAAACATTCACATCCTCTTGCAGCAGTTTTTTTCTGTAGAAATTTCTTTTATATCATGAGGTTGCCAGCTCCACGCATACTCATATTAATTGTCATCTACGACACGCTTAAAGTTGCAGTAGTTATTTTCTTTCTTTGTCTATTAAGAGACACCCGGGAACTGCACGAGGATTCGTCTTCATCTATTTCATGGATATATTCAGCGTTTCCATTTAATTTTATATTTGTCGTCTCCAATATTTCCACATATAGAAATATCCTATCTATAAAATCCCAGCTTTATCTGTCATTGCGTAACACTAAGGGATGCAACTTTGGTTGAAAGTTTGACATTAACTGTATTGTTTCCCTTATATGTACTCTCCCGAAAATAGTAACCCTTTCCAAAGAAGAATGCGCAAATGACGGTGTGCAAAAAAAATATATTTATAGAATGTGTGATCCCGTATACACACATTGGGATCCTCGCTGCTGCTACGTAGTTCGTGTACTGTGGTGATGCACAGTGGGTTTAAAAAAAATACTTTTGAATAAGTAAAATTGCCGTTAGGTATTGGTGCTTTTGAATTGAATTCCCGTCTTATGACGGGCTTTTACACTAGTACTATATATGATTAATTGTGTAGATATTATTCTCTTCTCTCGGATAAGTCCTGTAATTAATTATAATCTACTTATGACGTCATTGATTCATGCTTCTTCTTCTTCTTCTTCTCCATCTTCGTCATCAAGTACACTGCTATCTTCTTCTTGGATCCTTAGCCGCCTGACCGACAAAGCAGTCACTGACCATCACGCCTAGTGGCGTCTTGTAGGGCAGCAACAAACTGTCCCCACGTTGCTCAGTCAGTGGCCACCCTTCTGGTTCATGTTTTGCATCTCAGCCTCCACTGTTCTCCGCCACGTTGTCTTTGGCCTGCCTCTCTTTCGCCGTTCTTCAGGGGTCCATAGCATAGCAGTTCTGGTGAATGATGTTAGGGCCCCAGTGCTATCTGACGTATATTAGTTTCTGTGTACGGCACGCCTAAGGGAACAGTAGGCCCATTCTTACTCTGTTCATAGACCCCTGGAAATTACACGACGAAATGATTATGATGGACACTGAGTAAAAGACAGACAGAGATAATCGTAGCCTAAGAAACAAGATGCCTTAAACGTATCATCATCATCTCAACCCATAACCCGTCATGGGTCGTAGGGGTGCCATGGTGGAAGCATCAGCAGACAGGGTCCTCCACTGCTCTCTATTCTCAGCAATGCGTACAAGTGTGGAGAAACCGTGTCCTGCCCATTCTTAGATGTTATCAGCCCAGGATTTTCTTTGCCTTCCTCTTCTCCGTTTACCTTCGACTGTTCCCTGGAGGATCGTTTTCGAAAGGGAGTCATGACGAGTTACATGCCCAAACCAGGCAAGCTTTCGACGTTTCACTATTGACAAAAGTGGTTCTTGATGGCCTGCATAGGTGTTTATCTTCTCTCTAACATAGACATATGTTTTGTGCTCTTTATAGCAAATGCGCAAAATTCTTCTATAACATTTATGCTCGAAAGCCTGAATCCTTCGCTCCGTATCTGCAGTGAGTGTCCAGCCCTCACGTATGACAAACGCTAAAATGTGTTATGACAATTCGTCACCATAATACTGCTTTATTTCACCCCCACTTCAGCTTGTTTTGATAAAAGCGCATTCAATGTTTTCTGGTTACTAGTTGAAAAAAAAAAAAGGATATATCACATTAAAATGAAATTTTGCATGATGATCAAAACTGTTAACAGTAAGAAATTGTGTAGGATGATAGATTAAGCTATATTTGAAGTCCATTTATGACCTGAGGTTCATTTTAGCCAAAAGTGAAGATGGAATAAAGCAATACTAAGAGTCATAGTTGATAGCATTACAAGTTAGTCTCTGTTCTGGAATCCGCAGCGTAAGAGAAATAGAGGACGGCCAAAAAAAAATTGAGATAGATATGAAAAGGATAAAGGAGACATGGAAGGACCTTAAGCAGACGGCACTGGACATCTTCTTCTTCTTCTTCTTTGTTCGTCCAGAAAAGAACGTTGGTTGCGTTGTGTCCGTTTACAGCGAAGCTGCAATATTTGCGCCTTTCGGCCGACACATCCGACTTCAGCACGGCATTTTTGGGACCGGGTTAGCCTTCCCTCTTCGATCCCTACTCACTCAGCCAGACTGCAGTGTTGCAGTCTGTTTCCAGGACCACCACTTGGAGGTGGAGCAGGGTCCAGGTCAGCTCTGGTTCGCTGACCCTGACGCAAGCAGGTCGCTGACTGCATTCCTGACTGTTGACGGCGTCTTAGGTCCCACATTGGACATGAAAGCTTGGCGTGTACTTATAGAAGTCACGTGTTCGGCATGTAGCTACAAGACAATGCTAATCATTTTCCTTTTCGCTCCCTAAAGAGCATAGAGTCACCACTGTAGCTGGTCCCATTTGCAGGAAGCCTGCACAAAGCATTGACATGATCTTGCTGCAGTGGTTTATGTATGAATATATTTTACCTGATGAGGCTGCCAGCCCCCACGCATCACTTCATACTGGTTGCCTTGTGTGATTTGTCTGAGGGAATAGTGGTCCTATTCTTTGACTGTTTATACACCCCCCCCCCCCTCCCCAGGCAACTACACTATGACATGATAATGACTGACACTAAATAACAGACAGAGACGATATTCGTAGCCTGCGAAACAAGATACAGTTAAGTTCGAAAATCCGGATGCCAGAAATCTGGACAATCCGAGAATCCGGACTTTTTGAAAACTCAAACTTTTTAAAATCAAAATTAGTGTCTGATTGTGGGAATATTTTTTGCATGTTACTTGCCACCAGACGTAACATCACTGCTTCAATTCATGGATTAAGGAAGCATTATGAACTTTGGCCGAATATCATCACCAACCAACATCTGCTTACTCGGAGCAAGCAA
>JAMPIV010011387.1:0-42500 GCA_024509875.1 Oreohelix idahoensis
CAATAAAATAAAGGACAATAACAAATAAGTCATTAGACACATAACACGAGGGCTTCAAGCTAGGATTATCGAAGATGCACAGTACAGAGGTCATTCTGTAAATACTAGCTCGACATCTCATCTCTACATACCAAGATTGGCTCCTTCTGTCTTTGAGTAAAGATAGATACAACTTGCTGTAAATCTTACAACTACCAAACTCGACCCCTGCCCATTCTCTCTTCTACACAAAGGCCGTCTCCTTTGAGTTAAGCGTAATAAGAAAACTTCTTGCTCGAAGCTCAACTCAATGACTTGTCCCCACGACCTCTTCCCTACAACAAAGAGGCGTCCCCTCACCTGGCGATGTAATCATTCTTCCGAGTGTATAAAATAAAACCTCGTCGCACAACAACAAGGTCAAACACTATTCTCTTCACAGATATCTCAATTACTTGTAATCATGCTTTTTGCTCACTCCACATATCTAACAATTTACACTCCACTCAACAAACACGCCCAAGCGAACAGCTACTATGCTACAGTCTCTAAACTTTCCTGCGAGATGTTATCTACACATTCCATCGAAAAAAAAACCCAGTGGGTACCTGCTCCCCCCCCCCTCTTCCCCACATTGCTTCAACGCCTCTGACCATACTAATTCTCTTTTTCTTCCATCTCTCAGTTGGAATACAATCATTCTACTGATTTATTATCCTTATTTGTGTACCATCCTTTACTTTGAGTCCCAAAGTTTTTTGAGAATCGCTGTGATCTTGCAAAAGGGACTGTGCGCAGTTAGCTTTCTGGTCTTACAATTTAAATCCAATGGGTTATACAATAATTAAATTACAATTTTTCTTTTGACTGCTTCCTACGAAATCTGCTTAGGCATACTTTTTGGCTCCATACCTGTCATAATTTTTCCAAAATGGCTTAAGTCGTACAACCTAAGATTTATTGTTAGCTCCCTATCTTGGGACTCCCTCTACATAAATCTCTAATAAACCAATTCACACTTACCGCATCATGAAATAATACACAAGGAAATGATTGCTAGCAACTCGATTTGTCCAAATAAAAGTTTCGCCGTCTGGTACAGACGAGCAGAAAACTTTGCTTTCAATTCTACACTTCTGTGGTCCAATCGCTTCTTCACATTTTGGTAAAATTATTCCCTCAAATGGGCGCTCTAGGCTGTTAACCCTATCACTATTATAATCCTTCATCTTTGAGGCCAATGCAAGCGAGTGTCGTTAACGTGCGCTCATCTTATGAAATTAACTCTCTTTGTTGGAATGTGGAAAAAAACTCCCACCTTTTTTGGTTTATCAACATGCCGTTTGCTTGTCCCTGATCCCTCTATTACTTAATGTAAAAATACGGTGCTCTCAGTAGGCTAACAAAATTCTGCAGTTTTCCACCCCTCCCCCATTTTTCCTAACTATGATGTGTACCTCAATTCAAATCGATTCAAGAAATATTTGACACGCAGCGGGCACCATTTTCAAAACCTGAACCATGGTTGGGGATTATCCGTCTGGTCTGCTAGTCTGAATCAATTCTACCAATATCTGGGTTATTTAATGGAGCGATCTCTTTTAAATTATTGAAAAACGGCGATATTAATTAAGAACTGCTCTGTTGCATTACTACTCATTCATCTAGCACATGCTTTTATTTTTCTCTCTAAATCATCGGTTTCACTTTTGTCACTACTTACCCTTTTTATCTATCAAGGGGCCCTTTTCACTGTGCCTACACTATCATCATGAGAAACAGACAAGCTTCTCTTAAGGCGAATATCCCCAACGAAAAGGTATTATATACAAGCTGTCTTTCATACTATTATACACACAACAGCTACATGTCATCAATTTGTTTCAAAGTCACTACACCTCTTCTTATTTACTCTCCCATCTCTTAAAGATCTCGTTGTTCTTTCTACACTGTAAGAAAAAAAAATATCTCATTCTATTCTCCACTTTTTGCCTCCTATGCACAATGACAGTGAGCGAGTTCAAATTTCAAGGTAGCAACGCGATCTTTCTTTTATTACTCTTTTTTTCAAATCCAACCATCTTTCTTCTCTACGCATCCCACATCCCACCTCTCTACCAGACCGCACCCCCAAACGCAGAAGTTGACATCTGTATCACATGTGCATCACGCACCACTCTGCCGTCTTAAGCTGAGGACAAACAAATAAAGGAGACAGTGACAGTGGATGCCGTGCGGTTAAGGATTTGTTTCAAATACCCGTTTGCTGGGGGACTTACACGAATAACAATACGATGTGCGGCTTCTAGTTATTTTCTCTATATCTCTCTACTCAAGACAGGTTTTTATTTTCTTCCTTTTACTAACTTTCAGCAGGGGGCCTATAATCTCTCCTTCAATTCTGTTTTGAACTAAACGATGCCCCTTGGAGAAGGCTTTGCCAAGTAATTTTCATAAACAACGTTACGCTTTAAAAACATTGACGCGGCAGACTACCCAGTAAAACATTAGCTACTCTTTAGGAGAAACACGGGGGTAAATTATTAAACAAACTCACTCTCATACTTTCAAACTCCAGCGCGAATTGGCTTGACAACAAAGAAAGTCGGAAAAGGCGGAATTCATTTGCCCTAGTCAAAAGTTCTTAGTGTCCCAAATTTAAAAATCAACCATAGCCCACGCAAGAATCTATAAGAATAATATTCTTATACATGATTTCTCGAGGAGGGAGGTACAAACTCACTTGTTATCACAATAATAAAACATAAAACGAACAAAAAAAAAAAATTTAAAGAAAAACACTATTTATTGGACTACGTCATAAATCAATATTAAGTAAAGACATTGAGGAACTTAAAGAAAAAGGCACGCGCACCAATAAAGTGAACACATTCTAACAATATATTTAAACCCAATCTCACTTGCAAAAGGGAGATAAGTTATGCCTGAATTTAAAGCAAATCTAGAAACATATCATAAAATATATCCTAATACTATTAACCGCTAGCATTAGACATTGGCTGACAACAGAAAGTGTAACCAAGATGGGGCGTGTGCAAAGAAGCAAGAGCGCAGCGTCTCTCTCTATCTCTCTCTCGGGTGGAATCGGGTCGCCTCTGGCCGTACCCCCCATCACCCAAATTTCACACAATCAAGAAAAATGTCAAACATCGCGCAAGACAACCTTCGGTTTTCTTCCTAATCAAACGCTTGCGATCAATGGACATACTTCCTTAAAATAAAAGTACCGCACTATTCCCCTATCGCATAGCGATACTGTGTGAGCGGCGAACCATCTCGTAAGCTGCGTCCCAATAAAACAGGGCTGGTGAATTATGTCGTAAAGGAACCCATCCTATGAAAACTTCTGAATACCCTGCGTAGAAATTTGATAGGAATTTATCATCATTCAGATCGGGCGGGGAGGACCTAGACACACCTAGTGTCTCACTATACGCATGTCAGACAACACAGCAGAAGATGCCACGCCTCACCCACCGTTTGCTCAAAAAATATGTGTGACTGTTTTTTATACTTTCCGTCACACTCACCTGAGTGAGTTCGCTAATGGCCTCAAAGGGGAAGCGTAAAATCACGCCCACCTGTTACCGATAGAAAAGAAGCGGTCCAGAATGCAGTTTATGGTTAGCGCTATACTCCCTATGTGCCTGCCCGCCCACTTTTCTTTGTACCTGCCTCTACAATAAGAGCGGTGCCAGAACCAAACTGTAAATAGAGCAGTCTGAGCGATCCTAAGGCAATCACCGTATTCCCACCAAACCACAAAAGAGAAAAACCAGTTTTTTCTTGATAGAAAGTTCTCATCTATTTCGGCATCCCTCTCGGTGCGAACCACAGGTGAGCCGCTGTCGCGAAATGCTAGGCAGCAAAGGCCATGGGCGGATCCTTATAACAGGGAAAGCAGAGTCTCGCCGGTTTTTATCACATCCCAGCGTGAACCGCCGAATTGCTCGAAGGAGCAAAGACGAACGGGGAAAGACGTAGCGGTCCAGGAAGCGTCTAGTAAAACCCCACACAACGGAAATCGGAAATCCAGGAAGCGTGTCTCCTTTCTTCTTCTGGGAGTCGGACGGCAGCTATCTGTTTGCACGGCGCTAGAATTGTGATTGTGTCGGCCACGGAGGATACCTTAAGAGCGCGAAATTCTAACACGTAACCCCTTAAGTTCCATTCCATTAGATATATACAGAAACCCTGAAAGAAATGCATTTTATCACTCGTTTTGCCACAATATGTACAGTAGCTCTTGAAATTAGTGAAATCCCCTTTTTTGGATTCTTCTGGATTTTCATCCTTCTATGCAGTGAAAAGGCTTTTCTGTGCATACGGTCATAAATACTAGATTTTTTTTAAAGTAAATCCAGTGCAATCTAGTTATTTCATTTTATTTCACACTGGATTTATGGGATCAAAATTTAACATACTTAAATAAACCCAATTTCAATCAATTCTGGTGTGCAAAACTAATGTTTAACATCCTATAAGTATAGTTTTTCTCCTAATACAAGTATACCGACGTAAATAAATGTAAATTAAGCAGCCGTTAAGGGAATTACTCTACGGACGCTATTTTGTAACTATAACACAGTTAAGGTTCTGTACATATGAGATTGTGTGTTATTAACTATTAGAACCCGCTGGGGGAGCTTTTCTTGAATTTATATAAGAATTGGAAGAGGGCGAAGATACCCATAGTTTATTGAACTAAATCTTTAATCGCGCGTGCAGATTAGGGGGAATGATGATTTGTAATGGCATTTCGTGTTTTTATATATCTTGTTATTACCATGAAAGAGGGATTCATAACTTTTTCAAATCACCAGGTATTGGCCTCCGCAGCAAATAAGAGCAGCACATGACATCGAGCAATTAATTGCTTCACACATATACCAATGTCCTGCCATTACTCAGTTTCGAGGGAGGGGGCCGACGTGCCTAATCCAACAGACATCGTTTTAACGAAACCCCAAACTTGTGGTGATCCTGTTTAGATTCCAACCAAATCTGGGGCAAGACTACAGGCCACATCCGAAAGCCCTCCCAAAGACTGGCCCCCCCCCCGCCTTAACATAACCCCCCACCCCATAACCTCCCTTACTGAAACCGGGGGGGTAAACTGGCCCCAGTCTCTCCCCCTAGTGCCAGTGGCGCCATGACAAAACCGAATAGCCTGTCATTTGCGCAAAAGAAAGGCACGGACATAGAATATCCCCAGAACAACTGTTCGTCAAGACTTCTTTCCACTGGATTATTAACAACACAGGGGGGGCCCGAAAGAATCCATAACAACATTGGTTAGATCCTATAATCTTCACGCTTCTGCAAAATTTCAATTTCACCACGGCTTCGGTGGGGCGACCTAAGAATATACCCCACCAGTCTCACCAGCCGTGTAAACCTACGACCGTGGCAAATTCCGCCAGTACCTTTTTTTCATAGGGGCATATATAACAAAAACCCCAGCCTTTTTTTTTATTAACGGGCCAAAATTCAAAACAGTACCATGCGATATACGGGTCACTAAAGTTGGGATAACTTACAACAAACCCCGCAAAGTCTTGGTGGCTGTACAAGGAGAAGACAGGACATTTTACCAAAGCCAATGGTATTAGTGCTGTTGTTTTGTTCTTGTAATTATCTACGGAGAGCCAGATTCCTCTATGAATCTGTAAGTCTGTGTGTGTATGACCGAGGAATGCTTGCCATACACAAGCGTGCTTTGAAAGAGAGGAGAAGGTTTTAGTTTTTTTCCACCAATTATAACATTATCGTTCTACCTGGTAATATTTTGTTGGGTATCTGTCGTTAATTGGGTATTTTTTTTTCGTTTAAGGGTATTAAGTGTGTAGAGATCCCAGACTATGTATTTAATTTCCCTCTTTTCTCTCACACACTTAGGACGTCTGGGGACGAGAAGAGAAGTGTGTACCTCTTTGGAGAACAAAACAGAGATATTTTCTAACGCTAACCCCAACTAGTGACTGTTAACAGGTCCGACTCACTCAGAGTAATAAATTTTACAGTTGTTGGGGTTAAATTGCCTATCTCTGATCAGGGGGGGCCGCCCCCTCCCCCTGTCTTTGAAATTGAGGGGTATCAGCTTTCTTTGTTAAATTCAAGCTGGGGACAACGAGGGGGGGGGCTCGTATTGGGATACATCTCCTCAACAGGGGGGGCCCCCCTCTTCGCCCCCCCCCCCCCCCACCTTGCTATTTTTACCTGCTGTAACCTATGATTTATGCCTGTAAATTGTTGAATATATGTGGAGTGATTTTTATGATAAAGGGGGAAAATAGATAAACCCTTCTAGTATTGTGTATAGGCAGGTCCCGAGCCCAAGGGATTACCCATATTTTGTTATTTGTAGCTGTATATCACGTATTGTAATGTGCATTTGAAGCACCAAATTGGTGTGTGCACCTGGAGTGACTGGAACTGGCAAATAATTGTTTGTCCAGGTGAGCTGTAGGAGTCTTATGATCTTAAACACCTATAGCTGGTGAAATTAGAGACTGTCCCTTAACTGTTTCCCAGCAACTGGTGTGAATAAACTACCTCCTGTTTATCACAAATTTAAGAGTCTTAATTGACAGTAATAGCAGAGATAACTTAGCACATTACAAGGTAGGAGGTAACACCAGTAAATTTATACTTTGCGTTTTTTTTCTCGTAGCGGCTTTGAGTTTTTTTTTTTCCTTCTTCTTTGTTTCTTCTTACTTTTTCTCTAGTCGTACTACATCCTATTCTTTAACAATGGCAGAGAGAATTCTGATGAGATCCATGTTGAGACTGGAGGCGAGGGAATCAGGACTAGAGGGAAAAGCCGCGAACTTGTTTGTAAACACGGAGCTAGAAAGGTATGACGCGCAGCAAGAGAGAGCAGCCGCTGAAAGGAAGGAAGCACAAGAGAGAGCTGCCGCTGAAAGGAAAGAAGTGGAAGAACGTCAATTGGAACACAAGAAAATTGAGGCAGAGATGGAAGCTCGCAGGGGAAAAGAAGGAGAGACAACGTGAGGAGAGAGACAAAGAGAGAAAGCACGAATTGGTGCTTAAGGCTTTAGAGAGTCGGGGTGCCTCTACTTCAAATATCGGAGAGCCGTCTTCACCCCAGTCTCAGTCAACGGATCTCTCCAGCACTCAATCTGCCCAATTAACTGCGATGTCTTTTGCTTTAGAGCCTTTCCCTAGCTCCAATGAGAAAAGTGAAACCTTCCTGGAAAAAGGCCAGAGGCTCGCAAATCTGTATGGGTTAGAGAGATCCCGCTGGGCGCTTAAAGGCTCAACGTCTTTGAAAGGTAGTGCTTATGACGTGTACACAAAGCTGGGAACCAACCAACATGATTACGACATGCTAAAGAAGGCTTTGCTAGAGCCGAACTTCCCAGCACAAAACATAAACCCACAGATGAGCCATCTCAAAAGCAAAATCTAGAACAGTCATTCTATTCATCCAATTCCTCTCAACACTATAACCAACGAGAATCTAATACCCAGAGACCTCCCCAGAAAAAAACGAAATTCTACAAAACCCGATACCCCCCAAATAACAATTCTGATCAACCCACCAAGCCTACGTGGCAGCGCGGCCACCAACGTCAAGGAAAAGGGGAAGACCCCTACACCAGGGACGTCCGATCATGGCAAGCAGACCGGGCCCAACCGCATCGGATGTTTGCATACAGCCTCGCGAGGAAGAGTCAATGTCAGTTATTCTCAACCTGAGGGAGACAGACCCTTAACGCGAGGAACTGTAATTTTGAATAATACCTCAACTTCGTGTCTCTTTGACACTGGATTAAGTTTTGATAGTATTGTCGCAAGGCACCTAGTCAAACCCGGTCAGGAGACAGAGGAAACCGTCAAACTTAGTGGAGTTTTCAAGAGTGATGCACCCAGGACGCTTCCTATTGCACTGGTAGAAATACACTCTGATTTTATCAGGGGTGTTATTAAAGCGGCCATAATGGATGATCCGATCTACCCAGTTATCCTGGGATGTAGACATGTGTTTATTGGGAGACCAAAGGAGCCGATTGTGGCAGCGGTAACCACAAGAGGGCAAACTTAGAAGGATAGGGAGCCTGTGCCAAATTTGTTGCCGAATGAACTGAAGGAGGCGCAACAAAAGGACCCTACTCTGGAGCCCTGCTTTAGAAAACTGCCCATGGCTAAGGACCCCAGACACAACGTAGACATCTTTTCTAAGGATGGCGTATTGTATCGTAGAACGGGCGACCCGGACACGGGGAATAACCAGCTCCTAGTACCGACGCAGTACAGAAGCCAGATCTTAGAAATGGGGCACTCTCTTCCCTTTAGCGGACATATGGGACAAAACGCCACTATTCAGCGAATAAAAACCCACTATTGGTTGCCGGGAATGAACTCTGACATTATCAGGTATGTGAAATCCTGCTGTGGGCCGAAGCTGTACCGCTAACATGCATAGATTTCAAGCATGTCGCAGAAGCCCTCGTGCAAATTTTTACACGGTTGGGATTCCCTCAAGAAGTTTTGACGGATAATGGATCCCAATTCCGTAGCCTGCTAATGGAGGAGATCTTTAAGATCTTGAGGGCCAAACACATCCACACAAGTCCCTACCATCCGGCCGGAAATGGGCTCGTGGAATGTTTTAACGGCAGCCTCACCATGATGTTACGTAAGCTGGGTCAGGAGAAACCGGAAGACTGGAATCTATATATATCTGCTGCCTTATTCGCCTACAGAGAGGTCCCCCAAACATCTGCGGGATTCCCGCCTGCTACACTCTTGTTTGGCAGACGTATTAAGGGGCCACTAGAAGCCTTACTTCGGTCCCTGACAGACCAAAAGGCTGTTGAGACAGTCGTCTCTGCAAGTAAATACGTATCTGAGCTCAAAAAAAGGCTAAAGCTAGGTTGGGATCTAGCTAACACCAACCTTAAGAAAGCCCGCGCTAAACATGCTAAAAGATACAATAAAGCTGCAAAAGAGAGAGAACTCCAACCAGGGGAGAAAGTTTTGTTGCTACTTCCAATCGGAAGCAATAAACTTCGCATCGGATGGCAAGGGCCGTTTACCGTCCTTAACAAGATCTCACGTACCAATTACAAGATCTCCGTAAAAGGAAAGGAGAAGGTCTTTCACATACATCTGCTTAAGGAATATTTGGTAGGACCGGTGCCATCCTCCTAGTACCTCCTGGCTGTCGCCCATATTTGCAACGGAAGACGAGACCCCTGTTCGAACCAGAGTTTGCATCCCCGGACGCTAAACCTATCCAGACTGTTTCTGAGGTGTTCACCAAAGTCAGCAAGGCAAGAATTTTCTCCAAGATAGACCTCAGTAAAGGTTACTATCAAATACCAGTTAAGGAGGAAATTAAACACTTGTTAGCTCTCAGCACTAGTGAAGGACATTACACATTAAATGTGATGCCGTTCGGATTGCATAACGCACCAGGAGTGTTCACCAGGATGATGAGGAAGCTTCTAGAACCTTTGCAAAGTCCCCATATCCATAATTTCATGGATGACATATTAATTGCATCGGAAACCTACGAAGAACATATTGCTACGGTTGCTATGCTCCTCAGGAGACTACAGGAAACGGGTCTCACAGCCAGACCTAGCAAATGTCTCATCGGGTTTGAATAGTTAGACTTCCTGGAGCATTAACCTATTTCTCACGGATACATGTGGTCTATCAAAAAGAAAACGTGGAGAAAAATTATTGTAGCAATAAGGCCCCCGAACGAAGAAAGACATCCGTTCCTTCCTGGTCACTATGTGCATACTATCAGAAATACATCCAGAACTTCAACGGACTCACAGCAACCTCTGACTGACCTCACAAAGAAAGGTTGTCCATGATAAGGTCATTTGGAATCAACAGTGCGAACATGCGTACAGCACCTTAAAAAGCACAGTTGTCCTGCATACCCCATTCTGAGGTTACCTGACCTCCAGATACCTTTCGTATTACGGGTTGACGCGTCAGGTCAAGGCATCGGGTCAACATTGTTGCAAGCTGAGGACAGTGACACGAATATGCTATTTCCAGTTGCATATGGCAGTCGGAAATTAAACAAGGCTGAACGCAACTACGGTGTTGTTAAAAGAGAATGTCTCGCTCTGATCTACAGCTTCAGACGCCAAAATGATTTTCTGTATGGGAATTCTTTTACGTTCCAAACAGACCACGCTCCATTAGCTTTTCTTGGTGCCAATAAGGAATTCAACGCAAGGATCATGCGATGGGCCTTATTGTTAAGTGTTTATTCCTTCAAAGTGGAATACATTCCAGGAAAACAGAATGTAGGAGCTGACTTCTTGAGTAGAAACTAGACTACCGAAGAAGAGGATGAAATCGAACATACCAATCATCCAAAAGCTACCGATCAGGGCAGCTTCATTGTCATTAATGAAACATGAAAACGAGTTTCCATGTCTAAAAAGAGGGGACGATTGTTACGGACAACTCAGCTGTCCCTGAAAATGTTGGATTATGGTAAGGACCCTCCTATAACATCTGAACCCCTGAATTGTAGGAATGTTTCATCAGCGGGGGACTCCGCCACCTGGGCTCATTAGCATGCAGAAAAGCAAAGTGCACTCCTCACCACGTTTGCTCATTAAATATGTGACTGTTATCTTCCGTCCCGTCTGGTGATCGCATGGCCTCAAAGTGGAGGTAAAATCACGCCCACTGTTACCTCTAGAGTGGCCAGAAGCAGTTATTTCCCCAGTGTGCATGTCCACTTTTCTTCGTACCTGCCTTATAGGCGGTGCCAGAACCAAACGTAGAAGCGGCGAGATCTACGGCAAGACGATCCCCAGAACAGAGAAGCTAGTTTCTCGTAGAAAGTTCTCATCGGCATTTCGCATCTCGGTGCGAACCACAGGAGAGCGCTGGAAACGCTGGCAGTCAACGGCAGTGGCGGTCCTTAGAACAGGGAAAGCAGAGTCTCGCCGGTTTTTCACATCCCAGCGTGAACCGCAGAAGTGCTCGCAGTCAAAGACGAACGGGGAAAGACGAAGCGCCAGGAAATGGAGTAATCACGAACGGAAATCGGAAACCAGGAGCGGTCTCCCTCTTTTAGTCGGGCGGCATCTGTTAGCACGGCGGCTAGAATTTTGATTTTCCCCGGAGAACTTAAGAGGCGCGAAATTCTAACACGTACCCCTTAAGTTCCATTCCAGTTAGATATATACAGACCCTGAAGAAATGCATTTTATCACTCGTTGCCACATATTTACAGCAGCACTTGCTATAGTGAAATCCTGTTTGATTCCCTCTGGATTTTCATCTTAATGCAGTGAATGCTTTTCTGTGCAACGGTATAATATATTTGTTTTTAAGTGATCAGTGCTAGTTATTTCATTTTATTTCACTGGATTTTGGTGTAAAATTCAACATACTAAATAAACCCATTTCAAAATTCTGGCGCAAACTAATGTTACTTCTATAAGTTATTTTCCTAATACAATAGACGTGTAAATTAATTATGCAGCCGTTAAGGGAATTATAACTATTTAATACAGTTTAGTTCTGTACATATAGACGTGTGTTTTAACTAATAAACCCGCTGAGAGCTGTTCATGAATTATTATAATTGAAGACGCGAGGTAGAAAATAGTTTACACGTAAATTTATCGCGCCTCAGATTATAATATGATTTGTATTGCATGTCGTGTTTTTCTATCTTTTATACAGAATGATCATTCAACCTTGCATCCCAGCAATTAAGCAGCAATTAAGCAGCAATTAAGCAGCAATTAAGCGGCAATTAATTAATTAACTATATACAGAGTCCTGCCGACTCAGTTCGATAACTCCAGTGATTTATGAACATTATTTAAAATTTAATCTTTGTGGCGATCCTGTTGAGATTCTGCTATCTGAAGTTCACAGAAATAAAGCAAACCCAAGATTGTTTTAACATCCCAATTCATAAAGTCGTTTTAAAGTTAAACTGGAGAAGAACACTTGCCAGTAGCAATATTTTACTTACTGCTCTATTTGTGAATGAGAACATAGATTTCCCTGAACACTGTTCGTCAAGTACTTTCACTGGATTTTTAACAACACCCCGAAGAAACCATACCACAGTGTTTAGTCTTTATCATCACGCTTCAGAAATTTCACCACCAGCGGCGAACCTAAGATACCCCACCAGTCTCACCACCTGTACCTACGACCGTGCCATTCCCCTGGAACTTTTTACATATAGACGAAAACAATAACATTACCTTTAGGCTTCAACGTCCAGCGATTTCGGGACACTTTGTTAACTTCAAAAAACACCCGCTAATCTGGGGCTGTACACAGAAGACAGGACATCTACCTATGCCAATGTTTAGTGCTGTTTTTTGTTTGTAATTTCTACGGAGTGCCAGATTCTACGAATCGGTACGTCTGTGTGTATGACTGAGTGCTGGCCATCACAAGCGTGCTTGAATGAGAGGAGATTTAGTTTTTCCACCATTATAATTAGTTCTACCTGGTAATATTTTGTACCGTCTTTATTGTATTGTTTTTCTTTTTAAGTGGGATTTCCTAACTTTGTTTATTTCCCTCTCCCTTACGTCTGTTTAGTAAAGGGAAAGCTTTTGGAGAACAAAAATAGTTTTTCTAACCCCTACTAATTACGGTAACACCCCGTCTCAGAGTAATAAATTTACTGTTGGGTTAAATTGCCTATCTCTGATTACCTCCCCCCCTGTCTTTTGGGATTGGGTCTTTCTTTGTTAAATGCAAGCGGAAAGGGCATATTGGATACTTCTCCTCAACCCCCCCCCTCCCCCAACCTTGCTATTTGTACCTGCTGTAACCTATGATTTATGCCTGTAAATTGTTGAATATCGTGAGTGATTTTTATGATAAATAAAAATAATAAACCTTCTAGTATTGTGTTGGCAGGCCCGAGCCCAAATTACCCATATTTGTTATTTGTAGCTGTATTCACGTATTGTATGTGCGTTTGAAGCGCCAAATTGGTGTGTGCACCTGAGTGACTGGAACTGGCAAATAATTGTTTGTCCAGGTGAGCTGTAGGAGTCTTATGAGATAAACACATATTGTGGTAAATAGAGACTGTCCTTACTGTTCCCAGCACTGGTGAATAAACTACCTCTGTTTCTTAAATCCTTATTTTCATAGAGCCTTCACTATCATTCTACACTCTAGCGGGACCACTAACCATAAGAATTATCTCTCTTATAAAATTTACGACAGTGACCGAGATCACGAATCTCCTTAATAAATGACCATATTTTATCTTGGATGACCGAGATCACGAATCTCCTTAATAAATGACCATATTCATCTTGGATGACCGAGTACAATATACATTTTATACGTTTTTTTACCTGCCCTTACTTGCTGGTTTTTATCTGTGAGTGTTTATGTGTGAGTTCGTTTGTGCCTAAAGTTCCCATAGATAGGGCAGACGGCCCATACCCAGAAATACTTATTCAGCTTTAACGACATACTTGTATCTATTGATCGGAAAATGTAGAATTCTAATAAATGATAAGTCTGTATGAAATTAAATTACTTGATGAGACAATGTGCAGTTAATTAGTCGACAGGGCAGTTCTCATTATATTGGATTAGTGTAATACGAAAATGCATTTGACAGTGCAGACAGACAATTCCTTTGGAGATTGATGAGGCATTATAGAGTCACCGTGAAGAGCAATAAAGAAAATTTATAAAGACACATTGACAGGGTCGTATGAAATAAATTAATTGACATGGCGGTGTTCAAATTAATTATTTGACATGATAGTGTTAGTGTGAAATTAATTGATTGACAAGGCATTGTGAAATTAATTGATTTTGTAACCGAGCTGGTTACGGCATCAATTAGAAGATATGTGCCCGCGTCAGTTGAAAGCGGCACTAGTAGTTATATTGATTTTATGTAGTCAGAGTTAATCCTTCATATGTTGTTGTGGTTCAAGTGCTGACTGGCGTTCCGCCAGAGATGGTGATACTTGACCTTTTGTTATTTGTTTCAACCCAGGAATGTTCTTCCCTTTAAGTTTGGTGATAAGCAAAACAGTTTCAGCACAACAACGTATATCCACAAGAAATTATTGTAAAGTTCCACAAACAGCAATGTAGAAAAATTCAATTAGAGTTTATTGATGTAATTAGACAAACACTGTAAATTTCACAATGATCCGATATGAAAAAAATATGTAATCCAACTGAATAATGTAGGTACATCCATATAGAATAATATATGTATATCCACAAGAAATAATTTACTGATTTGTTTACTCAAAAACTTGTCTTGGTATCCTCAAAGACGAAGTTCACCTAACGCTATCTGTAAAAATCCTCTAGTCTAAAATCATGGTATCCTTGGATTCATAAATCCTAAAATCGCTGCCAATCGCCCACAACTCTTCTATTTATACTATTTCTTCTTTTTTCCCGCCTTTTTTCACACGACTCGTCCTTTTTTCCACACGACACAATAGTTAACATTTGCACTCCGTTCCTCAGCTTTTAGACCTTTTTGCACACGACAATCTGTTATTTCGACTTTATTTTCACATGTGTGATCTTTTCCAACTTAACATTAGGATAAAAAAACACCCAGATCACACAAACATTCATTTCCCACTTTCGCGCTTATAAAACCCATTCATTATTACCTGTGATTGACCTACGTTTACCTTGTCAGAGCAGTAACGGCAACTGAACTTTGAATGAATGCTGCGTTTTGTGTAAAAACGTCTTATTTGCATTTAAGGTCTGTCATTCTTACATGTATCATCTTCTAGCACATATAAACGCTTAGCGTTAAAGTAGGAGGGACAAAGCTAGCGTGAAAGGCCAAGCGGTCACATTCGTCCCTGGCCACACAAATGAATCCCAGAGGGAGACATTTGCGTACTATCAACTAAGTACCTCATGCTAGTGACTGTTATAAACGACTAACCTATTGGTAGAGTCTTTTAGAGAGGAAAAAAAAAGAAAAAGATTTAAAAAAAAATGTTCGTAAAACGAGGGATCCCAATATATTTATAATGCGTAAAACGGGGGATACATTAAATTTGTTAATACACTTCGCCATTGAACAGTATTGATGTACACTACTACTTAACAATATCAATATGAACAACGCTGTGCGTTAGTCATCACCATAATGATAACATACTTAATGATAACATTTAAATAAAAAAATAAAAATTAAATTAAATTAAAAAAATAATCGCATACGATTTTCATGGGTTGTGCAAACAACACAAATAAAAACAAAACAAAAAAATACTTTGGCAATATTTAACAGAATTGACTAATATTCATTAAGTATTTAACAATCTTAAATGTAGTAGCTGCGACGAACATCAGCCTAACAGCATAGAACTAATGGTCAAACATCAGACCATGGGACGCAAAAAAAATGTAATATACGAGCTCGTATATATATTATGACATGGGAATATACATACATGGCACTGTTAATCTATAAATTTATTATTTAAAAAATGTGAACTGGAGCTGTACGCTCTCGTAACTGTCAATATAGAACATGGTAAATATAATACAATCATATGATACAGGCGACCCCAATCCTGCCACTGCGGTCAGTGATTTACCAGGATGTATATGGGTTTAAACACCAAAAATCTGGACAAGTTTGGTGAACTGTCTATGTGTTGGTCGTAAAATATAAATATAGCATTATTAATCTGGTTACATGAAGTTACAAAGTATTTATTAAAAAATGTCTCTAATCTCCAACTTATGTAATGGTCGTTACTATGAAGGAAGACAACTATACCGATCCAAATAACTATCGGGTGTTGGAGTATGAACTATCTCAGTTACCCTGAACCAAGTACCAAACTGTTTATAGGTTCGTCATCAATTATAAAATCCGCATACAAATGCAAGTTCATAATAATGGACAACAATTTGTCAAAAAAATATACGGTAGCGTTCCGCTTACAACGTGACAAATGGTCAGAAAAATACAGGTACATCAATATGTGATGTTTATTTCTCAATACAAGATATAATCAACATGTGAACATATCCGTTATCATGTTAGCGATTTCGAATGAAATCGTCATGGTTTGCATGTACAAGAACAATGTAGTATTTCGCCAATCCGCGAACTGTGTTGATTAGCATATAAGTTTTACCCAACTTGCAAAATACTTGCATATCACCAAGTCAAATTTAGGTGAAAATATATATATGTCTCAGTTATTTAGTGGAGGGGAAGGGGGAGGGATATATATTGGGATAAATGACGGAGTATGGTTTATCACCGTGGGAGGGTGTTGAGGATTGTGCGCGATTTTCCAGTACTCATTCAGCTGAGGTGGTCGTGGTGCAACTATGCAAATGCTGCAGACATTCACATTCTTGCAAACCTCGAGACAATCCTCAACAGAGGGGAACGAATATATCAATCATGGGAATGTACTCGGGGGTCTTAGGGGCGTTAGCTGTGTCCGGAGGGGGGGGTGGGGGGGTGGGGGGTAACAATGTCCTCATTATCTTTTACCGATGTCCGCTGTGGACATTTCATCTTCTTGTACACATGGTATTTATACACAAGAAAAAAAAATCGCCAAAATACATGCTCGATGCGATTGAACATTATAAAACGGCTTTTCCATAACACAAAAGGAAAGCGGTGAGTTAACACATTTTTAAAAAATCTCTGATGTGTCAAAAAGGAAAAATATGTGTGTGCATATAGTGTGTTTGATTTTGTCACAAGATTCACCAAGAAGGGGAAAAAGAACAAAAAAATAAAAACCGTTGTAAAGCATGTCATTTATAAAGATTTTCAAAGGCAAAAGATGTGTAATTTGTACAGCGGGTACTCTTCTAATCATAAAGATTTCGTACCTAACACTTGTAAAAAAAAAATTTTTGTTTAACTAGAGAACTGTGATAATTTAAAGTTCTGTTTAACCGGGATAATATAGTGTTATAGAATGTTTGCAAAAGTTCTTCAATTTCTTGACATAGCGGTGTAAAAGATGTAGTCCTAATGACAGTCCATGTCGACGAAGAATCTGAAATAATTGTATACAATTAAAACACAGTGGTGTGACGCCATAATAACTTGTTAGTATATGTGGGTTTTGTAGACGTCGTAACTGTCAATATCGTCAGTATCATCAGTATCATCAATGTCACATTAATTAGTTGACAAGAAAGTGTGAATTTAATCAGTTGGCGGGGCTGGGTGATAGTAATATACGGTTCGATTCTATTTACAGTGTTCTCAGACAAATAACACAGCCCTACCCACACACAAACAATTTTTGGTGCCAAACATTTTACTCTTGATTGTACATAAATGAGGCCTGCTCAATCCAAATATCACATTTACTTGTCTGTAGCAGCTCTAGTTTTTGAGGTACAGACATTTTTGTATTTCATTAATACAGGGTGACCCAAAAAAAAAAAACGGGCCCTTTTTTTTTTGGGTCACCCTGTATTATTACAATATTTTCTATATAAGGCTATGTAAAAAAAACTATTGCTGTCTAGTCCTTTACAAAAGAAAACTGCTTGTTTACTCTCAGTTTCAGTTTTCCAAGAATCTTCCCAGAATTGCCTTTTTTAGATTTTAAGCCACAGCATGCATGTTAGTATGCTACTTATTTTATTACACTTCTAACAGAGAATGGCATCATCTTCAAGAAGAGCATGTTTTCTTTCACCGCATTTATTTTGTTATATTTGTGGAGAGTACACTTTCAACGAAGAACATAGGAAGCATATTACTGTTTTGTGAAAAAGGCATACTTTGCTTACTTTAAAGTAAAACTAGGTGACCAGGACAAGTCTTGGGCTCCTCATATTGTTTGCAAAACATGTGTTGAACACCTGCGACAGTGGACTTGTGGGAAAAGAAAATGTTTTAAATTTGGAATTCCAATGGTTTGGAGAGAGCCCAAGAACCACTATGATGACTGTTATTTCTGTGTTGTGAATATTAAGGGAATTAATGGAAAAAATCACAAAAAGTGGAAATATCCAGATTTAGATTCTGCTAGGCGACCTGTTCCACACGGAGATGACATACCAATTCCAACTTTCAGTCAGATTTCGGATTCCCTGCTAGAAGATGAGACAGCAGTGGCATGTGGAACGACAAGTGACAGTGATAGTGATTTCGAAGATGATTTTTCAGATGCTCAACGCTTTGACCAGCTTGAACTAAATGATCTAATCCGAGATCTATATCTCTCCAAGGAATCTTCAGAACTTTTGGCTTCAAGATTGAAAGAAAAAAAATTACTGACTGCTGAAACAAAGGTTACATTTTATCGCAGCAGAGAGCAAGGTTTTATTCCATTCTTTTGTAAAGAAAACAACCTTGTGTTGTGTACTAATGTGGGAGGTCTTGTTAACAAAATGGGTGTAAGTTATACACCAGATGAGTGGCGACTTTTCATTGACAGCTCTAAAAGAAGTTTGAAGGGTGTTCTCTTACACAATGGTAACAAATATGGCTCAATTCCAATTGCTCATTCTACTACAATGAAGGAGGAGTATGCTACAATAAGCACAGTTCTTCCATGCTTTATATGTTTGTGGGATAGCAGGGCAAAAGATATGCACTGGACAAAGAAACAGTGGCCGTTGAGGGATGAATTTAAAGTTGGAGTAAAAAATATTGTCAATAAGCCTCTCATTGATCGAAAAGGAGTTCTACTGCCACCATTACATACAAAGCTTGGCTTGATGAAGCAATTTGTTAAGGCACTGAACAAAGATAGTACCTGTTTTAATTACTTATGCAGAAAGTTTCCAGAATTGAGCATAGACAAACTTAAAGCTGGAATTTTTGATGGACCTCAAATTAGAAAGTTAATAAACGATCCAAATTTTATTGATTCCATGAACAAAACAGAGTCCACAGCCTGGTCATCATTTGTTTTAGTTGTGCAAAACTTTCTGGGTAACTTTAAAGCAGCCAATTATTCTGAATTAGTTGGAAACATGCTGTCGAGTTTTTATGAACTTGGATGCAACATGAGCATAAAATTGCACTACCCCCATAACCATTTACTTTTATTTCCGGAGAATCATGGCGACTTTAGTGAGGAGCAAGGTGAAAGATTTCACCAAGATATAAAAACAATGGAAGAGAGATACCAGGGACTTTGGGATGCCCACATGATGGCAGATTACTGTTGGACCCTTAAGCGTGACTGTCCGGGTATCACATTCCAGGAAGTCCTCGAAAAGATCCTGTTTGCGTGTTGACTAAACAAGTGCTAGTGATAAAGTTTTATTACATTTTTGGTAATATATGCACAGTAATTACATATAATATGAATGCAGACTAAAGTCAAAATGCCACTGATAGCACCTAACTCTAGGATTGTACATAACAATTGCCCTACTAATATGGTCATTCTTAGTTATCTCAAAAACTAGAGCTGATAGAAAAAATCTGATTACATTTTTGGAATCAGCAACCCAAAATTACCCAAGAACAGCTATAAAATTTAAGGCACCAAAATGTGTGTATACCAGTGTAATCAGCAATCGATATTTGCTTGCCCCAGAGCACGCATCAACAGCTCACGTGGTATCACGACTGATATGTTTTAAATGGCACGTTTACCACTAAACAAAAAAGGCATATTGTATGACCATTCCCACGTGGTCAGTGTATTCATAATAAATAATTGCACTATGAAACTGGCAACATTTTTATGTTTTGTTGTTATGGTAACGTGTGATTTCATCTGTATTCGATAGCACGTTTTTGGTGAAAGAAAAACTTAAATATGATTGGACGCGTGATTAAAGTCGTATCTGGGACTAAATCTGTGACAGTAACTCCAGAACTCAGACTCGCGAATTTTAAGCTCTAAATTTTTAAAATAAGAGCTAAATCCTTGTATTCTACTTGTTCAATTTTACAGTCTTTATGTGTACTGACAAACTAATATAGACAATTACTGACTTTACAGCGCAAGAGTCATTTGTGAAACGTTTGACAAAAAGACACAATTACTATGCCTATAAATAAATTGCTTTAATTGACACACGTACAGCTATTTCTAGTGAGTGCATGTATTTTATTTGAATATAATTTGCTAAATACCTTTAAAACACGTATTCAAGAAACGGCTTCAAAAGATGAAATTCTTCGTATTTTATCTAACAATATTTACACAAGATCGCAACTTTTCACAGAAAGAGAATCGATATAGAATATTTCAATGAATTTTTTAAAATGACTTTTAGTTTCCATATGTACCGTGTGTACTTACTGAGCTGAACTTAACTGGGACAAAACTGTTTTACCCTGTACAGTAATCCAACATTAGATTTAAAATATCTCGATTCTGGGACGCCATTGAACGTGATTTAAATTCGCTAATCAATTGGATTGTTTTTTTACCCCTAATTGATGAAAACATAGAACTTGCAGGCAAAGGACAGAGTTGAAAATATTTTGTTTTTTTTCCACCTGTATGTATATCTACACTTGCAAGCTTGAGTCGTCTGCCCAGTATCTGTGCGCAAATATCTGTGCATGTTTGCAGCGATCTCAACAGTTATTTAGAATTGATTTTGAGAGGTCAGAAATGTGATATCAGTGCTCGTGTAAAATATTTCACATTTATGACAATTTTCTAATGGGAACAGTTTTGAAAGCTGTGAGTAACATCAGCCAAGAAATGTAGCAAAGTCTGACAGTTGAAACCTTTCAATAGCGCGCTCGCACACATAAACACACGTTATTATTATATTATTATTTTGTAAACCTTCTTTGATCTAACATGTTCACAACTAATTTTGCATTCATGGAAGGTTCAGTAAAATACTAAAACGTTGCTTGCGGACGCCAATGTTTCTCTCTCATAAAGAGGAAAATGACGGGAGCTCCCGCCTGTGCATCCATATGAAGCATAAGCCGTGGAATAAATCACACCAAGCCTTCCTGTCGTCTGCTGTCTGGTCAAGATCTATCCACGTCTAACGTCATCACTTTTACGTCTGCCACAAAATGCCCTTTTCCACACGGTCTTAGGTCTCACTATTTAATTTACACTGTGGATTTCAGAATGAAGAACTGTCATGCAGTGTTGTCAAGAGATTTGATGATAATAATGTTGTTGATTGTCATGAAGTTTTTTGTTTACTATCATGTGGGGGAGACAATAAATGTTAGACTATTTCATTTCTGCTGAGATGTTAACTTGAGCTGAATTTGGAGAAGTTCTTAACGTTAATTTTATTGTTGATCAGAATCGGCGTCACTGCACTCGGGGCAAACCCATAGAGTTGTTAACGTTAGTTGTTGTACCTAAAGTAGTTGTTAATGTGAGTTGTTGTACCTAAAGTGGTTGTTAATGTGAGTTGTTGTACCTAAAGTAGTTGTTAATGTGAGTTGTTGTACCTAAAGTGGTTGTCAATGTGAGTTGTTGTATCTAAATTAGTTGTTAATGTGATTTGTTGTAATAACAGTAGTTGTTAATGTGAGTTGTTGTACCTATAGAAGTTGTTAACGCGACTCGTTGTACCTAAAGTAGTTGTACATGTGAGTTGTTGTGGCTAAAGTAGTTGGTAATGTGAGTTGTTGTACATAAAGTAGTTGTTAACGTGAGTTGTTGTACCTACAGCAGTTGCTAACGTGAGTTGTTGTATCTAAAGTAGTTGTTAATATGAGTTGGTGTACCTAAAGTGGTTGTTAATGTGAGTTGGTGCACCTAAAGTAGTTGTTAATGTGAGGTATTGTACCTAATGTAGTTGTTAATGTGAGCTGTTGTACCTATTGTAGTTGTTAATGTGAATTGTACTAAGTTGTTAACTTTTTTAAATTTTTTGTCTAGCTGGCACTTTTCTGTCGCTAAATTGTACCTCTTATTTTGTATCTCTAGCTGGTACTTTTCTGTTGCTCAATGGTAACACTTAAATGTTGTCTCTAACTGGTACTTTTATATCTGTCAGTCGTACATTTTCACTCAGTGGTTTTTAATTTAATCTTGTACTTTTGACCTGTTCTTTTAAATCTAATACTGACATACATTATTACTAATAATTACAACTATGAAGAACTAGTTCATAGTGGGGATGATGGTGCAATTGTGTACATTGATGGGTCTGTAACCCATGGTGAGAAATCAGGACAGGGCTTCTCTGCTATAATAAATGGCAGAATCGTCGCTGAACATAACGCGGCTTACAAGATAACAATCTCCAGCATGAAGATAGAGGTAGAGGCAGCTACTGCAGCCTTAAGGTGACTGTATGAAACTTCATTAACAAAGGGGCAGTCATTGTGTCAGACTCAGTTCATGTTCCAGAAAGATAAAAAAAAGGATGGACACGGCATTAATGGAAAACGTTCGTAGAAGCTTCGAATCTGCACCAACTGTCCTGTCATGCAGGTTCATCAAGATAAGATGTTGCCGTTGGACAGGACATTTACTGAGGACACTTTGAGATAGCATTACAAGGTCATCCTTGATCTGGAAGTCCCATGGTAAAGGAAACAAAGGAAGACATAAAGGCATGAAGAAATGGAAATAGACACAAACTGAAGTAGGTCAGTAGGTCAGCGTGTACAGCGCTTAAACGGAAGATACAGGACAGAGAAGTCTATCAGACCACAGTGGATATGAGTTCTTTATAGATTCAATTACGAGCGAGGCCCTGACGCTGTTTCAATGATCCCTGGTTCAAGTCCCTGATGAGCCTATCACTTCTTTTACGTGTTTGATCTCTAGTATCGCACTCATTTCTTTCTTTTACGTGTTTGATGTCTAGTATCGCACTCATTTCTTTCCTTTACGTGTTTGATGTCTAGTATCGCACTCATTTCTTTATTTGACGTGTTTGATGTCTAGTATCGCACTCATTTCTTTCTTTTACGTGTTTGATTTCTAGTATCGCACTCATTTCTTTCTTTGACGTGTTTGATGTCTAGTATCGCACTCTGATAATTAAAGACTTTTTTTAGTGACGGAGAATCCAAATGTTATATGTAATTAATTATGGTGAAGAAGGTGAGTGTGGTTTGGGACAGTCACTCACAGTAGCGCACACACCAAGTCATGGAATGGTGTAACGTCTGATGATTTTTTTAATCATGGTTTATTACAATTATAACATCACGTAGATCTAGACGAATACAGTTACATCGAAACAGGAATCTTCATAATGTAGTTAACACACCATACGGCCCTTACACATCCTGGCCTACAAAATCTCTACTCCTCACATCAGTGCACAAAGACTGCGTCTACGGCAGTTATATAATAATCATGGCCTACAAAATCTCTACTCCACATCAGTGCACAAAGACTGCATCTACGGCAGTTATATAATAATCATGGCCTACAAAATCTCTACTCCACATCAGTGCACAAATACTGCATCTACGGCAGTTATATAATAATCATGGCCTACAAAATCTCTACTCCACATCAGTGCACAAATACTGCATCTACGGCAGTTATATAATCATCAAGGCCTACAAAATCTCTATACTTCACATCAGTGCACAAATACTGCATCTACGGCAGATATATAATAATCAAGGCCTACAAAATCTCTATACTTCACATCAGTGCACAAATACTGCATCTACGGCAGATATATAATAATCAAGGCCTACAAAATCTCTATACTTCACATCAGTGCACAAATACTGCATCTACGGCAGATATATAATAATCAAGGCCTACAAAATCTCTATACTTCACATCAGTGCACAAATACTGCATCTACGGCAGATATATAATAATCAAGGCCTACAAAATCTCTATACTTCACATCAGTGCACAAATACTGCATCTACGGCAGATATATAATAATCAAGGCCTACAAAATCTCTATACTTCACATCAGTGCACAAATACTGCATCTACGGCAGATATATAATAATCAAGGCCTACAAAATCTCTATACTTCACATCAGTGCACAAATACTGCATCTACGGCAGATATATAATAATCAAGGCCTACAAAATCTCCATACTTCACATCAGTGCACAAATACTGCATCTACGGCAGTTATATAATCATCAAGGCCTACAAAGTCTCTATACTTCACATCAGTGCACAAATACTGCATCTACGGCAGATATATAATAATCATGGCCTACCAAATCTCTATACTTCACATCAGTGCACAAATACTGCATCTACGGCAGATATATAATAATCAAGGCCTAAAAAATCTCTATACTTCACATCAGTGCACAAATACTGCATCTACGGCAGATATATAATAATCAAGGCCTACAAAATCTCTATACTTCACATCAGTGCACAAATACTGCATCTACGGCAGGTATATAATAATCAAGGCCTACAAAATCTCTATACTTCACATCAGTGCACAAATACTGCATCTACGGCAGATATATAATAATCAAGGCCTACAAAATCTCTATACTTCACATCAGTGCACAAATACTGCATCTACGGCAGATATATAATAATCAAGGCCTACAAAATCTCTATACTTCACATCAGTGCACAAATACTGCATCTACGGCAGATATATAATAATCAAGGCCTACAAAATCTCTATACTTCACATCAGTGCACAAATACTGCATCTACGGCAGATATATAATAATCAAGGCCTACAAAATCTCCATACTTCACATCAGTGCACAAATACTGCATCTACGGCAGATATATAATAATCAAGGCCTACAAAATCTCTATACTTCACATCAGTGCACAAATACTGCATCTACGGCAGATATATAATAATCATGGCCTACCAAATCTCTATACTTCACATCAGTGCACAAATACTGCATCTACGGCAGATATATAATAATCAAGGCCTACAAAATCTCTATACTTCACATCAGTGCACAAATACTGCATCTACGGCAGATATATAATAATCAAGGCCTACAAAATCTCTATACTTCACATCAGTGCACAAATACTGCATCTACGGCAGATATATAATAATCAAGGCCTACAAAATCTCTATAGCCCTGCGCAGGCATACATTATCCAAAAACCACCTTAGGGCTGACCACCTCAGTCAAAAACCCTGCATAGACTGAACCCACGGGAACACACCCCGTTCACACAGTCACGAGAATCTACTGTTCTCTTAACACTGCTCTCAAAAAATCCCTGCGGACACTAGCCGCGAGAGCTATTCACACATCACTCAAAAACAGTTCAGAAACAGTACATTATGACCAGAGTTCACCTGCTATCTGACATACTGTCTTCCACGAAACTAAGAGGAGATATCTTTAAACAAATCCATACCAATCTGTAAGCAAGTACTCTAACCCAAAATTAACTCTACTCAACACGTATTTCCCAAGATCATTTCCCTTTCATCACATCTGCACTTATCAGTTTGCCACACTCCCAGGGAAAAAAAATGATTATATCATTTTTTTTTTTTGTTGAAAATTAACTCCCAAAAATTTAACGGTCAATGAAGTTATATCAGATACCTCTTAAATTAATTCCCAAAAATTTTTTTAAAAATTAATGAAGTTCTATCAATTACCTACAAAAATATACCTATGACAAGAGAACATAGCACATCTACAAAAATATCATCAATAAATGTAAGATAACGACTAAATCATCCAACATAATCATTCAAGCATACCAAAATAAAAATTAATCTAATACAAAACCCAAATTAAGTATACATAGTACAAACTAAACAGAAAATAAATTATCATACGAGAAAAGACAAAATATGAAATGGGAATATGATAAGAATCAAATAGAATCATAAGATGACAATGAAGACAACAATTCCATACATGTAAAACAAATAGAACTATAAGAACCAATTACATTATCTAAAGTCATATAATTAACTGAACACTACAAAGAATGAAAGTATAAATAGCGTAACACGAAAAAAAGTATACAAGAAGTATGAATTACATCAAAGATGAAACACGGAAGCATAAACAAAATATCAGACAATACTGAAAAGACAACAGAAAAGATGTAAAGAAATGACGAATAGTCAACAAAGAGAGATGACAGTAAAGATGCAAATGTAAAGAAAGTTGGTAACAACACCTAACAATAACTATCCAAATATAACAACGTATTGTAAAATACAAAAATGCTAAAGTATATTTATATACTAACACAAAAAAGAAAGCTTATGACAAGCACAGCATAATAAGTAATTTAACTAAATTATAAACTTATACATAACTAAAAATAAATTACATCAAATATCACCCAAACAAAAAATTATTAACGATAACACAAGTTCCGCATTGACGCATAGTCAAGCGCTAACAACCAAAAAATACATCCAAACATCACAACATTTTCAAAGAATTAATGTCACTACATAATAGTAACCCTAACATACAATCTAGCGCTGGCGCAGAAAAAAATAAATATCACAATGTTCAAAACACATTTCTTAAAAATTTACAATACAAAAAATGTTTCTTCTCTTTAGGTTAAATAAAAATAGTATTTTTATTTCTAAGTAATATGTAGCTATAATTAATAACTAACAATTAAATTAGCTGAGTAACATAAAAATAATCTTATCTTTAAATAGACACACATCAAAACGTGTAAGTTTTTTTTCTCTTCTTTTTAAAAAAAAAAATACATCAAAGAAACGTCACATTGGGTAATAAAATGTTAACTACAAACGAAGTTATAAATATATATAAGTGTAATATTATTTATCTTAACTATGTATTATAATCAGATATTTAAATTCTTTAAATGAACAAGAGTATCAGCCGTCGCTGTTAATTCTACCCACTTAATTTAATAGGAAATTTAAGTTAATTCTAGCTGACAAAAAATCGAATCGTTTAAAATATCAAATGTCATAATTTAGAAAAAATGGAAACCAAGTTTCAGAATACGTCCTTAACTTCAACGCACAATCATTAATAATACATACAAGTTATGTTTAAAATTACCTTTCACTAAACAATTAATTCAAATAATCTGTATATAAATATGTTAATTAAACATGGTATCAAATCCATGATGAAAATACAAAACAAAATTTTAAGTAGTGAATAAACACTCAGGACTATCTATGAAAATGACTATTACATTGTCTCAGTAAATAAGTTTGTGCATAGAAATTATTTAATGCATAATTAAAATACAGTCATATAAGTAACAACCAACAAATAATTATGGCAATCAAATGTTACAAAGATTATATAATATTTCATTAACAACATATAAAGTTCTATACTAAAGAATACAATAACATTCAGTGTTTGTAAACAGAACAAAAAATAAACAGGACCTTTAAAAAACAAAAAAAAAAATTCCTTCGAGGTCTTGCGAACATCTCATCAACACGCAAGGTGACATCATGACACGGTGGGTTAACGTACTGGCTAGGCTCGCTTGAATGGATAAATGGTACATAGTGATCTACATCTCTCCCAGGTAATGTAAAATTAGAATGGTGATTCCCCTCGCAAAGTCGCTCGCTGTGAGACAATACAAATGAAAATATCTATTTTAGTCCATGGTAAGATTATGAGGAAACACGGAAAAGTTCACTACACAATTACCCGAACTCCGTGGTGTAAGGTTGTGGCCCTCCTGCGATGTCAACAACTCTCGTCACATAGCAGACAACATAGACGTCCCAGGGACAACCTGACCTATAATTCACAGTTGTCAGTGCGGTAGGCTGAAAAAAATTTACTACCTTCACAAGACCGAGATGATCTCTCAAACCTATCAGCATGACAAGCAAAAGCATTTAAGAACCTGTTACCGTTCCTATTACTCTGATTAATAATAATCTTGCTCTTATGTGGAGCACAGCTAACCTGGTTGCGATCTGTATAATTTCTTTTGAGAGCATTGTTATTTGCTCTATTAACACCGTTGTACTGATTTAAATCCCAGTTACAATAGTTATTCTTAATACTTCTTCCCAGATAACAATGTCCATCAGATAGAACTGGCTTTTTAGCAGAAAAATTATTACTAGACTGATGAACTTTCATATAATTACTTCTGCTATAGTTTTCTAAACTTTTAGAATCACAATGTTGAGATCTGTCACATTTTTTCTTGTTTTTGGGAGAAGAAACGTTACCGTAGGATGAACTCCCTTGGTACTTTATAACCTTAGGGTTATGTCTCCTATCAAAATTATTTTTTTTCTTTGCTTGTGGCAATGTGTTTAAAAAATGAGTCACACTGCCTTGACTGGGTATGACTAGAAGGTTTGACAATCTCTTTATTTTTTTTTCACAACATTTGTTTCCTTCATGGAACAAGCAGTAGTATGTTTGTTACTTGTAACCAATTTATCAGATCTGTCAATAAATACGCTGTTGGTTTTTAACACACTGACTTGAGATTTAGCACTGTTTCTTTCCTTATCTACAGGACTGGATATTACTGTAGATTTTCCTTTGTTATTCTGCCGCCAGCAATCATTATCATTGGAATCATCTGTATTGCGTGAGAAGTTATATCTCCCACGGAAAGATCTATGTCCACCATTCTTGACCGTAGAATCCGCAAAAAGTGTATAAGGCTGGCTTTTTGCTTTAGTGTTCTGATGATAAGAAACTTTCTGTCTATCATCGTCAACACTGACGGAAGACCACATATTGCTATTCAAGACTACGTCAAGCAGACCATTTATTCTTCTTCTTGCTTCTACAATCTCAAAGTCCTTAAGTGCAATCTGTTCACTTAATTTCTTGTTTAAACTCTCCGCTTTTAAGACCTTGCAGCTTTCCTCTGCTAGCAAATTTTCAATCTTAATCAATTTGTCTTTCTCCACCATTAATTCTTTCACTCTCTCTTTATCAATCCTCTCAATCTCAATATCATGACTATTCGTAAGCCTATCAACCTTCTCTAGGGATATGGTATCCTTTTCTTTAATTTGGCAACCACAAATCTCCGTCTTCTCTTGAACTTTTTGAGTCAGATTTCTAATTTCGCCATTTTTTTTCCCAATCTGAGCTTCCATCTCTTTAATTTTGCACAATGCCGAGTCTAATTTTGCTCGAAAACAAGCAAGCTCAGAATTAGATTTACATAAATCACCTGTAAGTTTAGTCACTTTTTCCTGCAGCTTATTCACTTCAGTAGTACTTTTTAAGCAACTTTCCCTTAGCTCCTGTGTACTCTGTTTTATGTCTCCTATTTGCTTCTCATCCCTTAACTCTTCTTTCTGGTCACTATGGATGCCGTCGAGCAATAACGTACGTATACTCTTCAATATGTTATCACGTTTTATACTAATATAATTGTCCAAGAACAGACGAAGGTCCAAAACCAATAACCTTGCCAGATCCTCAGCCATACTCACATGAGGAATTGACTGAAATCTCTCATTAGCAAACTCTCTTAGAGATCTCGATGCAGAGACCAAAAACTTGTCCATAACATGTGACTCAAGCTCTGGGCCTTTTAATCCCTGATAATCTGTTCCTTCCTGAAACAGATACTCTAATACAGGTCTCATATCCTCCGGATCTGTATCAGAATCCATTGTGACTTGTTTACTTAGTCAACCATATATGTCTTAATTAAACTTTCATTATACCAAATCAAGTTTAGATCTCAAATATTGTATCATCAATCCCTGTACATCATCACATTCTATAATTAATCGATATAATTATCGACAACAACAACAATAGTTATCAATAGAATAGGATAGTGCAGATTGAGGCTTGTTGACATGGACAGAAGTGGCAACATTTACACACAACAAAAGCACTTAACTGAAGGTAATCCTGACCCTTCCGCCAACACACTGGATATCACAAAGTTCTGACGTCAAAACACTCCACTGCAGAAAAGGTACAAGGACTAGGCACTCTTGTCTTCAAATCCCTGCCACTGTACAGTATGTCCTCAACAATGCATCAGACGACAGGAACCGATCACAGCAACCCCGCAATCACTTGAGGTATACGTGCAGACGAACTCTCCAAAATACTGCACCTATAGTTGAATCTGCTTATGGAAAGACTGGAACAAGCACTGTAACAATTATGGCATCAATGTCGCTATCAGATAACAGCTGTTTGATATGGAAACCAACTGATAAAGTCAGTTTAGTTGCTACAACACACCAAGATATGAGGATGGATATGCGCAGTCAGCTGATACCTGTGTACAGTTGAATTAAGCCACGCCCACACAGAGCCAAACATAACACAGTTCAGTGTTCCCACTTGTAATGACTGGTCCAGAATCTGACCTAATTTACCCTCTTGTTACGCGAATGTAATGTGGGTGTTACGACCCGTTGGTTTGGTCCACCACTGATAATTAAAGGGTTTTTTTGTGACGGAGAATCCAAATGTTATATGTAATTAATTATGGTGAAGAAGGTGAGTGTGGTTTGGGACAGTCACTCACAGTAGCGCACACACCAAGTCATGGAATGGTGTAACGTCTGATGATTTTTTTAATCATGGTTTATTACAATTATAACATCACGTAGATCTAGACGAATACAGTTACATCGAAACAGGAATCTTCATAATGTAGTTAACACACCATACGGCCCTTACACATCCTGGCCTACAAAATCTCTACTCCACATCAGTGCACAAAGACTGCATCTACGGCAGTTATATAATAATCATGGCCTACAAAATCTCTACTCCACATCAGTGCACAAATACTGCATCTACGGCAGTTATATAATAATCATGGCCTACAAAATCTCTACTCCACATCAGTGCACAAATACTGCATCTACGGCAGTTATATAATAATCAAGGCCTACAAAATCTCTATACTTCACATCAGTGCACAAATACTGCATCTACGGCAGATATATAATAATCAAGGCCTACAAAATCTCTATACTTCACATCAGTGCACAAATACTGCATCTACGGCAGATATATAATAATCAAGGCCTACAAAATCTCTATACTTCACATCAGTGCACAAATACTGCATCTACGGCAGATATATAATAATCAAGGCCTACAAAATCTCTATACTTCACATCAGTGCACAAATACTGCATCTACGGCAGATATATAATAATCAAGGCCTACAAAATCTCTATACTTCACATCAGTGCACAAATACTGCATCTACGGCAGATATATAATAATCAAGGCCTACAAAATCTCTATACTTCACATCAGTGCACAAATACTGCATATACGGCAGATATATAATAATCAAGGCCTACAAAATCTCTATACTTCACATCAGTGCACAAATACTGCATCTACGGCAGTTATATAATCATCAAGGCCTACAAAATCTCTATACTTCACATCAGTGCACAAATACTGCATCTACGGCAGATATATAATAATCATGGCCTACCAAATCTCTATACTTCACATCAGTGCACAAATACTGCATCTACGGCAGATATATAATAATCAAGGCCTACAAAATCTCTATACTTCACATCAGTGCACAAATACTGCATCTACGGCAGATATATAATAATCAAGGCCTACAAAATCTCTATACTTCACATCAGTGCACAAATACTGCATCTACGGCAGATATATAATAATCAAGGCCTACAAAATCTCTATACTTCACATCAGTGCACAAATACTGCATCTACGGCAGATATATAATAATCAAGGCCTACAAAATCTCTATAGCCCTGCGCAGGCATACATTATCCAAAAACCACCTTAGGGCTGACCACCTCAGTCAAAAACCCTGCATAGACTGAACCCACGGGAACACACCCCGTTCACACAGTCACGAGAATCTACTGTTCTCTTAACACTGCTCTCAAAAATCCCTGCGGACACTAGCCGCGAGAGCTATTCACACATCACTCAAAAACAGTTCAGAAACAGTACATTATGACCAGAGTTCACCTGCTATCTGACATACTGTCTTCCACGAAACTAAGAGGAGATATCTTTAAACAAATCCATACCAATCTGTAAGCAAGTACTCTAACCCAAAATTAACTTTACTCAACACGTATTTCCCAAGATCATTTCCCTTTCATCACATCTGCACTTATCACACTCATTTCTCTCTTTCACGTGTTTGATGTCTAGTATCGCACTCATTTCTTTCTTTGACGTGTTTGATGTCTAGTATCGCACTCATTTCTTTCTTTGACGTGTTTGATGTCTAGTATCGCACTCATTTTTTTCTTTTACGCGTTTGATGTCTAGTATCGCACTCATTTCTTTCTTTTTCAGAGAACCTGCCACCCCATTCCCATGCTACTTTATTGTTTATAGCGTAAGCACTTGAGTGCAAGCTTCCTGTCGGATCCTGAGCAATGATTACTATATGCTCCCCCAGGGGCAGACGAGATTTAAAACAACAACAAAACAAAGATGACTGGAACTTATCAGTTCAAAATATTTATAATTGAATGTCTCTCAACACTGTCTTATCTTGCTTTTGTATTGTCTGTCTCTCGATAGGCTTTTATATTGTTGAGATATTTTGTGTGATCATAAACAAAGATATTTCGTTGATTCTATTATTCTCAGCCTCATCCTCTTATCTCCTGGTCCAACGACACTTGTCTGGCGCTTGTCATCAGTGTCACCACTTGTACTCCAGTCGCAACATCTCAATCGTTTGTTTTCTTCTGTCTCAAAGAGATGCGCTTTATTCTGGCAATATGATCAATGATAGGAAACTCTTTACTGAGAATTTCAACAATAAGCGATCTGATCATCAGAAATCTCCTCTCGTCTGACAAGTTTTTGCTACTTTCACCTGCTTGACAGTGGTGGGCAGATCTACTTCCGTCTTAACTCACAAGAGCCTTCCTCCTGTTAATGTTTCACCTGCAGTTTCTAATCAATCACTAAATCATGGATTCACCTATTCTGCCAGCATGAGGGATATGTAAAAAAAAACAGTTTTGCGGTGTCTTTGTATAGATAAGTGTTTACTTTTCTGAATTCCCGAGCCCACTGCGGTCATTGCACAGTCAGCACGACGCCGTTTCCGCAGTTTCCCAATGTTGTTACGTGCTCTTGTTCTAGACTCTATTGCTTTGGTCCAGCTGTTTTTTTAGATTTTAAACCGAGGCGTCCATTACTACTACGTTCTACAGTTATGAATCATGCTGTTAACCTATCATGTCTTAACTTCTATTGCCTCAATTTTGTTATCCTAGTGCTTGTTCATTTTCCTAGTTTATGAATCACTCAATAATGATAAATAAGTATATATATGTATATATAATCTACTACTGGTCAAAAGTCAAGGGCCACTTAGAAAAACCTTGGTTGAATCCATAAAACAAATCTGATATAAACGTAATTGGTATCAGTCTAAACGGCATTTATTGAATACCAAATTGACATGTCATGTAAAGAAATGGAAACACACATTCAAACGCAATGAAGCTGTGAAGTGTGTCATCCACCTTTTCAAAAGTCACACAATAGATATTGGACAAATAGACATTTCAAAATCGGGTATGACCACCGTTTGCAGCAAGGCATTCAAGAAAGCGTAGTCGCATCGATGTTGCGTGCATATTTTGACGCACATATTACAAAAATCGATATGGCTATTTAATATGGAAAAGATATAGACATTCATTCATTTGTGTATGAAAATGCTGTCTATGGTAAAGCGAGATAACTCATGATTGATTTACACTTTTGATCATAGGAGTAATCGTTCTTGATATTGATTCGGCGCATGGATATGACACCCATGTCCGTACTTATTTGTTAGGGCCAGAAGATATATTAATTTGCTTATTATGTTTATGGCCTGAATTCATATGTATTACATATTATTAGTACAAGTAGAATCAGTCCTATATTGTATATTTTTGATGGGTAGGCAGGACTATATTCTGTTATGCCGCTCTAGCGGAAGTATGAGTTGTCTTGACAAGTCGTGATGAGTTCCGAGGTACTGTTTACAATGGCGGGTACGCATTTTTCCAGGGCTGGTACATTCTTCAATAAAAATGATTTATGAAGTGTTTTTCTTCTGTAGGAGATTGTGTCTCTACTAGAGCTTGTGTTAGAGACTCTCCTAATGTACGGTACCATGTATGATTCGGACTCCAGGTAATTCCAGACCCTATTTTTGATGATCTCATGTCGGTTAGACCTAGCTGGAATTTTGTGCTTCACAACGCTAGGGTCACGTTTGTATCGACGAAGATGACGGGCTTCCATATAGCAGTTATGTCTACGTAAAGTAACTGGATTACTGTAGAAACTGTTTGGAGGAACTTTAAGAAATTATTCTTATACATTTCAAATTAACTTTGGCTTAGATATACCCTCCTGTGAGTGAGCGACAACTCAGGAAGGCGGCCATGTTACATTCCTGTCATCGTATTTTTGTATCACTGTCCAAAGAACGGGGCATGTATCTTACTATTCGGACAGTGGCAAGAAGATCTCAATTTTGATAGAAACCCCTTCCATGGTTTCATATATGATATAAACTATGAACATAAAGCAACTTTAGTTACTTACCGATCCGCCTTCACTGACGCGCTTAGTCAGATAGGGGATGCGGCCATTATGTATCATGACATTGGAAGCTATTGATGTACTACCCATTATTTATGAACGTGTCATGACTTGTGATCTGCTATGTATGCCTACAAATTGATGTGTCAACCTGTACCCATGATTTACTCGTTATGTCCCAGTGTGTGCGTCTAAATAAACTGTGTAAACAAAGATTCCAGCAGTCTGCATTGGTGCATTGTAGACACAAGTGTATGAGTGATTAGATTGGTCAGAACACGAACAGTACACCATTCGCGTTAATCACACTCTACACTTCTACTCCATATCTACACCATCCTGCGTCGGGTGAATTGACCAAGTTTAGGGCCTGCTTCCCCTGGAGCTTTAGAGGGAAACTACTGGTTACAGCTGCCTTTGCCTTCCCTAACTCAGGTCTAGGGCGAGTTACCCATTTACAGCTGGGTAGACTGCAGCATGCCTGATCTCAACAACTCTGTACACTACAATGGACATATACAGTAGTGACACCACAAACAACATGTTACAGTGATTGATAGTGGAGCTTTACAGAAGATTATATACAGCACTTTACAGACCACTTTACAGTGGTGAGCCAGATCCCTGGGTCCAGCCTACGCAGTTTTGTTGTGTTGAGAATCACATTTTACAGTTGCAAGAACATTTGTTTGACCACATCAACACCAGTAGGACAGCTATACAATCAATGTCAGCTTGACCTGTTCTGACAAGTGTAGCAATATCTGGGTCAGCACTTGTTGACATTTGGCACAGTACAGTCAGGATTCTAAACTAGTGATTGTTTATCCTGCTGACATAGAAGAGCAATGTTGAACTTAAAGTGCGAAATTCATCGTTGGATCTTCTTATGTGCTCAAAAAAATTGAACAGTGTAACAATTAGAAAGCAAATCTATTACTCAATAAAGTGGTAGTCTAATTTGTTAAAACTGAGCATACAGTACAATACATTACAACTGCAACACATTTCATTATATGATACACACATTGATGATTTATATGTATTTATGTTTATATATTATTTGTTTATATGTGTGATTGTTATGTGTTTGCGGGCCTGGATGGGAGGTGACTAGAACAGGAAATACCAAGTGATATTGGTCTTGTTCTGGCGTTCTATAGGGAGCAATTTCTTAATTGAAATTTGCATGCAACATAGTTTGCAAATATTTGGTTAGTTGTGACGACTGTTTCATATTTGTATTTGTAACATTTTTCTGTTCTTTATTTTTGTTTGATTTGTCTGTATAATTGTAGGTCTCATCTTTCCTTTCATTTCAGTTCTTTACACCCTTATGTTTATACACTGTGGCGTTATTTGTCTTGTTATCTTATTGCAGTTATCATCACGGTTTCTGTGATCATTTTTTTCATTTCTCCTATTTAATTTAATTTGATCTCTGCAAATGTTTTCAGATTGTCTTTTCTTGTTTGTCCTTTGTAATGTCTTTAGTTGACATATGACATAGGAGGTATAGTTGAATACACTTATATTATAGTACAGATCAGTACTTTATGATTATTATTGTTATAAAACAAAGTGTACAAGACCTTTTGTAAGACTTGTCTCCCAAAGTGATTGGCATAGGAAATATTATTTTCCACAGGTACTCAAGTGATCATTGATTACATTAAGGTATACAAGACCTTTATAAGGCTTGTCTCCCACAGTATTTGAGATATACAGTTATTGTTTTCCACAGGTACTCAAGTTATCATTGGTTATATGATAAACAAAATAACCATACAAGTTTTTCACTAAGACTAAGTCTATGGTATAGACTTGTCTCCCATTAAAGTGAAATAGGGTAATTTATTTACTTTTTCAGGTTTCTGATTTAAGAAGACAAGATTTCTACATTAGATTACTTTATTGCACAAGGAAAATCTCTTGATAAGACTGGGAAAGACTTAGAACAATGGGCTGTTGCTCAATATGACAAAGCATTAGCTGCAGAAGAGAGAAAAGCTGCTGCTGAAGAGAAAAAAGCTGCTGCAGAAGAGAGAAAAACTCTGGCTGAAGAGAAAAGATTAGAAAGAGAAGCTGCTGCTGAAGAGAGAAAAGCTCTGGCTGAAGAAAAAAGATTAGAAAAAGAAGCTGATACTGCTGCTGAACTAAAGAAATTGCAGATGCAAGTGGAGGAAAGGAGATTTGATGCAGAACAGAAAAAAATTAGAAGTTGCAGCTGAACAGAAAAAAACAGAAAAAATTAGAAGTTGCAGCTGAACAAAAAAATTAGAAGCAGCTGCAGCAGCAGCTGAACAGAAAAGATTAGATAGAGAAGCTGAAGAGAGAAAAGCAATAAGAGAACATGAGTTTGAATTAGAGAAATTAAGATTGACTAGTATGAGTAATATTAATCAGGCATCTGGTGGTAATGGTAAACCTTTTAATTATAAGGTCAAGGTGCCAGCGTTCAACTCTGCCAGTGATGATATAACATTCTGGCTTGATAGATTTGAACGTGCTTGTCGAGCTCATAATGTTGACAAATCACAGTATGTGAATCAGTTGTCTGAAAATTTAAAAGGGGAGTCTCTGACTAAGTTATCTTTGGTTGAAGAGGCCGACAAAGATAATTATGATGCTGTTAGGGCAGCTTTCATAAAGAGATATCAGCTGTCAGAAGAAGGTTATCGTCTTTTGTTTAAAACAATGAGACCTGAGGTAGGTTTAGAATTCTCAGATTTCATTTCAAAAGCACGACTTACACTCTCACGATGGATTGAATTATCCAAAATAGAGAAAACATTTGATGGTCTTACGGATTTATTGCTAAGAGACAAGGTCATGTCTTCGGTAAATAAACCATTCCTAGAGTTCTTACATGAGCGTAAACCTAGTACATCAAAGCAAATGGAAGAATATTGTGACCAGTATGCCACGGCACACCCTGACATGATTCTTAGTAACTCTAACATCAAAGAGAGTATGCCAGTTGCTTCGGCAACAGAATATAATCAGAATTACTCACACAAATTCCAAGGAGCTAAAAATAAATTTGATAAAAAGGTTAATTGGAATAAATATCAAAACCAAGATAACCACTCAAATCAGGGTTCTTCTTCGAAGAACTGGAATCGGCTGATAGTCCTCGACACGCGCGGGGGTACCCATAATTTTAGACATTCTCGAAAGGGGAGTAGCTATAGGAACTACCCAAGTGCTTCATGGAGAGAAAAGAACCAATATTACAGGGATACTCAGTATAATGAGCGTGATGATTATGATCATGAATATTATGATTCAAACCCAAATAGGGGTTATAAAAGGGGAAATAATAATTATAGAGACAATTATAACCGAGGTAGATCACAACACAAAAGACATGGTAAATCTTATTACCAGGCTAACTCTGCACAACAGGAGTTCCACGACACCGGTAATCAGAATAATGATAAAAAAGACTCCAATAGTGTATAGCAATGATTCCGCTCCGCTTTTCGATTTTGCTAGAGCATCTGAGTGTTCGCAATGCAAAACATTATTCGATCCAACCACAGTTTCTACTTTAAGCTGCGGTCACCCGCTTCCCGCTCTCCCTGCGTCAATCGCGCATAACGGAAGGGGTGCTCTTGTTTTCAATAGAGGCTTAATAGATGGTACTCCAGTATCAATTCTTTTCGATTCGGGGTGCACTACCATCGGAGTGAGGCAATCACTCGTAAATCCTTCTCGAGCTACAGGCGATGTAGTCAAATGTGTAACATTTGGTGGCACATTGGAGAAGTACTCCACTGCCATTATCAATATTGCTACGCCTTTCTTTACAGGAGAGGTGCAAGCATGTCTCTTGCCGAATCCGATCGCTGATCTTATCATCGGTCGCATTCACGGAGTGAAAGAATGCACTCCACAGCAAATTTCTAATTGGGAAAATGTTAATATGCAATCTGCCAATGCAGTAATCACTAGGGCTCAAGCTCTTAATATGCCACAATCTTCACATTCTGAATAATGATGCGCAGATCCAAGATGATCCCTTGGAGATTTCCCATGATTCCTTTATAAAAAACAGCAGGAAGATGATCCTACTCTAAAGAAATTCTTTACTCTGGCAACAAAAGGTGATCCGAATAAGGATACAAATCGTAAATCTTGGATTACGATGAAGAATGGCGTACTTGTACGTATGGTACAAGACTCCGCTAAGTCCATTCATTCTCAAATCCTAGTGCCTAAAAATATGAGAGTTAAAATCTTACAGCACGCTCATGATTCGCAGTGTGCTGGACATATGGGTTTTTTTCCCGTACTAAAGCTAGAGTTCTTGAATCTTTCTTTTGGCCTGCTGTGAATAAGGACATACGAATCTATTGTCGATCTTGTAAAGTATGTCAAGAGATTAAATCCAGAGGTCCACGCCATGATGCACCTATTCAGGCTGCAGACATTCCCATTCGACCATTTCAAAAAATGGCGATAGACATCATTGGTCCATTTAAGATAAAGTCTGCTAGAGGACACCAATTTATTTTGACGTGTGTGATATGTGCACACGTTGGCCGGAGGCTGTTCCTCTAAAGAGCATAACTACTGCTGATGTCGCAGATGCTCTTTGGTTAATATTTTCTCGTCTGGGGTTTCCAGCAGAAATATTATCCGACCATGGTACCCAACTCATATCGGATACCATGTCTCAAGTAATGTCGACTCTTAAGATAGAGAGATCGCTGAGTAGTATTTATCATCCTATGTCCAATGGGATGGTGGAACGTTTGAATAGAACTCTGAAAAACCTACTAGGTAAGATAACAGAAGATCATCCTCAGGATTGGGATAGGGTTTTACCCGCGGCTCTCTTTGCATATAGAGAGGTCGCCAACGAACATACAGGATTTTCTCCCTTTGAACTTGTCTTTGGCGCGAAACCGCGAGGTCCTATGTCCTTACTTCATGATCTTATAACTGCTGATAATATTGTCGATGACACAAAATCCTCTTATGAATATGTCATCGCACTTAGACACAAGATTATTGAAGCATGCAAATTGGCAACTGCTTCTTCTGAATTTGCGAAACAGAAGGCAAGGGAATTTGCCAATAAAAAGAGATGCTTGCGACAACTTGTCCAGGTGACAAAGCATTTGTCTTGCTACCTTGTAGGGAAAATAGACTTCTTATTTCTTGGAAAGGTCCGTACGATATAATATCAAAAGTTTCCGATGTTGACTATATCGTCGATATTGACGGGAAGCGTAAAACCTTCCACATCAACATGCTCACGGAATTCCATGAACGTCCTGATTATTTACAACCTGTTTTCCAGGCAACGGACGATTTTCCAGTCCAACATGGACAGTACTCATCTCTGTCAGTAATACAGGATGAGGAAACGAGTTTCTCGGATGTAAAATCTACCTTTTCCAATGATTCCTCTTCACTCTAATGAATCATGGAAAGATGTTGCAATTTCTCCAGAATTATCTCCAGGAGAGCAGAAAAAAGTTTCTACTATGTTAGAACAATTTCAGGATGTCCTTACTGACATTCCTGGTCAAACTGATGTCATTCAACATGACATTATTCTTACTGACCATAGTCCTATAAGAGTCAGACCGTATCCTATCCCGATACATTTTCAAGCACAGGTAGAGAAAGAGTTGGATGAGATGATAGAGTTAAAAATTATTGAACCATCCACATCAGCATATTCTTCGCCGATGGTTATTGTACGAAAAAAAAAGACAATAACATACGTCTTTGCGTGGATTATCGCAAATTGAACCAAGTGACGAAATTTGATGCTGAACCTATGCCTTTACTAGAAGAGCTACTTACGAGACTATCGAATTCTCATTTCTTTACTAAACTCGATTTGTCTAAGGGATATTGGCAAGTTCCATTATCCGAACACGCCAAACCGTTTACTGCTTTTTCGACGCCTAGGGGTCTATTCCAATGGAATTTCATGCCTTTCGGTCTTATGAACGCCCCTGCAACATTCGTACGCATGATGCGTCGAATCCTATCTCATCGCTCAGATGTCATTGCGTATCTTGATGACATCTGTCTTTTCAGTGATACTTGGAACGATCACTATAATGGGATAAATGAACTATTGTCTATCTTACGCGAGCATAACCTGACAGCGAAACCATCGAAAGCATGTATTGGTTTTAGCGAAATATCTTTCTTAGGACACCGTGTTGGTCATGGGTTCCTAAAAACAGAAGACCATAATACAAGTAAGATACTTAACATTTCTATTCCTAAGACTAAAAAGCAAGTGCGAAGTCTCTTAGGTCTAATACAATTTTATGGACGATTCATTCCGAATCTGTCCTCCATTATGTCACCTCTTTCTTCCTTGCTAAAGAAAGGGTCTCCTAATGTAGTCCCTTGGACTCAAGAATGTCAATCCTCTTTGGATAAGGTTAAAACTATGTTTTCTACTTCACCTATCCTAGTATTGCCTTCTAAGGATAAGACATTTATTCTTCGTAGTGACGCTTCATCCACCGGGATTGGAGCAGCACTAATGCAAGAGTACTCTGGAACTCTGCATCCTGTGATGTATATTTCTCGTAAATTAAATGCCGCAGAGAAGAATTACTCGGTCCTAGACCGTGAATTATTGGCTATGGTTTGGTCAATCCTTAAACTGCAAAGATTTCTTCTTGGCGCGCATTTCATCGTGGAAACTGACCAGAAAGCTCTTACGGCTATTCAGAGTAAAAATCTGAAGAGCGCGAGATCAACGCGTTACGCGATTGCTCTGCAGCCATTTCATTTTTCGGTGCGAGCTATCCGTGGGTCAGAAAATGTGATGGCAGATATTTTGTCTAGATGCCCACATGATTCATAACTGTTAAATTATATATCTAACTTTGATACAGTTGTTCCTATGTTGAAATGTGTACACATATGTAATATCATATATTGATTGTAACACTACTTAGCGGTTCATTGATATTTATTCACCGCTGATCTTTCAATGTTTTTTTCGTCTTTGATGATCATGATGTTAAGATATCTTAGATGAAATTTATGTATAAACTAATGTAGAAATTGTGTCATTGCTAATATTGTAGTATGCGTTGGTGACACCTCTCTGGAAATATTTATACTTAGAGAAGTACTTTCTCTAAGGTCAGAAAACTTATGCTTATCATCTGCGCATTGTTATTGGTGCGTTGTGAGCCTATTGTATGTTGCTCCTAGATGTATTTCAAAAAAAAAAAAAGTATCATTTTTTTTTTTTCCCCGAGGGGTGTGGTAATCTGTTGCGTGCATATTTTGACGCACATATTACAAAAATCGATATGGCTATTTAATATGGAAAAGATATAGACATTCATTCATTTGTGTATGAAAATGCTGTCTATGGTAAAGCGAGATAACTCATGATTGATTTACACTTTTGATCATAGGAGTAATCGTTCTTGATATTGATTCGGCGCATGGATATGACACCCATGTCCGTACTTATTTGTTAGGGCCAGAAGATATATTAATTTGCTTATTATGTTTATGGCCTGAATTCATATGTATTACATATTATTAGTACAAGTAGAATCAGTCCTATATTGTATATTTTTGATGGGTAGGCAGGACTATATTCTGTTATGCCGCTCTAGCGGAAGTATGAGTTGTCTTGACAAGTCGTGATGAGTTCCGAGGTACTGTTTACAATGGCGGGTACGCATTTTTCCAGGGCTGGTACATTCTTCAATAAAAATGATTTATGAAGTGTTTTTCTTCTGTAGGAGATTGTGTCTCTACTAGAGCTTGTGTTAGAGACTCTCCTAATGTACGGTACCATGTATGATTCGGACTCCAGGTAATTCCAGACCCTATTTTTGATGATCTCATGTCGGTTAGACCTAGCTGGAATTTTGTGCTTCACAACGCTAGGGTCACGTTTGTATCGACGAAGATGACGGGCTTCCATATAGCAGTTATGTCTACGTAAAGTAACTGGATTACTGTAGAAACTGTTTGGAGGAACTTTAAGAAATTATTCTTATACATTTCAAATTAACTTTGGCTTAGATATACCCTCCTGTGAGTGAGCGACAACTCAGGAAGGCGGCCATGTTACATTCCTGTCAT
>JAMPIV010011387.1:47500-80480 GCA_024509875.1 Oreohelix idahoensis
AGCCATATAGAGGTGGATGTACAGAGTCTAACGATTTGTACATGGTCGAAGAATCCACGCAAATATTCCCCCACAGGTGGGACAGACTGATCCTTAGAATGACGTCTAATACTGGAAGCAGCATTTCTTGTGAAACTGTCATGAACTTTCTCAACATTACCGGCTTGATGGTGGAAGGAGCTGATAGGGATGCGTCCCAGGTACCACATCATCTTACGCATGACGTAGTCTCAAAGTCTTCATGGGAAAATTGTCAGAGGCTTTTCAGACAAGAAGAAAATGAGTTACAAGAAGTTATGACTCAGATTGTGCTAGAAACATACGACTCAAGCGCACATATGTCGGATAAAATAACAAAGTTTGCGAAGAACATGGCAGAGTTAGTTTCAGTTAATGGTACTTATCAAATAGGAATCTCAAACATAATAAACTCAAACCTGCCCCTGTACATGTGTTCAAATGGTAGCAGGCCAAGTCAAATACACAATTTTAGCGTCATTGAGAACGGTAATTTGTCATATGCTGTTGTGAACACGTCTCATCAAGACATCTATTATCCTCTCAGAAACATAGGACTTGAGGTCTGGCTGACATACATATCTCAACGACCGTATGTGTCCAAAATCAATCAGACAGTGTTTATATGTGATGACAACTGGTTATCATTCAACGTCAACTGCTCTATAGTTACGTACCGGCTAAACCAAACTATCCAAAATGGCTCTCAGTTGATTATACTGGAATCAAGGCAATATTACGACGAGGGAGATTACGTGATTCGGGGAGATGATGTGTTTGTTTGTTCGACCTTTCAAAACCAAGTTCAAACTGACATCATTCAACAGAGCCAGGTCTATCTGGTTTTAAGCTGGCTACTCACGATAATCTCCATCATCTTTCTGTTTCTCATGCTGGTTATTTATTGTTTGTTCCCGGAACTTTGCACACTTCCAGGAAAAATGATGGCGAGTTTGGCCGCGACCATGATGTTAACATTTGTGTCAAACTTGTTCACCCTGGTTGAGCTTAGCCACGACTACATCTGTCCAGTTGTGGCCGCCCTCAGCCATCTTGTCACGTTAGCACATTTTGGGTGGATGTCGGCTATCGCTGTCAACATGGCCTTGACTTTCGGTCCACTAGCCAATACGTTTGTCCGATCTGTGGATGACCGCATTATTTTTTGTCGCTACAACCTGGTTGTTTGGGGGTTGTCTCTGACTGTGGTGATGACGTCAGTAATTCTAGACCTAACTAATCCTGAATCACACACACATTCAGATGAATCGACAGCGCGGACACAGACTAATGATTTTCCTCGATACGGTTATCCATACTGCACCTGGTTTTCTGGTCCCCTGTGGGCAAGGTTGGCATTTATCGTCATACCCTACCTTATTACATTCATCACCAGCCTTGTTGGTTTTATCCTTACACTTATCGGCATTCAGAAAGCTAGCAGGAGCTCAGAAATGGTGGGAAAGAAGTCTTCGGAAAGAACTCGGTGCTTGATTTATCTCAAACTCTCGTCAGCTATGGGATTCTCGTGGATTATTTCCGCTTTACTCAACATCAGCCCAAACAGTCTCGTCCTGCCCTACATCTACCTGTGTCTGGTACTTCTACAGGGAGTCCTGCTGTTTTGGGCGTTCATGGTCAACCAGAGAGTCTACATGCTAGTGCTGAGAATGTTTGTTGGGAAACCGTACAAGAGTTCTAAAAGAAGAACTACTCAAAGCAGTGTTGTTATGATTAGATCTCTATAGTGCGTCCATCAAAATGAGGCAGCAGTGATTAATAAACAAATTAAAGCATCAGATGGGTGTTCTTCCTATCATTGCCTCAAAATGACACTTTTCTAAAGTCATTGTTCAAAATTATACCTTCTTGTTTTTCTGCTTTTTTTTTTTTTTCTTGTTCGTGTTTCTTCGTCAATTTCTTTTTCTTTTTCTTCGTGTTTCTTCTTCTTCTTCTGATGCTTTTTTTTTCTCCTTCTTCTTTCTCGTCTTTTTCTACATCATCATCTTCTTCTTCTTGTTCGTGCTTTTCTACTTTTTCATGTTCTTCATCCTTTATTCGTCTTCTTTCCTTCTTCTACTTTTTCTATTCTTTTCCTACTTTCCTTCTTTTTCTTATTCTATTTCTACTTCTTCCTCGGGTATATTATTTATTAAACTAATGAAATTTAAGTCAGCAGTAGCTTGTTGTAAGGATTGGTATGATTCTGTTTTATCAGACTTTGGCGGTTATCTGTGTCCTTTTTCGTCCAAATAATTTTATTATAACTTTTATGTCTTCCGTTGTCGTGTCCTCTTTTAGAACTGAGCAGCTTGCATCAGCAAATACATCTGTCCTCATTTCATTATGCCCTGTCTCTTTCTTTTCTTTGATCCTTTAGCCGCCGACCGTCAAAGCAGTCAGTGGCCATTACGCCTGGTTGCGTCTTGTAGGGCAACAATAAATTGATTCCACTTTGCTCGGTCGGTTGCCATCCTTCGTACATTGCCCCAACTCTGGTTCATTCTTTGCCAAGTGTTTTTGATCGGCCTCTCTTTCGTTTTCCTTCAGGGGTCCATAGCATAGCTGTTCTTGTGATGACATCGGGGTCTCTTCTGAAGACATGGCCAACCCAGCTCCAGCGTCTGCCAGATATGATGGTGTGCATGTCCTCTTGCTTGCTCCGAGTAAGCAGATCTTGGTTGGTGATGGTATTCGGCCAAAAGATTCGGATAATTTTTTCTTAGGCATGTTGTGTGAAAAGAGGACAATTTCGACATTTCCTTCTCTGTAACTCTCCAGCATTCTGCACCATAAAGAAGCACAGAAAGCACACAGCTCTGATATAATGTTAATTTTGTGTTTGTGCTGTACTGAGAGAACTTCCAGATGTTGTTTAGGCTAAAAAATGCTGTTCTTGCTTTGTTCATTCTGTTGTTGATGTCCTTGCTTGCTTCGCCGTCTGGTGTTACTATGCATTCTAGGTATGTGAAGGTGTCTGTCTGTTCCAGTTGATGATTCCTTACTGATATGGGCTCAGGGTTGCTCACATTGAGCGTCATGACCTCTGTCTTCTTTAGACTGATGTTCAAGCCCACCTGCTTTCTATACTTATTAAGTCTATCCGTTTTTTCCTTGATGTGTTGATGTGAATGTGCTAGTAGTGCAATGTCATCTGCATATTCCAGATCTTCCAATGTAGAAAATGTAGTCCATCTTATTCCTCTTGGACTGCCCTCTGTTGTCTGGCGCATCACCCAGTCTATGACTGTTAAAAATAGAGTGGTTTATAAGGGGCATCCCTGTCGTACTCCTATCTTCACCTCAAAGGTTAGGTTGCTCTGCCCAACGCTACACATAAAGTTGGCATTGAAGCTTTTTATGATTGACACTATGCAGCTTGGAATTCCATAAAAGGAACCCATTACACCCCCATTGAGGCATATTGGGAATATGGTGTTAGGCCCATATTATCTTGACCGTCGGCACACGAGGGGCGATGTGGTCGGCATCACGCCGGCCGCCTTAACCTTCCCAGAGTTGCTCTGGTACCCATTTGGGGCTGGGTCGACCCAGTAGCCGTTTGTGGCCTAAAAAATTCCCCGCCTCATCTGGGGATCGAACCATAGACCACTGAGCTAGGAAGCCAGTGAATTCCATAAGCCCTCAGTATTTTCCATAAACTGTCCATGTGTATACTGTCAAACGCCTTTTCAAAATCAACGAAATTAATGTACAGCTGTCTTTGCCATTCTGAGCACTGCTCTATTATGTTTCTGAGGGTAAATATATCATCTACACATCTTCTGTTCTTTCTAAATCCTGCTTGTTCTTTCCTCAGTTTGTGGCCTACTGCTTTTGAAATTCTCTGTATAATTATCCTGCCTAGTATTTTGGTGGGAACTGAGAGAAGAGTTATTCCTCTCCAATTATTGCAATCTGCAAGATCTCCCTTCTTGGGCAATTTGACAATTATTCCTTTGTTCCACTCCGTTGGTGTTGTCCCTGTTTTCCAGACTTGTGCAAATAGTGGTTCTAATAGTTCTGCTGCTAGCTCAGAGTCTGTCTTAAATAGCTCTGCATTTAAGTTATCATGGCCAGGAGCTTTTCCATTCTTTAACCCTTTGATTGCAGTGATGATTTCTTCTTTTCCTGGAATGTCTGTATTAACATCTAGATCGTTTTCAGCCTCAGAAACATTCAGTTGTGTCTCTGGTGGTTCCTTGTTCAGAGTTTCTCTGAAATGTTCTGCCCATCTTGTTTCCTGTCCCTCTGCTGTCGTGATGAGATTTCCTTGCTTATCTCTTACTAATGTAATATTGTTTGTACCTCGTTTTCCGCTGCAGATTTAGTTATTTTGTATACTGTGCTTTGTTTATTTCTCAGTGCTGCCTCTTCTGCCTGTCTTGCAAGATCGTCTAGGAAATTCCTTTTGTTGGCTCGGGTTTGGCGTTTAACTTCCTTGTCCAGCTGACTGTACTGTTCGCTATATAGTTGCTTTACCCTGGGGGACTTCGCTTCTGTTTTCTTTCTTCTTCTGATTCTTCTTTTGTCTTCTTCTTCTTCTTCGTCGTCTTTTTCTACATCATCATCTTCTTCTTCTTGTTCGTGCTTTTCTATTTTTTCATCTTCTTCATCCTTTATTCGTCTCCTTTCCTTCTTCTACTTTTTCTATTCTTGTCTTAGTTTCCTTCTTTTTCTTATTCTTTTTCATCTTCTTCCTCTGGTATATTATTTATTAAACTAAGGATTTTTAAATCAGCAGTAGCTTGTTGTAAGAATTTGTATGATTCTGTTTTATCAGACTTTGGCGGTTATTATAACTTTTATGTCTTCCGTTGTCGTGTCCTCTTTTAGAACTGAGCCGCTTGCATCAGCAAATACATCTGTCCTCATTTCCTTATGCCGTGTAGTGATCGTGAATCTAAAATGATATATTCCAGGTGCTGTCATCAATTAAATATGATGTAATGCCAGCAGTAAATTTAATCGTGGCCGTATAGTTTGATCACACCAGCTGTAATGATTTCGCTTTTTTCTTTCTGCAAACACTCACGTAGATAGAATATCTCATTATAACAGAATGAATTGTATGAACACAAAAATTCGTGTTCGGCACATGATATTTTCACGGGACATTAGAACCAAAAATAAATAAACAAATCATTAAAACAAAAATAAATAAGCATATATGAAGGCTAAAAAAATGTTTAAAATAACATGAAATACCTGGATGATCATTTATCTGCGACATGTCATCAATATATCGATTCTCCACGGGGAGGGCGAGGCGGGTAGCTAATAGTCCAGTTTAAGTGTTTTAAGATCACGTAAATAAACCAAAAATTGACATGAATATGAGCCGAACACGGGATGTTATGGAATGGTAGGTCAACAATATTTAATACACAATACAGATACTCGTAGGAAAATAAATATAAAAAGGACTATTTTTTCCTTTGTCTTCTTACTATTTATTACCCGTTACATTCGATCTGAAGCGTTACAGATATGTTTGATTGTGTGTCTAAGTTACAGCGCACATGGATGCTGCCTGATTTACTACGACTCTCTGTTTATGTCTATATAGCCAATCCTGACAAATGGAAGCGAGTCATGGACAATCATTAAAAAAAACAAGAAAAATCCCGGAGAACACCCAGATTGGTTTTACAGAAGTGTTAAATATAGCACGGCCAGCTGACATGAGTAATGTGGATGTCTTGAGGAAAGCCAGATGACAATGGGAGTTTATTAATCTTGTTACAAGAAAGGAAGCTCAAAGATCTTTCCATGCTTTCCTCGTAATTTTCATTTCTGGTCTTTATCGCTGTTCCTGTTACGTTTGTCGGTCTATATTTGTTACTCTGGGATTTCAGACCAACAGCTGTCAGGTAAAACAATACACGAGATGAAGGATAGAAACAATATACGAGATGGAGGATAGAAACAATATACGACATGGAGGATAGAAACAATATACGACATGGAGGATAGAAACAATATACGAGATGGAGGATAGAAACAATATACGAGATGGAGGATAGAAACAATATACGACATGAAAGATAGAAACAATATACGACATGGAGGATAGAAACAATATACGAGATGGAGGATAGAAACAATATACGACATGGAGGATAGAAACAATAAACAATAGAAACAATATACGACATGGAGGATAGAAACAATATACGAGATGGAGGAAAAATAGAAACAATATACGACATCGGACATGGAGGACTAGCAACAATATACGACAGATAGAAACAATATACGAGATGGACGATAGAAACAATATACGAGATGGAGGATAGAAACAATATACGAGATGGAGGATAGAAACAATATACGAGATGGAGGATAGAAACAATATACGAGATGGAGGATAGAAACAATATACGACATGGAGGATAGAAACAATATACGACATGGAGGATAGAAACAATATACGAGATGGAGGATAGAAACAATATACGAGATGGAGGATAGAAACAATATACGACATGGAGGATAGAAACAATATACGAGATGGAGGATAGAAACAATATACGACATGGAGGATAGAAACAATATACGAGATGGAGGATAGAAACAATATACGAGATGGAGGATAGAAACAATATACGAGATGGAGGATAGAAACAATATACGACATGGAGGATAGAAACAATATACGAGATGGAGGATAGAAACAATATACGACATGGAGGATAGAAACAATATACGACATGGAGGATAGAAACAATATACGAGATGGAGGATACATGGAGGATAGAATAGGAAACAATATTATGACATGGACGATAGAAAATATACGAGGATAGAAACAATATACGAGATGGAGGATAGAAACAATATACGAGATGGAGGATAGAAACAATATACGACATGGAGGATAGAAACAATATACGACATGGAGGATAGAAACAATATACGACATGGAGGATAGAAACAATATACGAGATGGAGGATAGAAACAATATACGAGATGGAGGATAGAAACAATATACGACATGGAGGATAGAAACAATATACGAGATGGAGGATAGAAACAATATACGACATGGGGGATAGAAACAATATACGACATGGAGGATAGAAACAATATACGACATGGAGGATAGAAACAATATACGAGATGAAGGATAGAAACAATATACGAGATGGAGGATAGAATTAATATACGAGATGGAGGATAGAAACAATATACGACATGGAGGATAGAAACAATATACGACATGAAAGATAGAAACAATATACGAGATGAAGGATAGAAACAATATACGAGATGGAGGATAGAAACAATATACGAGATGGAGGATAGAAACAATATACGACATGGAGGATAGAAACAATATACGACATGGAGGATAGAAACAATATACGAGATGAAGGATAGAAACAATATACGAGATGGAGGATAGAAACAATATACGAGATGGAGGATAGAAACAATATACGAGATGGAGGATAGAAACAATATACGACATGGAGGATAGAAACAATATACGACATGGAGGATAGAAACAATATACGACATGGAGGATAGAAACAATATACGACATGGAGGATAGAAACAATATACGAGATGGAGGATAGAAACAATATACGAGATGGAGGATAGAAACAATATACGAGATGGAGGATAGAAACAATATACGAGATGGAGGATAGAAACAATATACGACATGAAGGATAGAAACAATATACGAGATGGAGGATAGAAACAATATACGACATGGAGGATAGAAACAATATACGACATGAAAGATAGAAACAATATACGAGATGGAGGATAGAAACAATATACGAGATGGAGGATAGAAACAATATACGAGATGAAGGATAGAAACAATATACGAGATGGAGGATAGAAACAATATACGAGATGGAGGATAGAAACAATATACGACATGGAGGATAGAAACAATATACGAGATGGAGGATAGAAACAATATACGAGATGGAGGATAGAAACAATATACGAGATGGAGGATAGAAACAATATACGACATGGAGGATAGAAACAATATACGACATGAAAGATAGAAACAATATACGAGATGGAGGATAGAAACAATATACGACATGGAGGATAGAAACAATATACGAGATGGAGGATAGAAACAATATACGACATGGAGGATAGAAACAATATACGAGATGGAGGATAGAAACAATATACGACATGGAGGATAGAAACAATATACGACATGGAGGATAGAAACAATATACGACATGAAAGATAGAAACAATATACGAGATGGAGGATAGAAACAATATACGACATGAAAGATAGAAACAATATACGAGATGAAGGATAGAAACAATATACGACATGGAGGATAGAAACAATATACGAGATGGAGGATAGAAACAATATACGAGATGGAGGATAGAAACAATATACGACATGGAGGATAGAAACAATATACGAGATGGAGGATAGAAACAATATACGACATGGAGGATAGAAACAATATACGACATGGAGGATAGAAACAATATACGAGATGAAGGATAGAAACAATATACGAGATGAAGGATAGAAACAATATACGAGATGGAGGATAGAAACAATATACGAGATGGAGGATAGAAACAAAACGAGATGGAGGATACGAGATGAAGGATAGAAACAATATACGAGATGGAGGATAGAAACAATATACGAGATGGAGGATAGAAACAATATACGACATGAAAGATAGAAACAATATACGAGATGAAGGATAGAAACAATATACGAGATGGAGGATAGAAACAATATACGACATGAAAGATAGAAACAATATACGAGATGAAGGATAGAAACAATATACGAGATGGAGGATAGAAACAATATACGACATGAAAGATAGAAACAATATACGACATGGAGGATAGAAACAATATACGACATGGAGGATAGAAACAATATACGAGATGAAGGATAGAAACAATATACGACATGAAAGATAGAAACAATATACGAGATGAGAGGATAGAAACAATATACGAGATGGAGGATACGATCCGTCGCTAAAACAATATACATGGAGGAATAGACGACCATATCTAAGATGGAGATTAGAAATACGTGGAGGTTATACTTTTACGAGATGAAGGATAGAAACAATATACGAGATGGAGGATAGAAAAGAAACAATATACGATCGAGATTTGGGAGGATAGAAACAATATACGAGATGGAGATAGAAGGATAGAAACAAAATACGACATGGAGGATAGAAACAATATACGACATGGAGGATAGAAACAATATACGAGATGGAGGATAGACAAATATACGAGATGGAGGATAGAAACAATAACGAAACAATATACAATATACATGAAGGATGAAAGATAGAAACAATATACGAGATGAAGGATAGAAACAATATACGAGATGGAGGATAGAAACAATATACGAGATGAAGGATAGAAACAATATACGACATGGAGGATAGAAACAATATACGAGATGGAGGATAGAAACAATATACGACATGGAGGATAGAAACAATATACGACATGGAGGATAGAAACAATATACGAGATGGAGGATAGAAACAATATACGACATGGAGGATAGAAACAATATACGACATGGAGGATAGAAACAATATACGAGATGAAGGATAGAAACAATATACGAGATGAAGGATAGAAACAATATACGAGATGAAGGATAGAAACAATATACGAGATGGAGGATAGAAACAATATACGAGATGGAGGATAGAAACAATATACGACATGGAGGATAGAAACAATATACGACATGGAGGATAGAAACAATATACGACATGGAGGATAGAAACAATATACGACATGAAAGATAGAAACAATATACGAGATGGAGGATAGAAACAATATACGACATGAAAGATAGAAACAATATACGACATAAAAGATAGAAACAATATACGACATGAAGGATAGAAACAATATACGAGATGGAGGATAGAAACAATATACGACATGGAGGATAGAAACAATATACGAGATGAAGGATAGAAACAATATACGACATGGAGGATAGAAACAATATACGAGATGGAGGATAGAAACAATATACGAGATGGAGGATAGAAACAATATACGACATGGAGGATAGAAACAATATACGAGATGGAGGATAGAAACAATATACGACATGGAGGATAGAAACAATATACGAGATGGAGGATAGAAACAATATACGACATGGAGGATAGAAACAATATACGACATGAAAGATAGAAACAATATACGAGATGGAGGATAGAAACAATATACGACATGGAGGATAGAAACAATATACGACATGAAAGATAGAAACAATATACGAGATGGAGGATAGAAACAATATACGACATGAAAGATAGAAACAATATACGACATGGAGGATAGAAACAATATACGAGATGAAGGATAGAAACAATATACGACATGGAGGATAGAAACAATATACGAGATGGAGGATAGAAACAATATACGAGATGGAGGATAGAAACAATATACGACATGGAGGATAGAAACAATATACGAGATGGAGGATAGAAACAATATACGACATGGAGGATAGAAACAATATACGACATGAAAGATAGAAACAATATACGACATGAAGGATAGAAACAATATACGAGATGAAATACACAAACAACATACGAGATGGAGGATAGAAACAATATACGAGATGGAGGATAGAAACAATATACGACATGAAAGATAGAAACAATATACGAGATGAAGGATAGAAACAATATACGAGATGGAGGATAGAAACAATATACGAGATGGAGGATAGAAACAATATACGACATGGAGGATAGATAAAAGATGGAGGATAGAAACAATATACAATGGAGGATACGAATAGATACGAGATGGAGGATAGAAACAATATACGAGATGGAGGATAGAAACAATATACGAGATGGAGGATAGAAACAATATACGAGATGAAGGATAGAAACAATATACGAGATGGAGGATAGAAACAATATACGACATGGAGGATAGAAACAATATACGACATGAAAGATAGAAACAATATACGAGATGGAGGATAGAAACAATATACGACATGAAAGATAGAAACAATATACGAGATGAAGGATAGAAACAATATACGAGATGAAGGATAGAAACAATATACGAGATGAAGGATAGAAACAATATACGAGATGGAGGATAGAAACAATATACGAGATGGAGGATAGAAACAATATACGACATGAGGATAGAAACAATATACGAGATGGAGGATAGAAACAATATACGAGATGAAGGATAGAAACAATATACGAGATGGAGGATAGAAACAATATACGAGATGGAGGATAGAAACAATATACGAGATGGAGGATAGAAACAATATACGACATGGAGGATAGAAACAATATACGACATGGAGGATAGAAACAATATACGAGATGGAGGATAGAAACAATATACGAGATGGAGGATAGAAACAATATACGACATGGAGGATAGAAACAATATACGACATGGAGGATAGAAACAATATACGAGATGGAGGATAGAAACAATATACGACATGGAGGATAGAAACAATATACGAGATGGAGGATAGAAACAATATACGACATGGAGGATAGAAACAATATACGAGATGAAGGATAGAAACAATATACGAGATGGAGGATAGAAACAATATACGACATGAAAGATAGAAACAATATACGAGATGAAGGATAGAAACAATATACGAGATGAAGGATAGAAACAATATACGACATGGAGGATAGAAACAATATACGAGATGAAGGATAGAAACAATATACGACATGGAGGATAGAAACAATATACGACATGGAGGATAGAAACAATATACGAGATGGAGGATAGAAACAATATACGACATGGAGAATAGAAAAAATATACGAGATGGAGGATAGAAACAATATACGAGATGGAGGATAGAAACAATATACGAGATGGAGGATAGAAACAATGTACGACATGGAGGATAGAAACAATATACGAGATGGAGGATAGAAACAATATACGACATGGAGGATAGAAACAATATACGACATGGAGGATAGAAAGAAAAAAACAATATACGACATGGAGGATAGAAACAATATACGAGATGGAGGATAGAAACAATATACGACATGGAGGATAGAAACAATATACGAGATGGAGGATAGAAACAATATACGAGATGAAGGATAGAAACAATATACGAGATGGAGGATAGAAACAATATACAATATACGAGATGGAGGATAGAAACAATATACGAGACATGGTGAAGGATAGAAACAATATACGAGATGGAGGATAGAAACAATATACGACATGGAGGATAGAAACAATATACGAGATGGAGGATAGAAACAATATACGACATGGAGGATAGAAACAATATACGAGATGGAGGATAGAAACAATATACGAAACAATAGAGGATAGAAACAATATACGAGATGGAGGATAGAAACAATATACGAGATGGAGGATAGAAACAATATACGAGATGAAGGATAGAAACAATATACGAGATGGAGGATAGAAACAATATACGAGATGGAGGATAGAAACAATATACGAGATGGAGGAGAGAAACAATATACGAGATGGAGGATAGAAACAATATACGACATGGAGGATAGAAACAATATACGAGATGGAGGATAGAAACAATATACGAGATGGAGGATAGAAACAATATACGACATGGAGGATAGAAACAATATACGACATGGAGGATAGAAACAATATACGACATGGAGGATAGAAACAATATACGACATGGAGGATAGAAACAATATACGAGATGGAGGATAGAAACAATATACGACATGGAGGATGGTAAAGAAACAATATACGAGACAGGAAGGATAGAAACAATATACGAGATGAAGAATAGAAACAATATACGAGATGGAGGATAGAAACAATATACGACATGGAGGATAGAAACAATATACGAGATGGAGGATAGAAACAATATACGAGATGGAGGATAGAAACAATATACGACATGGAGGATAGAAACAATATACGAGATGAAGGATAGAAACAATATATGACAAGTAGGATAGAAAGAAATACAATATATACGACATGAAGGATAGAAACAATATACGACATGGAGGATAGAAACAATATACGACATGGAGGATAGAAACAATATACGAGATGGAGGATAGAAACAATATACGAGATGGAGGATAGAAACAATATACGAGATGAAGGATAGAAACAATATACGAGATGGAGGATAGAAACAATATACGAGATGGAGGAAAGAAACAATATACGAGATGGAGGATAGAAACAATATACGAGATGAAGGATAGAAACAATATACGACATGGAGGATAGAAACAATATACGACATGGAGGATAGAAACAATATACGACATGGAGGATAGAAACAATATACGAGATGGAGGATAGAAACAATATACGACATGGAGGATAGAAACAATATACGAGATGGAGGATAGAAACAATATACGAGATGGAGGATAGAAACAATATACGAGATGAAGGATAGAAACAATATACGAGATGGAGGATAGAAACAATATACGAGATGGAGGATAGAAACAATATACGAGATGAAGGATAGAAACAATATACGAGATGGAGGATAGAAACAATATACGAGATGGAGGATAGAAACAATATACGACATGGAGGATAGAAACAATATACGAGATGAAGGATAGAAACAATATACGAGATGGAGGATAGAAACAATATACGAGATGGAGGATAGAAACAATATACGAGATGGAGGATAGAAACAATATACGAGATGGAGGATAGAAACAATATGCGAGATGATGGATAGAAACAATATACGAGATGAAGGATAGAAACAATATACGAGATGAAGGATAGAAACAATATACGAGATGGAGGATAGAAACAATATACGAGATGGAGGATAGAAACAATATACGAGATGGAGGATAGAAACAATATACGACATGGAGGATAGAAACAATATACGAGATGGAGGATAGAAACAATATACGAGATGGAGGATAGAAACAATATACGAGATGGAGGATAGAAACAATATACGACATGGAGGATAGAAACAATATACGAGATGAAGGATAGAAACAATATACGACATGGAGGATAGAAACAATATACGAGATGGAGGATAGAAACAATATACGAGATGGAGGATAGAAACAATATACGACATGGAGGATAGAAACAATATACGAGATGGAGGATAGAAACAATATACGAGATGGAGGATAGAAACAATATACGAGATGAAGGATAGAAACAATATACGAGATGGAGGATAGAAACAATATACGAGATGGAGGATAGAGGATAGAAACAATATACGAGATGGAGGATAGAAACAATATACGAGATGGAGGATAGAAACAATATACGACATGGAGGATAGAAACAATATACGAGATGGAGGATAGAAACAATATACGACATGAGGATAGAAACAATATACGAGATGGAGGATAGAAACAATATACGAGATGGAGGATAGAAACAATATACGAGATGGAGGATAGAAACAATATACGAGATGAAGGATAGAAACAATATACGAGATGAAGGATAGAAACAATATACGAGATGAAGGATAGAAACAATATACGAGATGGAGGATAGAAACAATATACGACATGGAGGATAGAAACAATATACGAGATGAAGGATAGAAACAATATACGAGATGGAGGATAGAAACAATATACGACATGAAAGATAGAAACAATATACGAGATGAAGGATAGAAACAATATACGAGATGGAGGATAGAAACAATATACGAGATGAAGGATAGAAACAATATACGAGATGAAGGATAGAAACAATATACGAGATGGAGGATAGAAACAATATACGACATGGAGGATAGAAACAATATACGAGATGGAGGATAGAAACAATATACGACATGGAGGATAGAAACAATATACGAGATGGAGGATAGAAACAATATACGAGATGGAGGATAGAAACAATATACGAGATGGAGGATAGAAACAATATACGACATGGAGGATAGAAACAATATACGAGATGGAGGATAGAAACAATATACGAGATGGAGGATACAATATACGAGATGGAGGATAGAAACAATATACGACATGGAGGAAGAAACAATATACGAGATGGAGGATAGAAACAATATATACGATACGAGATGGAGGATAGAAACAATATACGAGATGGAGGATAGAAACAATATACGAGATGGAGGATAGAAACAATATACGAGATGGAGGATAGAAACAATATACGAGATGAAGGATAGAAACAATATACGAGATGGAGGATAGAAACAATATACGAGATGGAGGATAGAAACAATATACGAGATGGAGGATAGAAACAATATACGACATGGAGGATAGAAACAATATACGAGATGGAGGATAGAAACAATATACGAGATGGAGGATAGAAACAATATACGAGATGGAGGATAGAAACAATATACGAGATGAAGGATAGAAACAATATACGAGATGGAGGATAGAAACAATATACGACATGGAGGATAGAAACAATATACGACATGGAGGATAGAAACAATATACGAGATGAAGGATAGAAACAATATACGAGATGGAGGATAGAAACAATATACGAGATGGAGGATAGAAACAATATACGAGATGAAGGATAGAAACAATATACGACATGGAGGATAGAAACAATATACGAGATGGAGGATAGAAACAATATACGACATGGAGGATAGAAACAATATACGACATGGAGGATAGAAACAATATACGAGATGGAGGATAGAAACAATATACGAGATGGAGGATAGAAACAATATACGACATGAAAGATAGAAACAATATACGAGATGAAGGATAGAAACAATATACGACATGGAGGATAGAAACAATATACGACATGGAGAATAGACGACATGGAGGATAGAAACAATATACGAGATGAAGGATAGAAACAATATACGAGATGAAGGATAGAAACAATATACGAGATGAAGGATAGAAACAATATACGAGATGGAGGATAGAAACAATATACGACATGAAAGATAGAAACAATATACGAGATGAAGGATAGAAACAATATACGACATGGAGGATAGAAACAATATACGACATGGAGGATAGAAACAATATACGAGATGAAGGATAGAAACAATATACGAGATGAAGGATAGAAACAATATACGACATGGAGGATAGAAACAATATACGAGATGAAGGATAGAAACAATATACGAGATGAAGGATAGAAACAATATACGAGATGGAGGATAGAAACAATATCCGAGATGGAGGATAGAAACAATCTACGAGATGGAGGATAGAAACAATATACGACATGGATGATAGAAACAATATACGAGATGGATGATAGAAACAATATACGAGACGGAGGATAGAAACAATATACGAGATGGAGGATAGAAACAATGTACGACATTGAGGATAGAAACAATATACGAGATGAAGGATAGAAACAATATACGAGATGAAGGATAGAAACAATATACGAGATGGAGGATAGAAACAATATACGACATGAAAGATAGAAACAATATACGAGATGAAGGATAGAAACAAAGAAACAATATACGAGATGGAGGATAGAAACAATATACGACATGGAGGATAGAAACAATATACGACATGGAGGATAGAAACAATATACGAGATGGAGGATAGAAACAATATACGACATGGAGGATAGAAACAATATACGACATGGAGGATAGAAACAATATACGAGATGGAGGATAGAAACAATATACGACATGGAGGATAGAAACAATATACGACATGGAGGATAGAAACAATATACGAGATGGAGGATAGAAACAATATACGAGATGGAGGATAGAAACAATATACGAGATGGAGGATAGAAACAATATACGAGATGGAGGATAGAAACAATATACGACATGGAGGATAGAAACAATATACGACATGGAGGATAGAAACAATATACGAGATGGAGGATACAAACAATATACGTCATGGATGATAGAAACAATATACGACATGGAGGATAGAAACAATATACGACATGGAGGATAGAAACAATATACGAGATGAAGGATAGAAACAATATACGAGATGGAGGATAGAAACAATATACGAGATGGAGGATAGAAACAATATACGAGATGAAGGATAGAAACAATATACGAGATGAAGGATAGAAACAATATACGAGATGGAGGATAGAAACAATATACGACATGGAGGATAGAAACAATATACGAGATGAAGGATAGAAACAATATACGAGATGGAGGATAGAAACAATATACGAGATGGAGGATAGAAACAATATACGAGATGGAGGATAGAAACAATATACGAGATGGAGGATAGAAACAATATACGAGATGAAGGATAGAAACAATATACGAGATGGAGGATAGAAACAATATACGACATGGAGGATAGAAACAATATACGAGGATAGAAACAATATACGACATGGAGGATAGTGGAGGATAGAAACAATATACGAGATGAAGGATAGAAACAATATACGAGATGGAGGATAGAAACAATATACGACATGAAAGATAGAAACAATATACGACATGGAGGATAGAAACAATATACGAGATGAAGGATAGAAACAATATACGACATGGAGGATAGAAACAATATACGAGATGGAGGATAGAAACAATATACGAGATGGAGGATAGAAACAATATACGAGATGGAGGATAGAAACAATATACGAGATGGAGGATAGAAACAATATACGACATGGAGGATAGAAACAATATACGAGATGGAGGATAGAAACAATATACGACATGGAGGATAGAAACAATAGATGAAGGATAGAAACAATATACGAGATGGAGGATAGAAACAATATACGACATGAAAGATAGAAACAATATACGAGATGAAGGATAGAAACAATATACGAGATGAAGGATAGAAACAATATACGAGATGGAGGATAGAAACAATATACGACATGGAGGATAGAAACAATATACGAGATGAAGGATAGAAACAATATACGACATGGAGGATAGAAACAATATACGACATGGAGGATAGAAACAATATACGAGATGAAGGATAGATGGAGGATAGAAACAATATACGACATGGAGGATAGAAACAATATACGACATGGAGGATAGAAACAATATACGAGATGGAGGATAGAAACAATATACGACATGGAGGATAGAAACAATATACGAGATGGAGGATAGAAACAATATACGAGATGGAGGATAGAAACAATATACGACATGGAGGATAGAAACAATATACGACATGGAGGATAGAAACAATATACGAGATGAAGGATAGAAACAATATACGACATGGAGGATAGAAACAATATACGAGATGGAGGATAGAAACAATATACGACATGAAAGATAGAAACAATATACGAGATGGAGGATAGAAACAATATACGACATGAAAGATAGAAACAATATACGACATAAAAGATAGAAACAATATACGACATGAAGGATAGAAACAATATACGAGATGGAGGATAGAAACAATATATAGGATAGAAACAATATACGACATGGAGGATAGAAACAATATACGACATGGAGGATAGAAACAATATACGAGATGAAGGATAGAAACAATATACGAGATGGAGGATAGAAACAATATACGAGATGAAGGATAGAAACAATATACGAGATGGAGGATAGAAACAATATACGACACGAGATGAAGGATAGAAACAATATACGACATGGAGGATAGAAACAATATACGAGATGAAGGATAGAAACAATATACGAGATGGAGGATAGAAACAATATACGAGATGAAGGATAGAAACAATATACGAGATGAAGGATAGAAACAATATACGAGATGGAGGATAGAAACAATATACGACATGGAGGATAGAAACAATATACGAGATGAAGGATAGAAACAATATACGACATGAAAGATAGAAACAATATACGAGATGAAGGATAGAAACAATATACGACATGGAGGATAGAAACAATATACGAGATGGAGGATAGAAACAATATACGAGATGGAGGATAGAAACAATATACGACATGGAGGATAGAAACAATATACGACATGGAGGATAGAAACAATATACGAGATGGAGGATAGAAACAATATACGAGATGGAGGATAGAAACAATATACGACATGGAGGATAGAAACAATATACGAGATGGAGGATAGAAACAATATACGAGATGGAGGATAGAAACAATATACGAGATGGAGGATAGAAACAATATACGAGATGGAGGATAGAAACAATATACGACATGGAGGATAGAAACAATATACGACATGAAAGATAGAAACAATATACGACATGAAAGATAGAAACAATATACGACATGGAGGATAGAAACAATATACGACATGGAGGATAGAAACAATATACGAGATGAAGGATAGAAACAATATACGAGATGGAGGATAGAAACAATATACGACATGGAGGATAGAAACAATATACGAGATGGAGGATAGAAACAATATACGACATGGAGGATAGAAACAATATACGAGATGAAGGATAGAAACAATATACGAGATGGAGGATAGAAACAATATACGACATGGAGGATAGAAACAATATACGAGATGGAGGATAGAAACAATATACGAGATGGAGGATAGAAACAATATACGAGATGGAGGATAGAAACAATATACGACATGAAAGATAGAAACAATATACGAGATGGAGGATAGAAACAATATACGAGATGGAGGATAGAAACAATATACGAGATGAAGGATAGAAACAATATACGAGATGAAGGATAGAAACAATATACGACATGGAGGATAGAAACAATATACGACATGGAGGATAGAAACAATATACGACATGAAAGATAGAAACAATATACGAGATGAAGGATAGAAACAATATACGAGATGGAGGATAGAAACAATATACGACATGAAAAAATAGAAACTGGAGGAAAGAAACAATATGCGACATGGAGGATAGAAACAATATACGACATGGAGGAAAGAAACAATATACGAGATGGAGAATGGTGGATAGAAACAATATACGACATGAAAGGATAGAAACGACATGGAGGATAGAAACAATATACGACATGGAGGATAGAAAAAATATACGACATGGAGGATAGAAACAATATACGAGATGGACGATAGAAACAATATATGAGATGGAGGATAGAAACAATATACGAGATGGAGGAAAGAAACAATATACGACATTAAGGATAGAAACAATATACGAGATTGATATACGAAAGGATAGAAACAATATACGAGATGGAGGATAGAAACAATATACGACATGAAAGATAGAAACAATATACGAGATGAAGGATAGAAACAATATACGAGATGGAGGATAGAAACAATATACGACATGGAGAATAGAAACAATAGAAAGGATAGAAACAATATACGACATGGAGGATAGAAACAATATACGCCATGGAAGATAGAAACAATATACGAGATGGAAGATAGAAACAATATACGACATGGAGGATAGAACCAATAGAAACAATATACGACATGGAAGGATAGAAACAATATAAGAGAGGGAGGATAGAAACAATATACATGGAGATGAAGGATACGAGAGAAACAATATACGAGATGAAGGATAGAAACAATATATGAGATGGAGGATAGAAACAATATACGAGATGAAGGATAGAAACAATATACGAGATGGAGGATAGAAACAATATACGACATGGAGAATAGAAACAATATACGAGATGAAGGATAGAAACAATATACGAGATGAAGGATAAAAACAATATACGAGATGGAGGATAGAAACAATATACGAGATGGAGGATAGAAACAATATACGAGATGAAGGATAGAAACAATATACGACATGGAGGATAGAAACAATATACGAGATGGAGGATAGAAACAATGGAGGATACGATATGGAGGAGGATAGAAACAAAACAATATACAATATACGAGATGGAGGATAGAAACAATATACGAGATGGAACGAGATGAAGGATAGATACGAGATGAAGGATAGAAACAATATACGAGATGGAGGATAGAAACAATATACGAGATGGAGGATAGAAACAATATACGAGATGGAGGATAGAAACAATATACGAGATGGAGGATAGAAACAATATACGAGATGGAGGATAGAAACAATATACGACATGGAGGATAGAAACAATATACGAGATGGAGGATAGAAACAATATACGAGATGGAGGATAGAAACAATATACGAGATGGAGGATAGAAACAATATACGACATGGAGGATAGAAACAATATACGACATGGAGGATAGAAACAATATACGACATGGAGGATAGAAACAATATACGACATGGAAGATAGAAACAATATACGAGATGAAGGATAGAAACAATATACGAGATGAAGGATAGAAACATTATACGAGATGAAGGATAGAAACAATATACGAGATGAAGGATAGAAACAATATACGACATGGAGGATAGAAACAATATACGACATGAAGGATAGAAACAATATACGAGATGGAGGATAGAAACAATATACGACATGGAGGATAGAAACAATATACGAGTTGGAGGATAGAAACAATATACGAGATGGAGGATAGAAACAATATACGAGATGGAGGATAGAAACAATATACGACATGGAGGATAGAAACAATATACGAGATGAAGGATAGAAACAATATACGAGATGAAGGATAGAAACAATATACGAGATGAAGGATAGAAACAATATACGAGATGAAGAATAGAAACAATATACGACATGAAGGATAGAAACAATATACGACATGGAGGATAGAAACAATATACGAGTTGGAGGATAGAAACAATATACGAGATTGAGGATAGAAACAATATACGAGATGGAGGATAGAAACAATATACGAGATGGAGGATAGAAACAATATACGACATGGAGGATAGAAACAATATACGAGATGAAGGATAGAAACAATATACGAGATGAAAGATAGAAACAATATACGACATGGAGGATAGAAACAATATACGACTGTGGTAAGTTGGGATTATATAAATATTTATAGGGGACTTAGTGTACTGACTGAGATCAGCTGTGAAGGTATCTGTATCTAATATGTGTTTTGTGTTACAGATGACCTTACTTTGCTATCACATTTAGACCTCAATCAGACTTATTCTGGAATATTGTGATGACTACGTTGAATGTCTAGGGTTATGATATTGATGAAGTGTAAGTTCACAACAACAACAGCAGACAGATAAACACTTTATTTAAGATTCGCAACACTTTACAACACTATGACAAGCACATACATATAACACTCTAGAAGACTAGCTTAAGTAAGTCAAGTGTTAAATTTTAAATTATGTATTAGTTGCTTTCAAGAATAGATATCCTGATCCAACTACAGAGTGAATCAGGAAACACAATCTTTATGTACAAAATTTATACAAAGGATTTTTGTCCTGCCATAGAATATTATTACAATATGTGTGTAGTGTGTGCTCTGGTATTAAGAGGTAACACTGGCTTTTGAAGCTATGTTGTTGTTTGTCATCACGACTTCATGTGTTTGTTAATGGTGGAAATAATCTTGAAGGGATCACAGTTCGTTTATTTTTAAAACACTAACTGTCCCTCTTGCTTTAGTATTACAGTCAATTTTTAAAGGTGGGTTATACAAGGGTGAGCTGCTCTGGCTGACGAATTCTTAACTTATGAGTCGGCGGCAGGAAAACTGTCTCCTCTGCTCGCTTGCTTCTCAGTTATCTTGAAATACACCACTGGTCGATATCTTGGACAAAGAGTCTGCTGCCAGCCCTCTGGATCCAGCAAAACTCAGACCTGTTGCTCCTCTAATACTTCAGTACCACGGTCCCTGAAATAAGAAGGTTGTACCTCCTTCTTCAGAACTAATATATAATATCTATTTCCACACTGAAGTACAGGACATTACAAACACAGAGTTCAGCGCTGTATGCCAACTACTAGCTTCTCATGTGACAATATACCAGTATTCCTCTCCCTAATGGTTACAACGCCTCTGCAATTCCAGCTGTACTTCCTTCTATACAATAAGATAGGTGTCATGTTACTAATTGGCAATCCCATATATGCCTAGACATTTATACTCCTCTCTGGCAAGCTTTTACATGGTGGAGCAATATCTAGGCTTTGCCTTCTGTTTGCTACTGAACCACACACATACAGACACAATTTATCAATTCATATTCAATTTTCATATAATATATATATACATATATGTAGGAAATGTGTCTAGCTTACCACAATTCAAGGAAATAAACACAAGTACGTTGACTGGCGATGAATTCTGGCACAATTTTGATCTGCCTTATCCCAGGCTTTTATTATAAAAATATTAGCTTACTCGCCACGCACTTGCTTCTCACAAACTATATATTCAAAACTGGCCCTGAACTGACGCTTCTATTTGACTATATCGAACGCTCTAACCAATGAGACCATGTTTACAAGAGCCTTTGAAAAAATATTACCCATCCTACCGTAGCCATTAACAACCAAATAGTATTTGCAGTCCGACTAATCAGGTTTTGTCTTACATTTTACTACAGCCAATCAAATCGTATTTAACTTGTTGGCCTCACCTCCCCCCAAAGCAGTGTTTTTCTACATGCCATTATGAGCAAATATGATCTGGTGCTGTCAGACAACCTCACTATAGTATTTTGGCTATAATTCGTTAAATACCAGACTATTTGCGTAACACATAACATATTTTTTGTCAGCAAGTCCTAAGGCACGCAAATATATAAGGTTACAGGGGTTAAGTGGCTTCGTTCAAATATGTATTATTCTAGGATAGTCGTGTATTTGTTTTTTTATTTTTCAAACCGCCACCTGTCCTGCCTTTTCGACTGTTCTGTCAGTATAAAGTCAGGATTTCAGACGTAAAACAGTATTGTGTCATGTTTCCTAATAAGCATTAAACATGTTTTTTAAAACCTTACCTAGTATCGTTAGTGTTTTTTATCACTGTTTATTTGAAAAAAATCAAGCCTGCATGCCTTTCGCGTGGGGTGGCATTAATTTTTAAATCGCGAGGCGACGTGGTAGCATTGCAGGCGTTCCTCCGTGCATCTCTCTCTCTCTCTCTCTCTCTCTCTTCTAAGCCCGTCTGTCTTCTAGGTTAACGTAGTGTATATAATGACATTAATGTAATATTATATCTAGGTCATTAAGCAGTGTGTCTATCAAGGTCGTCCAAGAAATACAGTTCCAGTTTTATTTTTTTAGAAACGCGTGTAGTTTATGCAGACGAAGTAGAAAAAGGGGATCTCGCGTTTAGTCATCATGGCGTTCTACAACGCAGGTGTACGCTATTGGGGAAAGCACTGGTCTTTTACCATTCTTCTTCCTTTCTATTAAATTACTTCGTTAGGCTTTACATTATGTTCTAATTTATATATGGGTATTAAGAATTTTTCACGACAACGACATGGAGGATAGAAACAATATACGAGATGGAGGATAGAAACAATATACGACATGGAGGATAGAAACAATATACGAGATGAAGGATATAAACAATATACGAGATGAAGGATAGAAACAATATACGAGGTGAAGGATAGAAACAATATACGAGATGAAGGATAGAAACAATATACGACATGGAGGATAGAAACAATATACGACATGGAGGATAGAAACAATATACGAGATGGAGGATAGAAACAATATACGAGATGGAGGATAGAAACAATATACGAGATGGAGGATAGAAACAATATACGAGATGGAGGATAGAAACAATATACGAGATGGAGGATAGAAACAATATACGACATGGAGGATAGAAAACAAATACAATATAGGATAGAAACAATATACGACATGGAGGATAGAAACAATATACGAGATGAAGGATAGAAACAATATACGAGATGAAGGATAGAAACAATATACGAGATGAAGGATAGAAACAATATACGAGATGAAGGATAGAAACAATATACGAGATGAAGGATAGAAACAATATACGAGATGAAGGATAGAAACAATATACGAGATGAAGGATAGAAACAATATACGAGATGAAGGATAGAAACAATATACGAGATGAAGGATAGAAACAATATACGAGATGAAGGATAGAAACAATATACGACATGGAGAATAGAAACAATATACGACATGGAGGATAGAAACAATATACGACATGTAGGATAGAAACAATATACAAGATGAAGGATAGAAACAATATACGAGATGAAGGATAGAAACAATATACGAGATGAAGGATAGAAACAATATACGAGATGAAGGATAGAAACAATATACGACATGGAGGATAGAAACAATATACGACATGGAGGATAAAAACAATATACGAGATGGAGGATAGAAACAATATACGACATGGAGGATAGAAACAATATACGAGATGAAGGATAGAAACAATATACGACATGGAGGATAGAAACAATATACGACATGGAGGATAGAAACAATATACGACATGGAGGATAGAAACAATATACGACATGGAGGATAAAAACAATATACGAGATGAAGGATAGAAACAACATACGAGAAATTTAATTTCACCACAACAAGAGGTTGTATCATTTCCAAAACAGTTGGGTCAACCGGAAACTAACATTGGAAGGCATATTAAATCAGCAAAGGAATGGGGTGAACTTACGTTCCTCTAAAGTGCCTGAAATCTTTTAAGTCATTGGTTTCTCTTCTGTAATGTTTCTCATGTGACATACGAGCACGACGACCCATTCTGCGATACTTCTCAATCAGCTTTCGACGCTCTTCTTTCACCCGGTCTGTCTCAGGATATTTGACAGATCCATAACATTCACCTTCTTCTGGCAAATTAAAGTTCACCTTCGTTTCATTTACTGCACTTTCCGGAATATTCATCTTACGTTCACCCCATTCCTTTGCTGATTTGATATGCCTCCCAATGTTAGTTTTTGGTTGACCAAACTGTTTTGGAAACGATACAACCTCTTGTTGTGATGAAATTAAATTTAATACTGAAGTATCAGCAACCAGGACATTACCAGATGACATGCTATCCACATGAATTCCCCTAGGTTGACGCTGCAGTAAAATGTCATCAGCTTTTCCCTGCAATCTTGTAGTTCCTCCATAAGTACCATCTCTATGTTTGTGTTCCCATAGTTTGATATACTCATATGTACACTTTTTGATCCCACGGACGTTTCCAATTGTCAGGTCGGCGACCGGATCTTCAAGAACAAAGGCTTTCACTTTGCCGAACAAGAATGGCGTATCAATATTTATCATTGCTAGAGGATAGACTTCAACTCTACCCCCAAAAGTAATACATCGAGCAGTTTGACCCAACAAACAAGACTCATCTATACATGATCTACGCACGCCAACTGATGTACACCTGTATCTCTTAACACCGATACGACCTTATGTCCTACATACCCTGGATGTAAGACTAGACTACCGTCTGTATGAATTGCCGATAAACACGGAAGTGGGTGGCCACAAATCAGAATTGGTGTCTCATCTTTATGAAAAAGTGGTCTGCACCCTTCACAACTCTCGCTGTTGAATGTATCTAAGACTACTACCGAATTTGCGCGTTCAAACCTCCTATTAGGACAATCAAATTGAAGGTGGCCAATACCATTACATACAAAGCATCTGTACTCCTCACGCTGGCTCTTCAGTGGACTACCCTTAGTACTAGTCTGAGGCTCGGCCACAGACTGAGGTTCAGGCTTGTCACAAAACTTCGCTCCATGGCATGGTGACCCACATTTAAAACAAACAGAAGGTCTTCTACTACCTAACTCTGTCATATTCTGCTGTTTCCCGGGAGATGCACGGAAGTCTGTTTCTATCCACCTCTTATTACAGCCTTCCTATCATAAGGTCTCTCCCCACTGCGAGAATTTTGTCTCCGATATGGCCGTGTTTAAAAACTACGCTTGGCAGCACATGTCGTAAATGCTTCTGGCACCGCCGATTTATGAATTGGTCTGCCTGGATGTGCTGTTGCGTATTGCTGCCCTAACTATGAGATCGCCGAAATATTTTCCGCTTTTCTCTCCTGAAAAAAAGCCAACAAATCGGGGCTACATGAAGACATTACCTTATCACGTAAGATCAAATCACATAGGCCATCAAAATCTTTAGCAATGCCTGATAGGTCAATCCACCTGTTCAATAACATCTTAATATCTGCGATAAACTCCGCAAAATCAGACGACGATGATGTCACTGCGTTACACAGCGAGCTGACCTATATTCCACCCGTGCACGAATACGGTGCGGTGTATAGTTACCGTAATCCTGTCAAAATTGGTTGCGTTGAAAAATAAACTATAGGCTATTGACTGAATGACTTTTGATCACTTCAGTGCTGTACAACTTTGGGTTCACTGGTACATCCAAATAGACGGCACCCAGATGTGACGTTGATGATGATGACGATGTTGATGATGATGATGTTGATGATGTTTATGATGATGTTGATGATGATGATGATGTTTATGATGATAAGGATGTTGATGATGATGATGATGATGATGATGTTGATGATGATGTTGATGATAATGATGACGATGTGGATGATAATGATGTCAATGATGTATATGATGATGATGATGATTTTGATGATGTTTATGATGATGATGTTGATGATGATGATGATGTTGATGACGATGTTGATGTTAATGATAATAATGATGTTCCTGATGATGTTATGATTTTGATGTTGATGATGATGGTGATGTTGTTGATCTTGATAATGATGTTGATGATGATGACGTTAATGATGTTAATGATATTGATGATGTTGATGATTATGAGATGTTGATGATGATGATGTGATGATGTTGATGATGATGATGTTGATGATGATTATGATGTTGATGATGATGATGTTAATGATGAATGATGATGGTGTTGATGATGATGATGTTGATGATGATGATGTTGATGATGATGTTGTTGTTGTTGATGATGGTGATGATGTTGATGATGATAATGATGTTAATGATGTTGATGATGATGATGTTGATGATGTTCATGATGATGATGATGATGATGTTGTTGATGATAAGTGATGATGACGATGTTGATGATGATGTTGTTGATAGTGACGATAATGATGATGATGATAATGTTGATGGTAATGTTGATGCTGATATAATGATGATGTTGATGATAATTATGATTATGATGGTGATGCTGATGATGATAATTATGATTATGATGATGATGCTGATGATGATTATGATGATGATGCTGGTGATGATAATGATGATGATGCTGGTGATGATAATGATGATGATGCTGGTGATGATAATGATGATGATGCTGGTGATGATAATGATGATGATGATGATGATGATGATGATGATGATGATGATGATGATGATGATGATGATGATGATGATGATGATGATGATGATGATGGTGATGATGATGGTGATGATGATGATGATGGTGATGATGATGATGATGGTGATGATGATGATGATGGTGATGATGATGATGATGATGATGGTGATGGTGATGATGATGGTGATGATGGTGATGATGGTGATGATGATGGTGATGATGATGATGATGATGATGGTGATGATGATGGTAATGCTGATGATGATGATGGTAATGCTGATGATGATGCTGATGATGATGGTGATGGTGATGGTGATGGTGATGGTTGATGATTGATGGTGATGATTGATGGTTGATGATTGATGGTTGATGATTGATGGTTGATGATTGATGGTTGATGATTGATGGTTGATGATTGATGATTCATGGTTGATGATTCATGGTTGATGATTGATGATTGATGATTGATGATTGATGGATGATGATTGATGATTGATGGATGATGATTGATGATTGATGGATGATGATTGATGATTGATGGATGATGATTGATGATGGATGATGGATTGATGGATGATGGATGATGGATGATGGACGACTGATGATTGATGATGGATGATGGATGATGGATGATGGATTGATGGATGATGGATGATTGATGGATGATAGATGATTGCTGATTGGTGGATAGATGGATGATGAATGGATGGATGGATGATGGATGGATGATGGATGATGGATGATGGATGGATGATGGATGATGGGATGGGTGGATGATGGATGATGGGATGGGTGGATGATGGATGATGGGATGGGTGGATGATGGATGATGGGTGATGGGTGATGGGTGGGTGGATGATGGGTGATGGGTGGGTGGATGATGGGTGATGGGTGGGTGGATGATGGGTGATGGGTGGGTGGATGATGGGTGATGGGTGGGGGGTTATGGGTGGGTGGTGATGGGTGGGTGGTGATGGGTGGGTGGTGATGGGTGATGGGTGATGGGTGATGGGTGATGGGTGAGGGTGAGGGTGGGGGTGGTGGTGGGGGACCTAGATCGAATGTCTGGACTGCTGATTACTTCTCTGTCTATTCTATTGTCTAGTGTCTTCTGTCTTTATCTCTTTAGACTGCCTATCAATTTACCCACTTTCGGTATACCTCAGGCTCGGTTTTCCCTCTGTATGTACCATCTGGTAAAAGAAGAACCTGCATGTTGATTCACTCTCCACCTCTGGTACTCACACACGGTCAAATCGCTTGGGATTTCCCTGACAAATACAAGTAGATTCAAAGTTGAGAACAAATCAGACAAACCAGATCTGCCCCTGAAACTGCGTGTGTAACAGCGTCGACCAATGAGATAAGTGGTCGGACAAAAACTACTTTTTCTAGAGTAATGTAATCCTTAACATGTTTATTATCGGCCGCTAGAAAGGGACCGCGAAATACAAACCTTCACACTGAAAAGCAAACTTTCCCTGCCCACACATGTCCAAGATCTTTCCAGGCCCGCATCGGGCTCTTCAGTCACCTTCGTACCCATAGACTCACCTAACATATTCTTAAATACACATGGGGCTAACAAAAAAAAATTTTTTTTTTCTTCTCTAACATTTCGATGTTTTTCTGGGTCCAATTTTAATGCGCTGTTTTTAATCTGCAAACCGTTTTTTCTATATCAGGTCGGGTCTCTAGAAATACGCAATTGAAGTTTTTTAACAACTTATACAGTATTACAACATCATTCGTACAAGAAGTATAACAGTTATGTAGGCTTGAATTTCTTTGCAGTCGACTTTCGTCGGTGAATGGCATATGGTACATCGCGATGAAGCATCCAACAATAATCGGCAAGCATGGTCACACTCCACCGTCCTTGATAACGTGACTCCATTACGGCGATATCTTGATGGAATCGTTCTCCATGTTCATCGCTGACTTTGCCAAGGTTGTCAGGGAAAACGTCAAGATGCAAATCGAGCAAATGGATTTTGAGGGACATGTTACAGCCCATAATTCTGTATGCATCTATGCACTGCTTAACAATATGCACATAGTCGACAGATTTGTGATTTCCCAGAAAGTTATCGACGATCGATTTGAATGCCATCCAATGCGCGAAGTTCACTACTTCGTAACAAGTTCTCGAATTGTTTGTCTGCAATAACTTTCCTAATCTGAGGTCCTACAAAGATACCTTCCTTTATCTTTGCATCGCTAACTTGCGGAAACTTTTCTCGAAGATAAGTGAGAAAGGCTTTGCTCGATTTATCTAACGCTTTTACGAAATTCTTCATGAGCCCCAACTTTATATGTAACGGTGGTAAAATGATGCTGTCTTTGTTAACTAATGGCTCGTGTATTACATTTTTATGCCCGAGCTGCATACGATTCCTGATAGGCCACACCTTTCTTGCATAATGTTCCTGTCTGTTGCGGCTGTCCCATTCACATAGGAAGCAACAAAATTTAGTATACCCAGTCTGCATGCCCGTGAGAATTGCAATGACCTTTAGGTCTCCACAAATCCGCCATTGGTAGTCATTGTACTTTATTTTTGCCAAAGTATAGCCATATTGTCATAAGTTTCTTTCATATGAACAGAGTAGGCGACTGGAATTGATGAAAATAAATTTCCGTTATGCAATAACACGGCTTTTAGACTAGTCTTGGAAGAGTCGATGAAAATTCGCCATTCGTTGACTATGTGCTCATGACCGAGGTGCACCATTAGACCTTTTACATCTTTGCAATAGAAAATGTCATCATCCATCTCAAAGTATTGAACAAGTTCTCTGTGTCTATGATGAAATTTAGATATCGGAGTATTGGGCGCTAAAAGATTCCATTCTTTGAGTCGCGAACCGAGTAATTCCGCTTGTCCTTTGGTAAGAGCGAGATCACGTATTAGATCTGAAAGTTCTGAATGGTTAATTAAGTGAACACCATCATTCACCGGTATATAATTCCAGTCAGAATTAGTTTCTAAAGCAGGTAAACTATCACTTTCTGATGGTTCATTCACGTCCAGCGGATATTGTTCTGGTGGAACTGGGATCAGACACGTGATTGGATCATGAGGCACTGGTTTCGAAACCGATTCAATATTTGGATAAACCACAGACTTTCTAGTTTTAAAAGTGAAACCATGGATTTTTGTCAAGCAGAAGTAACAATCAGTAGCGTGATTTGTCGGTTCACGCCATATTACTGGCACTCCAAAAGGCATCGACTTATGCTTCGGCGATTTTCGTAACCAACCTGCCAATGTATTTGCACAAGTCGAACAAACTGCCTTTGGCTTCCAAGATTTATTTGCATCATCAACTTTCGAATCGAAATAGAGTTCATATGCTTTCTTTAGTAATGGTGTAAAGTTTTTGTGGTGAACACGCTCGGTAAAATGTCCGCACACGTAACAGAATAGATCAGCCGAGTTTCTACAACTTCTAGAAGTCATATTTTGCTCATAGTTGTTTCAATGTACAGTTACTATTTGAAAAATAGCGTAACATATGTCATGCATCTTTTAGCAGTATAAAAAGTAGAATTATTTTGCATTTTATTAATTTTTAATAAGATATATAGTAAAAATGAAACGGAGCAAATAACGGTTTCCCAAAAATATATTTATTCACAAATATGCTTAAGTACCCGATGTGATAGAGGAAAACGGATTTCAAATTTGAAATCAGCGCAAGAAATGACCTAAGAACACTTATTCTTATATAAGAAAGAAAATAATGTTGTTTGTCAGTGTAAGTGGGTGCCATGGAAAAGAGCTGGTACTTCATCACCGTGATGTGACGAACAAACCATTATCGGCCAGTTGTACCTGTGTTCCTTCCCAAACCCGATCTTAAAATTTGGAACTTTTAATTTGCAACTTAAATACACTTCTGGCACTAATAAGGGTGCCGGCGTTGCGTGTTTGTGCACTGGTATACATAAAACTGTTGTGGTGGCATTTGCTAGTTTACAATGGGGCAGAACCTACATGGACGGGACGGTCTGAGGATGGGGGCGTATTTCAGTGACCAAGTATTTAGAATAGAAAACTTCTTTACGTCAATCACAATATCTTATTAAGTGACATTTTGTTTATTTCTAAGGAGAAAGATTATTTATTAACTACATTTAACATTAAGAGATAGTCTAAATCGTCGTTTAATTTACAAATTAACTTACCCAGCGTTAGTCGAAGTTTGAGTAAATTTCGTAAAAATTAAAAATCAGTGTAAACGTAATGAGGATGTACTTTTTTTTACTTCCGTCTACTTATATTATTGATCCAACAGTACATGTATATGTTTAACTGTGTGTAACTCTAACCAACGATATAAAGTAAGGTTTAATTCCCTCACTGCACCCTAGATCAATGCCATTAATCAAATAAAACTGGTGCATAATTAGGTCGTTTCAATTTTGCGTATTTCCCCAAATCAGCACACAAGACCATTAATATTAACCTCTAGTAAAGTAACGTTTTGCCTCAGTTGTACATACACATCTAAAAACATGTCTTACCGCTTTTAAAATCAGTAAATTAATGTTAGTTATATCATGTGGACCGGGCTGTAGGCGTGGTCCTATTCTGTCCACTTATTTATCTGGCCCAAAAATAGTGAT
>JAMPIV010011388.1:0-132495 GCA_024509875.1 Oreohelix idahoensis
GATTTAGGGAGTTTTGGGACAGGTGGAGGTGTTTAAGTTTAGTATTTTTTTTTAATTGGTGGGGTATGATATGGAGGGGTTGTAAGGCTGGATTAGGAGGGGATGAGGGTTTTGATGGGTGTAGTGATGAAAATTGGTTAATGAAGATAAATATGGATCTTTGATAGATGGGGAAGAGTGGTATGTTGTGACTTTTTTTATTGAGGTGACGAGTTAACAATCAAGATATGTGGAGATTATTTGTTTAAGTTTCTTAAATATGATAGTTTTTTTGGCGAGGTGGTTTTTCAAATAAGGTTTTAGGGCTTGCATTGAATTTTTGACCCGTGTTTGGGGGTGGTTATATTAGTGTAAGTGTTTTTTCGTAGGAATTATGTTGAATTTGGAGATTTGTTGTTGAAGAAATTTAAAAGGTATATTTCAGTTTGATAATTGCACTCGGATAATTGGTATGTGAATTAAAGTTAGATCCGTCACACTTTATTGGGTTTGCACTGTACTCAGATAAAGTTCACTTCCGTTCACATTGTTCTCAGTTAATTAGCCTTGAACTGTAGTAGAATGGTTTTAACACCTTGGATTAGTTACCTGTGAAATTAACAGTTTCCACTTTTAAACATAACAGTCAGACAAAACTTCGCCCATTTTGCTTTGACTCAACTGTACTATCTTACCTATGCAACTTAGGGCCTATCTCAAGACATGATTCATCCTTGACTGAAAACATTCGACTAGGTTGTGATTGTAAAATGGTCACAATTGATATACAAGTGTAAACAGGCACAGACAAAGCGTATTACAGCACAAACAATTATCAGCATTTTTGAAAGTCCGAGTATTGAAATTGTAACTAAGATTAAAAACCTACAATCGAATAAACGTGTGAACACCTTCACCAGCTAACACATCAACGTTCACAACTGGAAATGCACTGAATTCCAGAAGCGATGAATTCCAACATCTCAAATCATACTACGTTTCGATGTGACTACCTTTGACTGATTTGCGCCACTGGACTTGTCGGGTTGTTTACACCCTACAATTTCTATTCTAGAATTAATCTAAACACTTTACCTTAGTGTTTCTCCAAATAGAACAGGTTCACAAAAGCTCAAACATTTTACTTTCAGTCTGGCTTTCGGATATTCTTCTTATTAGGGTTAACGGACCCCCAAAACCCTGTCAGTGGGGTCCCAGCGATCCGTATCCTAACAGACGCGCGTATTCTGTACTATTTGTATCACTTCTTGCGACACCGAAACTCTTGCAATGGCACCAGCGTCATTATGATATCCTGCTCCAAAACAATAGAAAAGACTAAGCGCTGTCTGTCTGTCCGCTAAAATTTCTCATCTAAGTAACTCCACGTAGGACATGATTGCCTTTGTTTCTCCAAACAGTATCTTTTATTGGTATTTCAGATTTATTGTCCGAACCTTTTCCCGTTTGCCTACGCTCTTAGTCATTCCCTGCAATCTTCTGTAGGTTTTTGCCAAGCAATGAAAAGACTGAAGATGACAAACAGTCAGCGCGGACAGAATTCTCGTCCAAGGGCGGACGCGAGCACTTCTCGCACCACCAAGATGTTGTTGTGCCTTTGTGTATTCTACACGATTGTCTGTTTCTCCCATCGGATTATCGACCATAATGCCCGATCTCATGGTGTTTCCGGTATTTGTGGTCAATCCAAACTACAGGTCTGTTGGCGTGTTCGTGTACCACTTCTACAAGTTTCTCTTCGCGGTCAATGCGTCCATCAATTTTGTCATCTATGTCGCAATGTGCAAGAATTTTAGAGCTACATTTTTATTTCTGGTACTGCATTTTTTTTTTATGCCACTGCGTGTATCTGTTAGAAGATCAAAGCATCATCATCATAACACCCATCAGCTCCTTAAGTATTATAGACTGTCAACAAATTTATGCCAAAGCCTTCATGTCCTTTGTCATCAGTTTAAGGTCATTCTATATTTTTATAACACCTTTTATGTCTGTCTCCAGTTTTCATCTCCGTATGTTTTTCAGTCTTCGTCTACCTCTCTTGCCCTGTTGATTCCAGAATGAGTGCTGTCTTGTAATGCTATCATCAGGTTTCTTAATATCTGTTCTGTCCAATGTCAGCGTCTACTACTTACTCTGGTTCCACTGGCACTTGTCTAGTTCCTGTCTCCAGTTCAACACTGTAGATCAAAACGGAAGGAACAAGTCCCAAAAAAATGAATATGAGAAAGAACATTTGTTTTAACCAACGACACTGACTAGCCAGTTTCAAGGTTGTGTGGTACTAACCCATACCTGCAATGCCTGCTTGCACCTACAATGTCTGTATACAACCTTTTTTTTCTGGCGATGTCTGTAAATTATAACCTGACTATTTTCTATGTCATGATGTTAAGTTCGAATGCCAAACCGTTCTTATTGTATGGTTGTGAATCATGGAAGACAGTAAAGACAATAACCACGAAGCAGACTTTCATAAATGGGTGCTTGAGTGAAATAGCAAGATTTAAGTAGTATGACAAGAATATCAAGTTGGAACTAATGACAAGAAGCAGACAAGTGGCAGTAGAACAAGAGGTGAGAATATACGCTGGAGTTTGATAGGACGCACTTTGAGGAAACCCGTTTTATAATAACACTAAGTACTTTCTTGTTCTGGAATCCCCAGGTTAAGAAAACTAGATAGGTTGTCTCACAGCAGATACCGCCGTAGGGGAGGTGAGGTGTTAGATAATTCTGTATACTTAAAGTCTCAGCTTCACAAGGATATGTGGGACTGGTTCCCTTCCTGCCTACCGTTTATCTTCTCCAACTCAAGTGCTGAGTCCAGGTACACATATTTTGCATCTGGGTAGACTGAGGCGTGATACTAAGAAGTTTCGAATTTTTTTTTTTTTTTTTTTTTTTTCCTGTAACATTTGTCTTAGTAAGCAATCGGTATATAACCCCTCTGCCACTTCGTCGGCCAAGAGAGAGGTAGAGTTTAGACCAAAAAACGATACTCAAAAAAGGACCACCTGAGACAGACATGAAATGAACAAAATAATATATGGATGAACCTTTTTATTGGCTGGTACGGGACATGGAAGGTTTGGCATGGAATTTGTTGAAGGCCCACGCTCCTTAGACGGGCCCTGAACGTAATGTGAGATGATGATATAGATGATGATAATGATGTTACAGGGCCCAGCCAGCGTCATCTTTCTTTGTACACTGTCTACTTTGAACGTTTTCCTATTGTTACCTTGTATAATACCTCTGCTCTAGTTCACAACACGAGAAACAAAGTAATGTAAGCCTTTTCCTCATCTCGTTGTTCCACTAGTACCACGATTTATCTAACCTCTGTAACAACAGTTGTACAATTCCTCACATTTACATCAATGCACCATTGTATGTTTATTTTACACTGGTTGTACGTTTGTTGTTAAATTTACACCAAAGTGAGTTTGTGTGTACATTTACATCAGTGGACGTTTTTGTGTTCCTGAATTACAAATGACTATTATTACGTTTTCTACAAGCAACAACCCGTTCAAAATTGACAGGTGTTTAATTGCAGCTATCTTATCATTTTGATCCATAATAATGTCTGCAATACTTTAAATTAATATGTTGTCTTGAAGAAACAATCAAAATCTTACATTTTAAAATTATTTTTAAGAAAATGATGAGTTAAATCCGTTTCCCGAATGAAACTGGACAGAAGAGTATCTTGCTTGTCTGTTGATTTAATCTGCAACTCCGCACCTTCCTGTCTCAAGTTCATGTACTGTTTATCAATTGTGTTGTTGGCTTCTTTCCATAATCAAACTGTTCATGCACACCGTCATTTGCGCACTTTTCTATTTTCGGGGGAGTACATATAAGGGAAATAATACAATTATTGTCTAACTTATAAACCACAGTTGCATCCCCCTAGCTGTGGTTGAAAGTTAATGTAATCTCTTGAAAATAGAAAAGTGCACAAATGACGGTGTGCATGATGTGACCGACCGACCGACCGACGCACTTATGGCTGGAATTATGGTATTGGATAATTCATAGTAACAGATAATGGTTTTTTTTTTTTGTCGTATTCTTGCTGTTTTAAATCTGATTTTTTTTTTTTAAAATTATCGGTATTCGAATATAATTTTCAGTTAGTGATGACTTGTGTATTAACAGAATCGGAACCGCTTAAGGCATTTATAGTATAAGGGAACGCAAAGTCTGTTGTTAAAATAAATAAATAAATTCCGAATCATTATCTAGCATCTCTTTCCTTGACAAATGTCAACAAGTTATGCAGTACATAGTGTGTTGGTGTGCCATAGTCTTCTCTTTTCCTTCTCCAGGTTGTTTTTTTTTTTTTTCTTGTGGTGATGTTGTCTCTTCTTATGGGATTCGGGTAAGTGTGCACTCGCTAGAAACATTGTAGTTATTATTTTTAGAACTTATGACCTCAAGAATGTATCATAGCCCAAATTATCTTAAACAAACTAGTAGCTCGACCCCCCCCCCTCCCAAGTTCCTATTCTTGGTACTATTCCTTTTTCCCCCCCCCACCAAAAATGGCTTATAAATAGTCGTCATTTAAAACGAGCACGCCCACTTTAAACTGCCAAAACAAAACAACACCAAAATGAACATGAGAAATACTAAGCCAAACAACTTGCAACTTCAGAGTCTGCCAGCACGGTGTATAGGACCTAATTTGAATTGGTAAACTAGAGGAGTATTTTGGACTAAATAACAGCTTTTAAAATCTGGGTTCCTTCTTCGCGTGAGCACTTGTCCGTAATTATATTTTGAGATTGGAAATGAGTCTAGAACATAGTCAGGTCCCGGTTTAGAGTGTAGAATGATGAATGAAAAGCTCAGTGATAGAAAATGTATAGATTAATAATATGATGCTTCCACAGAGAGTGCTGGAGGAGAGTCAAGACAGACTTATTTACTGACAAATTCGCAATCTCTCTATCTTTCCTCTTCTACTCTTCTGGTCAACACATATTATCTTAGCATTTTTCCAGACACAACGTTCTGCGCTCACAACTACCGATTCTGTTGTCTTCAAACACTTCAAACGACGTGGATACAGCCTATATTACAACAAATAGGAATGTTGGGGCTTTTGGGTATTCCAACACAGTCCGTTATCAGTTTATGATGTTTATTGACCGTAAAGCTCAAATCACAAAAAAAACAATATCAAGTGTTACATGAATTTATCATAAGTACAGAAAAAAAATGCAAATATCAAGGTAGGGAGGGGGTGAAGATTAGATTGAATATCGACTAAGCCCTTCCCCTTGTATTAGACAAAGATAAACCCCAGTTCTCAAGATAGATAGTTATCAGGAGCATAGGAAATGTAACCCAACAGTGACAAATTTAATTACTCTGAAAGAGAGTGTTTTACAATATTAGTATATGGTGGTAGGACAAAAAATACTGTTAATCCCCAATGGTGTCATTCCCTTTACTAACCAAAAGAAAAAAAAAGGGGGGGTAATGAAACAGAGATTTAACAAATTATCCCACTAGAAGGAACAAGTAGCGTGTATAACAGAAAACCGAGTAATTTTACCCGGTAGCAAGTTATAACAAATGGGTTTTTGCAAAAAAAAATAAATCTCCTGTCATCATGGCACGCACTCATATAGAGGAAATCCCCACTCATTTAATACAGCGCACAATAATGTAAAATAATCACTTAACCGATTTTCACACATCAGAATACATATCCATAAGCAAGAGATATCACAGCAAATACTTAAAAACACTTATAAACGTAGATGACAACATTGTCTCAGCTTCCCTTCATATGATCGCCGCCCCCAGGATAAATGCCGTTGTATCTCATCAACGTGCTCAGCATATAGTTCTCCCGCTTATCGACCGTTACCATGTGAAGATCCTAAGTAGAGTACATTAGTGCGAGTTTATTTATTGATAATAAACCGGTAATTCTATGGATTTACATTGCACTTAGACAGACGAAGTTCAATCACATTGGAGTGAAAAAGGAGTTGATGGCAAATATATATTCGCTTCACAGTCTTGAATGACAGCAACTGAACGCGTGAAACACGTTTTATTAAAATCCATAGTGAGATGGAAAAACCTATGCTCAGATCACAGACCCAGTTAAAATCGATATAATCTCTCCACAATAAGAATTCATTATATAAATCGATCAACATGCTCTTACTGGGGTGCACTGTAACAATTTCTACCAGTTTTTATCATACAGAAAATTGGTTAATTTTAATTTGATGGAGAATGAATCAAGATGAACTTTGGTTATTTCTTTTCGTTTCATGAAAGTTAAGTAAGCTCTAGATGTGCCGCACCGGACCCTACCTGACAACATGTACTGTAGTATAATGACTCATCAAACTGGCAATGATAATTTAGACAATAGACCTGATATGGAACACCCTTTTAAGCTAAATGTCGCGATTCATATGCTGGAGGAAACAGGTCTCGACAGGTAACAGACTTTAAATAAGTAACCGAGTAGTGGACCCCTAACAACAGAATCATAAATCCCCAACCTTTCATAATATCCCCTGTATATTCTCCTGCTTCTCACTTACTGCTAACTCAAGATTTCGCACGACCTACCCACTATTGCTATACATGTTCCTAATTAGCGACTATTATCCCAAACAAACCTAACTCCACTAAGTTCTAAAGAACCAAATCCATACAAGTAAATAGTAATGACACGTGCAAAATTTACCTAACATATCAGATTCACTTCGTACGATACCTTTCTAATCCAATTTAGACTGTGATGCCAGCCAATGATCTGTAGAAATACATAAATATTATCATTACATTAAACCCCAACTCGGTTAAATCTATGGACAACGTGGAATGTCAAGAAAGTTGATGAGAGTACAGGAACACTGTATGAACTATAATAATGACAGCATCGATTTTTGATCTCTTTAGACAATTTGTGTATGTGAGGATCTGCACTCGCCAACAAATTCACTAGCAAATATAAGTAAGATCGCGCCGCCCCTAGCAGATTCATCATACGCTAAGATCGTCGCGTGCTACATTCTGCCTTGCGAATGAAAAAAAATCATGAATATGTCCTTCTACATTATTCTGTATACTACAACTGGCGTTGCAAGATGATGGGACATGAAACTTTTAAGACAGACTATTCCTTTTGCTATCACAACGATCTTGGTGATTGCTGAACCGTCAGTTTCAAAGAGAAACCGGCATACTGTTCCTCTTGATAGCTATGCCGCGCTCTGCGGCAGCGTGTCCCCGTTAGCTAGTGCCTGAGAATCTCGTTCCACCGAGGAGGTAAACCTTCTTCTCTAATCGTTTTTCATGGTCACTAACTTCTTTGAGCGTAGAGCACTGTCGGGAGTATTAGTCCTGCTGAGATCTCCACCATGTTCATTAGTTCGCATTGGGTCTGGTCCAAGTTAAAGCAGCGCTTAGATATTACCTGCGCGGAGAAGCTAGCTACACTGCGAAAAACCTACGGGTCTTTCTAAGGCTTCGTCTCAGTTGTCTTTTGATCTCTTCTGCCGCATGACTAAGTGGTAGTCCCCGTGGCATCGGTTTTCGGCGTCTGACGAAACCGAAAAAGTTACAAACAAATGGTTCAGTGAGGTTTCGTATAATGTTTATATGAAAAAGCTAATAAAAGTCCCTTTTCGTTAGAAATACAATATCCATCTAATATCATTGGGAAAAAATTCACTATTATTTTGTCGTATATAACTAGACTGAATGGTGACGTCACCCATATCGGTCCCCACTTTTAGACATGAAAACCATTTTTTCCATGTTTCCATTTTTTGACAATGGAGTGACGTTTATGGTACTTTAGGACAGAGTATCTTCAGATTGCTCTTCTCCTCTTAGACCAGTTTTCTATTCAGGAAATCAGCCCCTACATTCGTGATCTCCCGAATATATTCCACTTTTAAAGAATAAACGCTTCAAAGAAGCGCCCAACGCAGGATCCCTGGCGTTAAATTCTTATTGGAACCCAGAAAAGCTAGACGAGCGTGGTCTTTTGCACGAGAAAGATGTACCATAGAGAAACCATGATGCGTCCTGATACCCGTCAATCAGAGCGAGACCATCTCTTTCGACACGCTGTTGTTCCGTTCAGCTTTATTTAATTTCCGACTGCCATAGAGGCAACTGGAATAGCATTTTGAGTCACTGCATCGGCTTGAACATGTGAACCCGATGCTCTGACCTGACTGCTCGACCCGATAAGACAAAAGATTGTTGAGTCAGCAACCGTCAAAATTGGGTATCAGAACTACTTTCCGTTATCAAATCTGTGACGCAGTGTTCGCCACTTTTATGCCGCATATGACTAATCAGACAACCTTTCTTTGGAGTTAGTCAGAGGTGCTTGTCCAGTCCGTGAAGTTGATTATTCTATCTGATAATATGCACATAATAATAGGAAGGGAACTGACGTCTTTCTTCGGTTTCGGGGGGGTCTGTTGTTGCTGCCAGCTTTTTATTTTCTACCACGTTCTTCTAATAGCCCCAACTGCATCGTGAGAAATAGTATGACCCAGTAAGTCTAACTTTTCAAACCGATAGTAACATTTGCATAGGAACTGCGGAGACCGTTTCCTTGATATCTCCTGAGACATAGCATCCGTAGCAATTATTTCTTCATAGGTTTCCGATGCAAATAATATGTCATCCATATAATTATGGATAGGGAATTCAAAGGTTCTAGAAGTTTCCTCATCATCCGTGAACACTCCTCGGACGTTTATGCAATTCCGAACCATCACATTCAAATGTGTAATGTCCGTCACTAGTGCTGAAAGCTAACAAAGGATTAGAAGTATTTACCTCCTTGAATCAAGGTATCTGATAAAAACTTTACTGAGAGTCAAATCTTGGAGAAAATCTTTGCTTTAGAGCTGAGTCTTGGTTGTGAACAACCGCAGAAACAGTCTTGAGAGGTCGGGCTGGAATTCCGTTACATACAGCTGTTTTAAGGCAGCACGGTAATCTATACCACAGACGAATAAGACGCCCTTCCTTATTGGCTTCTGCAAACAGCAACTAACACTCGAACTGTATGGGGAGATGTCCCGAGAACGTCAACTGTATAAGTCCCTGCTTCTGCAGCGTATTGTACTGTTTTGTCTATATCCTTCTCGTGACGAAGATTCAAATCATCGCTTTAGCGATACGAGAGTGTGGTAAAAACTCTGAGTTCGAACGTATGGTCCCCGCGTTTGTTTAATTTCATATCCAAATTCGATGATGAATTTTGGTCGAACCAGGTACATCCGTCTTTAAGACTGCAACTGTACTGTTTCTTTAGTTAGAGCTCGCCTGTGTTTCTGTTGGTTGTTCTGGTTAGAGATTGTCGCCGAACGTTGACATCGTTAAAGATTCTAGTGGTTTGCAATTACTTAGCCTTTACTCAACCATGCCAACCGATTCATCATCCTTCCACTCGACGTTCCGGTTGGTCGTTGGCTGCACAGCCATGATTATGCTCGGAAGATGCACGATCCGGTCCTTTTTCCAAAATATAACTTAAGTGGAGGAATTTATGTGGATAGACCCTTCTTCGTTGTTGCCGTTTAGATGGAGAGCTTGTATGTGGTACTGTAGATTCCTTTATTAAGTGACGGGAAACAGCCCCTTAGCCAACCGATTGAGCGAAGTGTTAATAGCTGATCCGAGTTGAAGTAGCAACAACAAAACGTTTCCTCCCCTGGTTGAGATTCTTCTCGTCTCTATTGCAGCTTGTGTGTATCTTTTTAGTATTGTTTATTTTAGCGCGGGCCTTTCGTAATGTGGTAGGGTTGCTACTAATCCCATCCTACGCTTTAGCCAGTTCCTGCTGATCTCAGATACAGTACATGCTTGCAGAGAGCCGACTAGTTCTCGTCAGCCTTTTGGTCTGTTCATGGGACCGAAGTAAGGCTTCTAGTGTCCCCTTAATTGGTTCTTGCCATGAATAAATGTAGGTACTGGCGCGAATCTCCGTAGACGCTTGGGGTTCCTACTCTCATTAGGCAATAAGGCAGCGATATATATAGGTCCCTAGTCCCTTCCGTTTTTCTATCCAGACGCCAGCTTACAGTAACAGTGGTGAGTGAGGCTGTACCATTAAAAACGTTCCACGACCCATTATACAGCCGGATGGTTAGAAGGACTCTGGTGTGGAGATAGATTTGGGGCCCTCAAAGAGCGTTAAAGGATCTCCTCCATTAACAGCTTATCGAATTGGGAGTCCATCTGTCCGTCAAAACTTGTTGACGGAAATCCCAACCGTGGTAAAAGATTTGCGAACGCGAGCTAACTGGCGACAATGTCTTGGAATCTGTCATGTTACGGTAAGCTTTCGGCCCACATTGTGTATCAAGTGTCTACTAAAAGTCCAGATGAACCATGTTCTTTCGTTTTTGTATCCTTTCCAGTTTGTCCAATGATGTCGATCACCCCTCCAAACTCCGCTCAAATGGAGTACGCCTACGATTGGGCATTTTTGCCCCCATAGTGTACTGGGGTGGCGAAGAGCTTTGGGTGCTACCCAATTGCACTGGCGCAGATTTCACGTACCTAACATGTCTGAGTTCATTCTCCCACCAATATGGTTTTTGTATTCGCTGAATAGTGCGTTTTGTCCCATATGGCTCTAAAGGAAAGATGCCCCATTTCTAAATCTGCTTCTGTTCTGCGTCGACTAGGAGCTGGGTTATTCCCCGTGTCCGGTTTGCCCGTTCTACGATACAATTACGCCATCCTTAAAAGAGATGTACTCCGTTTTCTGGGACCTTAGCCATGGGCAGTGTTTTTAAAGCAAAGAGCTCCAGAGTAGGGTCCTTTTGTTGCCACTCCGTCATGTTCGTTCGCAACAAATTTGGCGCAGCTCCCTCTCCTTCTTTGGCTTGCCCACTTGTGGTTACCAGCTCCCCAATCGCTCCTTTGGTCCTCTCCAATAAACACATACTGACATCCCAATAATCGGGTAGTTAGAACATCCATAATGCCGCTTAATAACACCCTCTACAAAAATCAAATTATTTCTACCATGTGCGATAGGAAGCGTCCTGTGCGTCACTCTTTAAAAACCTCCACTGAATTTCTTGACGGTTTCCTCTATCTCCCTGACCCTGTTGACTAGGGTCCCACTTATCAACACAAGACAACGAAAGCTTAATCATTTCAAAAAAGACAAAGTATTCGTGAGGTACCATTCAAATTACAGTTCCTCGAGTTGAAGGGCGATCCCCCCTCAGGTTAGAAGCACTGACATTGGACTCTACCTTATCGAGACTGTATGCATAACATCGACGCCGGTTTGGACCGGTTTTTTCCTGATCAGAACGTTCCTAGATGTAGGTCTTCCCTTTTCCTTGAATTGAGTGGCCTGCGGCTGCCACTTTGGCTTTGTGTGATCAGAAAATTGTTGTCAGGGGTATCGTTTGTAGAATGTTTGATTTTTCCTGGGAGTCTCTGGTATTATTTTCTCTTGTTATAATACTGAGAGAATTTAAGGAATAGGATGACTGCTCTAGATTTTTGTTTATTTACGAATGCACATCTGTGGGTTTACTTTTTGCTGCAGGGAAGTTTCGGCCATTGCACTTTTAAGCGTTCTGCCCTTATTGAGTATGGTCCTCAACCTCAACTTAGTCGCCCATTTCAGCAAAATCGACGGTTGTCCTGTGACAAAGTTAATTTTATCTGTTCACAAGAACAATTTTCAAGGAGTCCTCTTATGTAAGAGTAGTCAATAATGAAATGCAACTTAGTCCAAATAGTCCCTAACGTGAAGAGAACTCGGGAATGTTTTCCGTGGCTCTCTGATCCGCAGATCTGAACAATAGCGAAATTTTCGAGCGGCACTCAATCCGCTCTAGCAAGGCTTTTTCAGCAATTCCGTAATCATTTGTTGGTTCCCACTTATGTATATACGTCCATAAGCAGTAACTTTTTTCAGTGACTAATGTAGTGCCCAGCGTAACTCTCCAACCCATACAGATTTGTCGCAGCCTCTCGAATTATTCTAGATGCTGTCAACTTCTCATGGGACTAGAAAAGTAATCTAAAAGCAAAAACATCCGGACAGTTAATTAGGCAGACTGTATGGCTGAGAGATCCATTACGAAGAACTGGGGCGAATACGGCTTTCCGTAATTGTGTATAGAGCCGCCCCGACTCTTCTAAAGCATTAAGCGCATTCCATGTTGGCTTCTTCGCTCTCTCATCCTTCACCTGCGGCGTCCATCCTGTCATCAATTTTCTCTCTGCCCAATTGAACATCGACCGCTTCTTTCTTCCTACTTCTGCCCGCTCTTCCGCGTCCTTTTTCTCTTTTTCTTCTCTCTGTTTGGTCCAGCTCTTACTTTCAAGTTCTTGTTGACAAACAGGTTTCGCGGCTTCTCCTTCTAGATCCTAGTCCTTCAGCCGCCTGTCTTCAAAATGGATCTTATCCTAATTCTCATCCTGCCATCACCAAGAACTGGATGGCTTCAAGACCAGAGACATAGAAGAATGGAGAACAAAAGTATAAAACTCGAACCTCTGCACTAGAAAAACCACAGTAATATTTACTTGAGTTTCCTCCTACCTTAAATTGCGTTAACTTATCGCTGCTATAATATTGTCACTTAAGACTTTACACGCGCACAGCGACTATGACCACCAAAACTGGTTAAGTTAACCACTAGAAAAAGAATCTACTCTTACTAACAGTAGAGAAAAAATTTAATATTAAAACAATTTAAACAGGAAAGAAAAAAAATTTTTCTCCCTGAAATTTTAATAATCATCCACTACAAAACAACACCCACTAGAAGTCAATTATATGCGAAGAAAGACGATGTTTAGAACTAGACTTAAAAAGTCAGAACAAGGCGTCCTTTATGCTAAGCCTCAACTCTTTTAACTTCAAAATCCTTTTAGTGGAACATGTAAAACAATCAACGCAAATCCCAGCACATCTATATAAGAGAAAAATTTAATGTTTCTACTGCCAGAGAAATAATTTTTAAAATAACATACAATTCTATGTTTATCCGTACTTTTCTCCGCTTGTGGAAAGAAAACAACCTCGTAAATAGGCTGTGTGGACGATCCCAGAATATTAAAAAGCGTGTCTAGGGAGTTTTGTAATCTTACATTATTTATTTAATTGCCCTGAAGCATCAACAAAGACAGAATTACTCACACTCTATCTAGTATATACCCAGACTAGATCAAGAACTCAAAAATATCTTTAATCCCGCGAACTCATGCGAAATGCCTCAAATGTAACTCCAGAGATGCAGAAACAGCCCGACAAAATATGTTTGCTGCATCAAATGGAGTATCTCAAAATGATCCCGGCGAGCCAGGCGCAAATATTGTGTCGTAAAGTTATTATTGTGAGAGAAAAGAGTCTCTAGAAATAGTAGTCCGAGTTTTAGAGTGTAGAATGATGATGAAAAACTCAGTTGATCGGAAGATGTATAGAATTTAAAATATAGCTCTACACACAAATGCTGGATTGGAGAGTAAAGACCAACTCATTTATTTACGAACAAAATCGCTTCTTTGCTTCCAATCTTCTCTTCCACTTCTCCTGGTTCAACACAATTAATTTGCCTGTTTTCCAGACACATGTCTGCGCTCACACCGATTTGTTGGCTTCAAACCACTCAGACAACGTGGATACAGCAATATTAAACAAATAGGGAATGTTTGGTCCTTTTGGGTATTCCATACACAAGTCCATATAAGTTGTTATGATGTTTATGTACCGGTAAAGATCAAATCACAAAAAAACAATATCACGAAGTGTTACATAACATATATCATAAGTACAGAAAAAAATGGGCAAATATCAAGGAAAGGAGGTTGTAAAAGCAGATTGATATCGACTAAGCCCTTTCCGCTTGTATTAGACAAAGATAAACCCAGTCTCAAGATAGATAGTTATCAGTGGAGCAATAGGAAATGTAACCCTACAGTGAATTTAATTACTCTAAAGATTGTGTTACAATATTAGTTATGGTGGTAAAAAAACAAAAAAAAAAAAAAAAAAAAAAAAAATATACCCTTGGGGGGGGTTATCCCAATGGTAGTTGTGTCTTCCGTTACTAAGCAAAGAAAAAAAAAGGGGAGGGGGGATGAAACGAGTTAACAAATTATCCCACTAAAGGAACAATGCCGAGGGTATACAGAAAAACGTATTACCCGGTAGGCAAGTTAACAGATGGTTTGTTGCAAAAACATTAAATCTCCTGTCATACATGCACACTGTGCGGATCCACACTCATATACACCACTCACTACACTTACCGATTTCAGCATCAGACAATCCATAGCTATGGATAAACACAGTAGATTAAACTCTTGACGTGTGACAACTGTCTAGCTCCTTCTATGTCCCGCCCCAGATAATGCGAGGTTTGCACTGAGAGCAATTATTCCCCGCTTATCGCCGGACTTGAAGTTTAAAGAGTTCTTGTGTTTGTGTTTTTTTATTATATAAAAGGATTTCTATGGATGGGGCACTGAACATAAACAATTCAAAACGTGTTCATGGGTGAAAATGAGGGGTGTAAAATGGCAATACAATATCCTTCACTGCGTGATGACAGCACAGACCGGTAACAGTTTTTTTTTATCCAGTGAGGAAAAACTAGGTTCTCAGTCACAGTCAGGGTAAATCGGTAAAAAAATCTCTCACAATAGAGCAGGATATAAACTATCGCTGCAGGCACTGTTCATCTTCCAGTTGATCTTACAGATTGCAAATTAATTTGATGATAATAATCATATGATCTTGGGTAGGCTTTCTTTCATGTAATTATGATTTAGCTAAGCGCGCAACCGGACCACCACAAGATTTACTTTAAAAAAATGTCTCATCAAACTGTCTGGAAGTTTAAGAACCGAGTTATGGAAACTCTGAAAGATTTCGTTATTGCTGGGGGGGATTGCAAAAGGTGATCAATTCTAGAAGAAAAAGATAGAAAAACCCCATAACAACATAATCAATTACTTTAAAAATCAAATAATCTTCTAAGCGCGCGATAAATTTCCCGTTAATGACTATTTAATATATGCTCGCAGTATTTAATTATGTATTTAATAAACACTGCGCGAGTTCTAGTGGTTAGGAAATCACACAGTGTCTATAAATATAGGACTTAACTAAATTTTATTAATATATAAATTCCTTCGCGACGTTTTAAAGTTAATTTAAGCATTGACATCTATTATCTTTTGGAAATAATATAGCAGGATATATCAGTTACATGTTTACAAACTGGAACTATTGAGACGTTTAATTTAAGTTTTAAATTAACACAAAATCCAATGAAATATAATGAATGAACTCGACCACTGATCGCCACTTTACACAATATACCTTATATTACCGCTTTGCACAGAAATAGAAATTCACTGCAAAATTAAAATGAAAAGTTCCATGTTGGATAATCTAGCAAGATTTCAAATATCGCTAGTGCTTCTATCAAGTTCTGGCCAGCGAATGATGAAGTGTATTGCTACGTGATCTGTAATATGCTACAACTAGGCATGCAAGAATGAGTGGAACATGAGAACTTTGACAGCTTTATTTGATCTCGAAAGATATTTGGGATTCTGAACCGGCATACCCAAAGAGAGAAGCCGGCCCAACTGGCCTCTCCGTAAAATTCTTCGCTCGCTAGCTTGCGTCACATCATTTCCCGTTCGCCTATGGCTGCGATCGGTTCACGTGCTTAAACACCGGGATGCGAAATCGTATTCAGGGACCAACTACGGTCTTTGATAGCATGCCGCCCGTCCTTCCTGAGATCTCCCACCAGTGTCTTCTTCTAATCGCTTGCTGGTCCATCTTGCGAGCGGGCTTTTGAGTTCGCGCGGGAGATGCTAAATACCTGCGAGAAACAAAGCTTCACTCTGCTCGGGGATCGTCTCAGTGTCTTTGCATCTCATGCCGCAGGCTAATATGAGTCCCGTGGCATCGGTTCGCTTCTGCGAAACGAAAAGTTACAACAAATGTTCAGGGCCCGATATTTTTTTTTTTCTAATGGGATTACCAAAAAGCGTAACCAACAACAGCTCCCCACTTTAATCATTCCATCATAACAGGGCAAATATCACCTTGTCGACAACTAGACGTACGTCACAGCACTATAAAAATATGACCATGAGGAAAAACTGCTTCTATAAATCTACATGAGCAAAGAAATCTACTGTGCTTTGTAGATTGTTATTTTCTTCTGTGATCCTTAGCCGCAGACTGTCAAAGCAGTCAGTGGCCATCACGCCTGGTGGCGTCTTGTAGGGCAGCTACAAATTGCTTTCCACTTTGTTCGATCGGCGGCCATCTCCTTCGTACTAGGTGCCCCCAACTCTGGTTTCATTCCTATTTTGGTTATCTTTAGCCTTCCACATATCTACGCCAAGAATGTATTTGTAGGTCGCCTCTCTTTTTGTGTTCCTTCAGGGGTCCATAGCACAGCTTTTGTTCTTGTGATGGCATCGAGGTCTTCTTTCTGAGGACGTGGCTATACCCAACTTCCAGCGTCTGGCCAGCTATGATGGTTTGCATGGTCCTTCTTGGTTTACTCCCAATTAGTAGTGCTTGGTTGGTTGATGGAATTCGCGCCAAAAGATTTCGGTGAAATTTCCTTAGAGCAACAGTTTGTGTGAAAGAGGACAGTTTTCGAACCATTTTTCCTTTCTCTGTGTATTCTCCAGCAGTCCCCCCATGTAGTTCGTCGCCATCACGGGATGATGAAGACACACTCTGTTCATCCTCAATTATTTAAGAATATGTTTAGGTTAGATCCCCTATGGGGTACGAAGGTGACTGGAGAAGCACCGATGCGGGCCCTGGAAAGATCTTGTGACAGTGTGTGGCAGGGAAAGTTTGCTTCATGTTAAAGGTTGTATTTCCACGGTCCTTTCTAAGCTTGTCCTCCAACTGTTCTGCTGCTGCCTATCCTGGATGATTCGCATGCGCTAGCCCCTTTTACGAAGAGAAGTGCTCCAAGCAGTTCCGTCTTGCGCAGACAGCTTCCCCATGTGTCTGGGTTTATGTAAAAGGTTTTCAATGGACGTCATTTAAACGTGTCTTTGAAGTAGCTTGTTTTGGGCCACCATGGGAGCGTTTACCCCCTTCCTGCATCTCACCATAAAAGAGTATCTTTGGCAGTCGATGGTCTGGCAAGCGGACTAACATGACCTGCCCAGCGAATTTTGTGACTGACATCAGAATATTATCCAATACATAGGGATACACCAGCTCGTGTCAAGAACGGCGGATAATCTCGGATCTATGTGGTCTTGCCAGTTTGATGTTTCATTATCTTCGCTGAGGACAGACTGTATTGAAGTGGTCTTTTAGCTTCTTGTACGTAGGCGCCTGTAAGACAGTCCCATGATTTCACATGCATAAAGCAGCACTTGAAGCACCGTCAGCCTCTGTACTGACCTTCATCCGCACCATAAGAAGCATCATAAACCTTACAACAGTTCTCACATAATATCTTAATTTGGTGTTTGTGCTAGCACTGGGAAAGACTTCCATAATGTAAGTTGACGAACTTAGACAAGCTGTTCTCTCGCTTTATTTTATTCTTAGAATTTGATGAGTCCTTGCTAATGTTCGCCTATCACTGGTGTTACTGATGCATCCGCGCGTAAATTATTCCCGTTTCTTACTAAGCTTCTGGTTCACTTAATTTTTATTAGCTCAGATTGCCCAGCATTGAGTGAGTCCATGACCTCATGTACTTCTTCAGACCTTGAAATTTCAGACTGGCTATACTTATTCATCCTATCGTTTATTTCCTTGGATGTCATAAATCAGAAAGTGCGAGTAGTACCCATATGCCATCAAGCATCAATTTCCATAATCTTCCTAGTATAGACATAATGGTCAAATCTGAGTGCCTCTTGGACTGGGCCCTCTGTTGTCTGGAGCTTCACCCGATCTATGACTATCAAAATAAAGGTTTGGTAAGGCATCCCCTGTCTTACTCCTGCCTTCACTTCGAAAGTTAGGTTTCTCAACCCAACACTTGCAATTAAAAATTAGAATATTGAGGCTTTTTTAAAATGGTAACAATTCAGCTAGGAATTCCATAAACCACTCAGTATTTTATTTCATAGGCTTGTCCTGTGTATGCTAGTCAAAAGCCTTTTTCAAAAATCAAGAAAGTTAATATTATAAGCTGTCTCCCTGCTGCCGTTTTCTGATCACTGGCTCTGTAATGTTTTCCATAAGGTGTAATATATGATCAGCAACCATCTTCTGTTCTTTCAAATCCCGCTTGTTCTTTCATCATTTTTATGGTCTTCTTCTTTCCTTCTTCCATCCTTAGAAACCAAAACGGCACAGCACAGTAGATGTGGCCAGTACGCCGAGTGGCGTCCTCGGGCAACAAACAAAATTAGTATCAATCTATCGCTGTTGCCACCACAGCCTAGTGGCTGTTCTTTGTGGAACAGAAACAGACCAAACAATCATCTCGTTGTTTCCGTAATCAGATTGTTTGGCAAGAGGTGATCAGCCCCACTGTGAGTTTATGGTCTTACTGCTTTTGAGAATTCTCGGATAATTTATCTTACCTAGTATTTTTACTGGGAACTGAGAGTTAGAGTAGATTCCTCTCCAGTTGTTTGCAAGTCTGCAAGGTCGCCCTTCTTGGGCAATTTGACATATTATTTCTTACTCCACCCCGTTTGGTGTCGTTTCTGGTTTTCCAGACTTGTGCACATAGTGGGTTCTAATAGTTCTTTCTGCTGCTAGTTCAGGTGTCTGCAAGTGAATAACTCAGCATTTAAATGTCTACGTGACCAAGGCGGCTTTTCCCATTCTTTAACTCTGTTGATAGTTGTGATGGATTTCTTCTCTTCGTGGCGAATAGTCTGATAAAATACATCAAAGTCCCTTTGCAGCCTACAGGAAACAATCAGCTGCGTCGCTGATGGATGTTCCTTTTTCCAAGTGTTTCTCCTGAAGTGCTCTGCCCATTTGGTTTCCTTGCCCCTGTGCTGTAGGTGATGAGATTTCCCTTCTTCGTCTCTTTACTAACGTTATTGATTGTTTGGCACTCCTTTTTTCCGCTGATAGGTTTTAGTTATTTTATAAACTGTGCTTTGTTCATTTCTCAAGATACAGCGCTTCTATCTGCCTGTCTTGTAAGGTCAACCCAGAAATTTTCCTTTTTTGAATTGGCACGGGTTGACGTTTTACCTTCTCTTGTCCCAGCGGACTGTACTTTAAACCTGTGAGCCACTGCTAGATATAATGTTCCTGAGAGTGAATATTATGATCTGCACATCTTCTGTTTCGTTCTGAACTCCGCTTGTTGTTCTTCTCCTCTAGTTTATGGTCTAGGACAGCTCCCTTTAACCTGGGAGACTTTGTTTTCGGTTTTCTTTCTCTTTCATTTTCGTTTCTCATCCCTATAGGTGTTTAACGTTTCTGGTGTTTATCCAATTCTTGTCTCTTTCTTTCCCTGGTACTCCCAAGCATTGATTCGCTGCTTTTTTCTTGGATCTTGTTGAATGTAATTGGAATTTTCTGGTCAACGATCATCAGTCGCTGCACTTTCCTGGCTTTTGCAATTTAATAGTCGTCCTTTTTTACAGCAAACCACAAAATGCTTTTCTGATGAGGGGTTCCTTGAGTTTCATGAGATTTTATATCCTTTTCTGTTTGATTGCCAATTGGTCCAGGCAGCTCTGAGTTTTTCACTTACAGTCTTGCTACTAACAAAGTGGACTGATTCACTTCCCCCAGCTGCAACCACTTTTCTTACTTTCACGTCCTTGTAATGCATGGCCTCCATCTACCATTGATATAAGTATGGTCATATCTTGTTTCTGTCCCGTCGTTTTGGTTGAGTTACCAACGTTACACTTGTGCACTTCTTTGTGCGTGAAAAAGTGTTCCTCCCAATGAGACCAGGTTGTTAATACTGCAGAAGCTTATTATTTTTGCCCCCATTCTCATTATTACTGTTTCTCACTGCCAGCATTTCCCCATTACCTCTTTCGTTTATAATTATTTTCGTGGTTCCAACTCTCGCATTTAGGTCCCCCCTTACTATAATAAGATACGTTACCTAGGTTGGCAGTTTTGATTTCCTTTATGTAGCGTTGATAGAAGTTGTCCCTTGATCTCTTCATCGCTGTGCATTTGTTTTGGTGCATAGCATTGTTATTATTGTGGGTCGTTGGGGAATCTTCATCTACTCTTCTTCTTATCAGTCTGTAGTTGATGGGTTTCCATTCCAGTAATGACCTTTATATTTCTTTCTTCTCAGGATAATGGCGTATGCCTTGCAGTTGTGCTGACCATCCTCTCTACCAGAGGAAAGTCACTGTTTCTCCTGTAGCTGTTTTTTTAACACTCCCTGTTCTCGATCCATCTATCTCGCTCTCACTTATTCCCAGGGATATATAATCTGTAGTTCCTCATCTCTGCTGTGATCTGCCTCACATTTCCAGCCTCATTCAATGGTCCTGACGATTTTTCCAAGAATCCAATTCTAGTTTCTCGTGTTTATAGCGGTCGGGGCATCCCGTTTTCATGCCAATGCTTTCCCTTTCGGCTTTTTCACTTACCTGGACAGTCCATAACGAGCCGAAGACTCCGGATGTCCCTCCCACAATCCAAAGTTTTCCCAATTTGATGCTGTCCCCGTAACTGTTCAGATTGTTTAATCATACGCAGTGGTGTCGGTTCATGCGCTAAAAAACCCCCCATCCCGCGGAGACCATGGTACCATGTTTTGTCCGACCCCGCCCCACAGACTGTCCCAACTTTGAGTTGAGACCTACCATGAGTAATTCCCCGCTTGGCATAGCTCTGAGGTAGTCAGGGTACGCAAGCTTGCAGACCCCTACAAGGTGTAGGTACCAATGATGGCAAAGGTAGATTGTTTTATGGCACAAGCTACAATCTCCGGAACTGGCGAAGATCCCCTCAAATAACAGGAAGGTCGTCATTGTTTGACTCTACTTTAAACGGTGCGTGGATTGAGGCAAATCAGCCACACCTTAGGGATTAATCATCAAAGCCTGTGACATATCCTTATTTTATTTTTGTTTATGTTGTGAGTATTTTATTAAAGTAGTCCAGTCCCCTGTCTTGAGTTTAGGAACTGAATTATTAAGTTGGACAAAAAAAAACATGAAAAAGTAACCCTGATAGCCCACATCCCTCACAGACATTCACCTACGTTTTAACTAACACCACACCATTCCTATTAACCGCCGAGGATCTTCAATCTTAGGAGGGGCTTTATGTTGACCCGTAGGGGGGCTCATAATCTGAGCTTATCGACTTGGTTGCTAAGTTTTGATTTTCAGCAGGACTATCAGCACGAAGCCCACCTGCTAACCACTCCGACTAGGCCATCAAATATCACAGCAATTAATCTTTCTCCTATGAGCCACCAAACATATATGTTAGGATAACTCGATCACGATGCAGCCAAGCGCGCTACCAAGCATCGGACTGAACAAATCTCCCCAATTCTACGAATATGGGTTAGAGGAGAGAACGGTGTCGCAACAAGAATTTTTTCAAAGTTTTGCGCATCCAGCGGCCTTATGGCCTAACCTTCTTCTAAATTTCCAACTGCCGTGCATAGATTTTAAAACGTCCCCGCCACAACCAAATGCACCACGCCAACCTCCTACATCTCTTTACGAGCCTTATTCCAAAAAGGCTAGAGCCATCCGCTATCGCACAACTACCTACACTTTTTATACCGTAGGGGGCTAGAGTAACGTGACAATCATTAGGACCACTGGTTCAGAAGAAACAAAAATATATCCATAAATTATAATTACCTCTACTGGTGAAATCGAACCTGGTACCTTTAAGAATTTCGAGGGCGTCGCCATAAAACCTCTTAGCCACTAACTCCAACCCCCTTCCAGTTATAGATGTTTTACGATTATACACAACTAACATATGATAAATTAACCTCATGTATTACTTTGAACAAATCTTATGTAGTCCTAGAAATCACAATTAGTATATTTTTTGTTAAACTGTAAGCCTAATTCTATTAATGTTATATATAATATATAATGGAGCACATGTTAGTGCCTTGATCGTTCAATCAAATCCACATTGTTCAGCACCCAATTTCTAGTTTTTTTTTTGGTTGTTTTTTTAAAAATAATGTTACTAGTACTTTGTCCATACTGAGATGAAACCACGCTTTCTCTTCAACAAAGCCACAATCATTCACAAAAACCCTATCACATAAAGCTCCCAACGTATCTGTGGAGCCCTATTATTCCAAAACAATGGTAAGACGCACCAACGCAAAACAAATTACACGTGCCCATACCTAGGCTCGAGACTTAATTACAAGAAAAGTTATAGCATTTTTCTGCTGCACAATCTGGGAATAACTCCGTCCCACGGTACCTAAAAAACCACGCTTATCCCTATATTCCAGTCAATTAGCAGACTTTTCAAATACATCATGATGTGGCAGATTCTATATGCACCTCTACTTTTAGTTTATGTTCCAAAATAATTATAATAACATCATATGTAGGTTTTTTAAAAGATCATTTTGCCTTTTTTCGATATTAAAATTATGAATAAAGTAACGTAATTGGATGTACAGTTTTATTGACCAGTTACAAAGTTTGGGATATTTTTTTATCTTCAATTTTGATTTTTGTATTTATGTAATATTTAAATACATTGAAATAATTGGTGATCAGATATGAAAACGTAGGGAGAAAAGAAGCGCATGAATTGTGACGTCCTGCGTGTCCAATTCTAAAATTCTAAACCCTTTGAAAAATGAAAGTTCGTATCTTTCGTGTCTTCACATTCTTTGGCTCCCGTTTTCACTGACTTGTGTCCACGGCCCTTTATTCATATTCTCTAGCTAACCTCATTATCTAAGAGTCCGATTCCCCTACTTTGTGGGTCATCCAATTCGTGCCATAGCATTCATCCCGCCAAGTATGGAGTCGTAAGGTTTTTATCAAATCCAGCCTGCAAGTTTGGAGAAAGTTCCCTCTGGGGTGGCAAGAAAGTCCAAGAACAATAACCCAATCTACAAGAGGATCAGATGAAACTCAAACCCCTGGACATCGAACAAACATATACCATATCCAACAATCCACCCACGCCGGTTGATAACTTAATGAGCCTAGGAATGACATTGCTTACTATAACATCCCTTCTCTCGCCCCCTCCTCCCCCCCCCCCCTTCCCCGTGAACGGATATATTTTATTTTGATTAGAGACTTAGTCAATTTAATTTAATAAACTGATAAGGTAAGTTTTGTACCATGCTTTGGTTTGAATGGTCCATTAAGCTTGCAGTGTTTTGTTCTCGTTTCGTCTTTTACACTGGCCTGTCAAATTATTACAAGCAACGCTAACTTAAAGACCAGGTTTGATTGCTTGCGTTTTTGTCTGTTAAACTACACTTCCAGAAATCCCATGTAAAACCTGTAACAGGACATAAACCAACATTAATGTTCCTTTTAGCTTCCTGTGGAACATTCACTACTAGTGCAGATTGAATCATATTTATAAGTCTCATAACAACACTCCTATCCTTGCAGCGAAGGTTTCGTATAATCTTTTTACTACGAAGATTGACGCTAGTCCCCCTGCACAACTTTAATTAGTGTCTTCTTACGAACACGCATCTAAAGTGCAGAATTGCTCAGAGACCGCCGCCAAGAACCACAGCAGTGTACATAACCAACCCGTACTTTATTCATAAGCATAGACTTTGTCTCAACACAGTTACTGTAAGAACATGAAACATGGAGAATGTAAAAGTCGTGTCATGGGCATTTAATTGTATACAGTGGCCCACTGTTTGTTCACGGGCCCCGAAGAGACAGAAGAAAGAAGTGTACTACTGCCCCCTCAATCCATCCATATCACTCTCATGGTATGTGACGTATTGCCTTCCCCTGCTTTGCAGTAGTGATCCAACAAGTGGGCAAAAACCAACATCTAAAGTGGTCTACCTTCGCACAAATTTAATCTTTGGCAAGTTGTAGATAGAAAGGTAAATGACGCTTCTATCCCACTGGATATTTCACAATGATATACAGAATAACGAAAACAATCGGGCTGCAATTGGGCTTGAAGCGATGTTAATTCTATGATCTAACCTCGACATTCATTAATTTTGTGACACGAAATAAGCATAATTTTTTATCAGCTCGTATTAACCCCCTCCATGAAGTACTCAGTAGAACTTCTATTATTCTGATATAAGCTCTTGTTTTTAGAGTGTTTTTTAGTAAATTGACTGAGATAAGCATGCAGTACATCAAAATATGTGAATCGATAATTTTTTAATATTTATAGTAAATGGTCAAATAATTAGATTTAATAGATCATATTCACAGTTTAACGGGGCAGTAGCAGAAGGAAACCTGAGGCCATAGGTTCAATTTGCAAATGCTCAGACGTCATATGAATGATAGTCAGCCTTTGTTACCGAAAAAAAGTGCCCGAACGCGCAACATTAGAATAGTTAACACTGTAGCCCCTGCCAAAGGCATAGTTCGTAGAAAGCGACTGAATTGGAGTGGCTACTGGGTGCAGATGGGGCACAAGAGTTTTACGCACCACTCTCTGTAAAGCTAAAAGGTAAGCATTATTATTCCCCACAAAAATCACGGAGTGAACTACAAAATATGCGACAAGATCACATAAAGAAACAAAAACACAGTTCTAACTTCACTTTGCTTCCAGGGATTAGGTACCTTCTCGTAGGTGACCAAAAGGCGACCAGCCCGATGCAACAACTATATGCAAAAGAAAAGAAACGTGAGTTCTGTGTATTATGCTTACTAACTTGCGTTCATCTAGGAGAACATTCCAGAATTTGGCCGGCTTTCTGGAATTGTTACCTGGTCGCCATTCTATCTCAAACAGTACCCAAGAGGAGAAGTGGCGCAACTTATAGCCTCAGAAATGAGGGAATACAAAATCGAGGTTCTGACATGGTGAGGGGGGGGGGGGGGGGGGCGGGGAGGGGGGGGGGAGGGGGGCGGGGGGGGGGGGGGGTGGGGCGGGGGGGGGGGGAGGAGGGGGGGGGGGGGGGGGGGGGGGGGGGGGGGGGGGGGGGGGGGGGGGGGGGGGGGGGGGGGGGGGGGGGGGGGGGGGGGGGGGGGGGGGAGGGTGGGGGAGGGGGGGGGGGGGTAGGGGGGTGGAAACAAAGTGTATAGGGGGTATTTACACTGGTTAGAAACCATCACAGTAAGTGGTCTGTCCTCAGTTTATCTTATAATGTACAACGAATTCTTTCATCTTATTCCTCCGAGCCCATATGGACTTGGGACTTAGCATCCTTATGTTTAGCTCTCTTTATCGAGAGTAGCGACATAAAGCATCACCAACCCTTAGCAATGGTGATTGCTGTTTGGACTCCAGAAATCAATCTAACACTACTTATACCAAATTACATCTAAAAAGAAAATTCAATGTAAATGTCATGCTCAATGTTACCTGCACACACTAATGACAAAGAAAGTCTGTGAAGATAGCATCTGAATTTATACTAAACGTAACTAGGAAATATACTGGACAGTCCGATAAGTCCAAAAAAGAAACGAGGCCCAATTGTCACGTATTGTTGTTGGGTGACATGAATGCACAGATAGTTACATCAACACCGGATTTGCAGTAGAAGTCCAACCAAGTGGGTTCAAACACTGGCTAGAGTATCTAAGTGAATCGTCAAATGGAGTCACTATTCGCACAACATTACTGTGCTTGCAATCATCTGGCTAAATAGGAGGGAACATGGGATATTCCACATAAGAGAATACACAAGGCAATCATTGATATCACCAGACTCAGTAGAACAGAAAAAATCAGATTAGATCATATAGCTGCCGATAAACTTTTTTGTTTAAGGATTCAGCCATTCAGGATGAAAATGGTATCATAGAGGACCCACCCCTGAATTTACTCCTGTGGCATTCTTATCACCATTCTTCTGATAGCTCTGTTAATAGTGTTTTTATGTAAATTGAAACTGAAAGAAATATGCAGTACATATGCAAAATGATGTGATAGACGAACGTATAAATTTGTAGGACAGCTCAAGAAATGCAAGAAACAAGAGATAGAATTTGCGGTCACAGTAATCCACATAGTTTCCAAGAAAATGCTCCAACAGCTGAAGAGGTAGAGAATACAGAAGACTCACTTGGCAGCTTAAGGTTTTCAAAACTTGCCAATAGGATTTAGATGCTACATGTTGATAGGAAATACTGTGAAAAGTCGGACGACTGAGTTCTCAAAGTCTCTGGATAACAAACAGAAACCAGGTGCAATACAAGATAAAATCCCAGAAAAAATCAAGAGTAACTGCCCAGATTTAAACACAAGCAAAAAACTTCAGAATTCCAAAGCTTCAAGGCTCCAAGACTTTGTACACAGAGATTAGCAAACAAAGAAAGTACCTAAAAGAATATCAAAAAGTAGACAAGAAGGAAGTAGAAACGTTGATGAAGACCTCTGGCAAAGAGTAGCAGAAGATGCTTCAGCCAAAGAAATGACTGAGAGAACTGTACTAGTCAAGCCAAAGAAGCTATTCAGGGAAAGCATACAAACAAACAAGTTACCCTCGATAAAAAGACAAGAATGGGAAATCTGCTCGGCAATATACAAGAGCGAATGAAGCGGTCCTTTACAGAATATATGCACTGGGACCTCTCCCTGCAATAGACCAGCTCCATGCAAAACCCGCTAAGACAACCACTCCAATCAGAAAGAAACTACAAATTTAACCGGGTGAAAGACCAACGAAGGAAGTTCATAAATTACAGAGCTTCATTAAACCTTCCTAAGAGATATGAAAAGCGTCCTGGACCTGATGGCATTCCCCAGCAGAGGCCATCAAAGCAGATATCGACACGGCTACAGAAGATGTTATATAAATTACATGGTAAAGTCTGGGATAAGAGAGAAGATACCAGCCGAATGTAAGGACTAGGATATCTGGTTAAGTTGCCTAAGAAGGGAAATTTACAAGAGTGCACAAATTATAGAGGAATAATGTTACTATCATTGCCAGGAAAAGTATTAAACAGGATTATCCTTGAGAGATTAAAAGAGTCCATAGACAAGAAACTGAGAGATGAACAAGCAGGTTTTCGACAAAACAGATCATGTACAGACCAGATAGCCACTTTGAGAATAATAGTTGAACAAAGTCTGGAATGGAATTCACCACTATACATCGGATTGTGGACTACGAAAAGGCATTTGACAGTGTAGACAGAGAATCACTTTGGAAATTGTTGAGGCATTATGGAGTTCCCCTGAAGATCATTAATTTAATAAAGAAAACATATGAAGACATGACATGCAGAGTTCTTCACGAAGGACAGCTTACAGAACCGTTTGGGATAAGAACAGGAGTGTGACAGGGATGCCTCTTGTCTCCATTTCTTTTCTTGCTGCAATAGATTGGGTTATGAGATCATCGACAACACACAACAGAAATGGAATCCAGTGGACTCTGACTAAGCAGTTGGATGATCTGGATTTTGCTGATGACTTGGCTCTTCTGTCCCATAACCGTAATCAGATGCAGGACAAGTTGAAAACACTCGATGAGAGGTCACAGCAATTGGGTCTGAAAATACACAGGGAAAAGACAAAAATAATGAGAATAAATGCAGGGTAATGATAACAGGGTTGAACTTGAAGAAACACCAATACAAGATGTAGAATCATACACATATCTTGGCAGTAATATAGACAAAGTTGGAGGGACAGACAGCGATATCAAAATAAGAATACAAAAGGCAAGAGGAGCTTTCATTGCATTGGGAAATATATGGAGATCAAGAGAAATAGGATCCAACACGAAAATAAGAATCTTCAACTCAAATGTGAAGTCAGTCCTATTGTATGGCTCTGAGACATGGAGAACAACAAAGACAACAACCAAAAAGCTACAGACTTTCATAAATGGGTGCTTGCGTAGAATAGAGGGATTAAAATGGTATGACAAGGTTACCAACGAGTGGGAACTGATGACAAGAACTAGACAAGTGCCAGTGGAACAAGAAATGAGAAGAAGACGATGGCGATGGATAGGACACACACTGAGGAAACCTGTTGATAGCATTACAAGGCAGTCCCTTGTTCTGGAACCCCCAGGGCAAGAGAGGCAGAGGAAGACCAAGAAGTACATGGAGAAGAGAGTTGGAAACAGAGGTGAAAATGATGAGGAGAACATGGAAAGAACTTGAGATGATGGCACGGGACAGGAGGACTTGGCATTGTTTTGTTGAAAGGCCTATAAAACAAAAGAAAAAGAAAAAAAAGAAAACTAAAATAAAAATAAAAATAATAAAAAAAAAAAGGAAAAAAGAGAAGTAAAAAAAAGACTGATAGAAAAATACACAGAAAGACCCATGTAAGAAGAAAAGAAAAAAGAGATGATCGCAAAAGAAATAGCAGAGAAAGGAAAGAAATTGCACAAAAGGAAAAAGAAGCAAGGGAAGAAGATGAGTACAAGGGAGAATTGTAAGAGAAAGACTCTGCGCCGAAGAGAAGACAGAGTATCGAACACTGTCGCTTGTTCATGGTCACAGGAACTTGTAGGTGAACATGAAAGACATTACGAAAACGAAAGGTCGTTTGATTAGGAGCACGAAAGAAGATGAGGGTGAGAAGGAGAAGGAACCTGAAGAGTCAATGTTGTTTCACCAGAAGAAGAAGAGGTACATAGAATGGCGAAGTTTTAAGCGGTCGAGAGAACCAAATGAATGAGAGAACCAATATAAGAAAAACTTTGATGAGACTAACAAGTAAGTCATAGACTACCAATACAGTCCATGTCTCAAAAAGCTCAGAGTAACATGAAGTTTTTAGATAGGTGCAAGTAGAAGAACATCATTAACAACAAGTTTCTGCTGCAAGATGTGGTTTTTTATGTTGTGAAGTGATGCTTCTTTTAAGACCTGGTTTACAGTATGAAAATGACAGCCTTATTTAGGTAGAAGTAGATTACATAAGGTGAGAATAGGAAAGAAATGTGTGCATGAATGATGTCCGAGACATAACAGTCTTAGAAGAACTGAATAACCAACTAGGAGACAATAGGAAGAATTAGCCGAAAAAGATACGTTAGACGGAATGGAACGTTATTTTGAAGTAGACATGGGTTTATGTTATAGGAGATTTTATACCATAGGTTTGGGTTTAGTCTTGTAGAGTTTAGTTATGTTTTTATTAAATTGTCTTAAGCTGCTGTTATGTTGCTAAGTGTTAACTAGACGCCAAATCGCCTGAGAGGTCCTTGCTTTTTCCATTTATTAGATAAGATGAGTGTGAGGTAAGTGTGGGGTGAGACCACTACAGGCGTGCACATGGTGGGGGAGGTGGCTGTGTGGGGGTTGGTGATTTGTTGGTACCGAAACCGTGAAGCAGTGGGTACCCCAGAGTGCGTGGTGGGGGGTGAAGGTGGAGGGAGGGGGGGGTGCCTAGGGTGGAGGATTTGGGGTGTGGATTGGGAGTAGATATACAGGGGGTCCCGGCTGAGCGCGCGTACCAATAGTAGATGGTCAAGATCGTTTTCTGTTGTTCATCCATGTAAGGTTACAATGTGATTTTGTTATGTTTCTTATATATAGAAACCCTCACATTTAAGTTGCATCTGAATACTCTGAATAAATTCGCTACACTAAATGTCAGATAACGCATACTAAAGGCTTACCTTTGTTTTGAAAAGTTGCGGACTTCACGGGGCGGCTAGAAAGTGCAATGCATTCCTGAGGCTCTGCGGATAGCTAAAATTTCCCATTATTTTGCAAAGGAGATTGCTTACTAATATGTCCCTAAATCTCCAAGCGAAATACATATCTCTTAGAGATGCTACATAGGTTAGGGTTAAAAGAAGAAACGTGTACTTCGATGTCGTTTGTAAGAAAGTGAAGAATAAGAAGCGAGCAAACAGAAAAAGAACGTTTTGCGTCCAGAGAACGTTAGTTGTAGCATTATGTTTTTTTTTTGTTTAGTAGTAGTGTAGTTCAGTACAGAGAGTAGGTTAGGTTAGGCTTAGGTTGACATAGGGCCTATTACTAAAAGAATAAGTATGATCAAGACAATGTGCCAAAGGAAACGTTAGCGGACTTAAGTGCCTCTAAAGATTATGTACGTCCCCCTACTGCAGAATTTAAAGTCGAAACATAAACCCAGACGGGCCGGATTATAAAAATTCGATTTCTAGTCACCTCAGAGTGAAAACTATATAACTAAAATCTATTTTTATTCTCCGATGAAGCGATTCTTTAAAAAAAAACTATAGTTGCATTGTTCACCGGCTAATTGTAGATAAAGGATTTGTAATACCCACATTTTTTATTTTGATACTGATCGGGCACCGGGGTGGGGGGCGTAACGGTTGGGCGGGGTGTTTTACCTGTGCGTAGGGTATGTAGTGGGGGGATCGTATGGGTGGTGTGTCGCCGATTGGAGCCACAGGCAGGGGAGAAGGTGGGGTTGAGTGGTAGTTAGCAAGAATCGGTTTAGCATTTTTCAGTGTGTGAGGGCGGCAAAGGATGGGTTCCCATATTCCAGGGAAGAATGGAGCACCTCCACACTAGTGCCCAATCAAGGTAAGGAAGTGACCTGGATCAACAATTTCCTGACAGAATTGAATAAGGTAGATTAGGTCCCCAAGGAATGGTGACCAAGCAGAAAGGAGAATAGAGAGAGGGTGGTTTAAGTGTCTATTGATACGTCAAGGAAGAGCTTTGGGGATCAAAGACCTGTGCCGGTGACGTGGATAATCCCTTCGTGAAAGGGGAGAAGTAAATTGAGAAGCTGATGCATCCGGGAGACCTCAATAGGTGGAAAAGGAGGGGTGTGGTGAAGTGGGAGACCAAGATCCGATACTTTAATTTAATTTTTGTTGACACTAAAGCACGTCTTCACTGTGAGTTTTTTGCTACCTGAAACTTATCTGGCGTATATACTGAACTTAGTAGAGTTGGTGCTAGGGGGGGTCTGTGTATCGGTTTAGGTTTGCCCTATCATAGGTCAAAGTGGCGTCGTTGCTTTTATGAGGGGGTGTAAGAAATCATTGCAGGATTTTGGTGGGGTGGTCGTTTGATGTCTGATCTAGGTGACGGGTGAGACTGTAAGGTGGGGTCGTAATTGGGTGTTTGTTCAGGCAAGTCATTGCCACACGGGCTGTCCAGACACCTTTTTGCTATTTAAATTGACCACTAAAGAATTAACTCGATTTCATAATCAATCTTCCCGGGTCTACAGTTGGCATACTCAGGCTAGATAATTGGGGGTAGAAGGGTAATTATGATTTGGGGAGTGGAAGCGATGGAATAAGCCCTGTTAAAATTTTGACATGGCCATATATTTGCTTACTTTAGCAGAGTTATAATTGTGCTTTTGTATTTGGTATTATTGTTGGGTTTTTGAACGTACAAGACGGGTTGTGTGTTTACGCTAGACACGTCTAGAATTAATTTAATGTATACAATGCCAGGGTTGTTCCTTGTGATTCCAACGATTGCGAAGTTGGTTTATCGTTTTTTAATTTGTTTTTTCTGGTTGTTTATATTTTGTTGATGACACCCACCTTGAACATGTAGGCTACGTGAAGTGTCATCGCGAATACCCATGCCTCTTTTGATGCAGAGTCCCCCCCCCCCCAGACTCCCCCCCCCCACCCCCCCCCCCCCGATGCAGTACTGGGAGCATATGGTTTAAGTTCCTGTACTGCTTTCAGCAAGCACGTTCAATCGAGGCACTTTAGAAACTCTGCCCCGAGAGATCCATTCCTTGCCCTCGCTAGTCCTCTATTCACAGGTTTCTTCTTCAAAGATTTTAAGGTTTATGGCGTCACAACATTATTTTTTTTTTACGCCCTTGCCAGATGACTTAGTCAGCATACGTCATTGTCTGGTCAACATCTTGTGGGACTCCTGGCTGGCCTCATGTACACCATTTTCTTTAAAAGCGCTGTATTATGTCAGTATGAATCAAATTGTATGATGACTAAAGTATGCGTATGTTGTAAACATCACAGGTTCCTGATGTTTGTTTATATACATGTATGCTGTGTCTCAAATACTGACATGAGTCAGAATAAATGGTATGACATATAGTTGGTGCGATGCCTAGGTGTTATCGGATGTGATTTTCTTTGGGTGAAGCTATGTGGCAATATTTCTGAAGCAGAGAAACCATGACCAGATAGAGTACATGCCTGATGATTTTCTGCGATTAACAGCCTTTGAAATCAGGGATTCCGCATACGTGACAGGTACAGGAGCTTTCCGCCTAATGCGCATACTGGGATGCAGACAATGTCATCCTCTGTAGGCATTAAATCAAAAGGCGATTAACAAAATAGATTAATTAATGAGCTAATGAAGATAGGGAAAACTCTATACAGAGCGATAAACAACGGGAGGCAATCTGATCACCATCCCCCCCTATCGATCAAGATTTTGGCCCTGAGTTTTCTACACATCTAAGGGGCCTGAGCCCACTTAAGTGTATGACCTCAACTGGTAAGCCTCCATTGTCCTAGTGCAAGAATAAACCACTCCACCCTTGTTTGCAGCTTCAAATCTTATGAGAAAAACACAAGTCTAAGCTCAAGAATTATTGTGGCCAATTCTACTTTGTCCTTTATATATTTAAGAAGACACTTTTTCCTTCCTCATGTTCTTCACAAAGTCTTGTAGAACTTATCTCTGGTTTTCTTGAACATGCTTTTTCTATGTTTTTCTCAAATTTTTCACTGATTTTTTGCGTTTTTACTGCTACCACCAGTTATTCCTTTGCTTTTTTGTTCTGAGTATCACATATACTCTATATTAACGCCTGTTATTTTTGTAAGCTCTGTGTTATTACACATTTAATAGTTCGTTTGTCCATGCTTTTTTCTTTTCTCTTATTTTCTCTTTAACGTTCCTTCTGACCATCAGTGTTCTTTTTCCTTCCACTCAAGTCGAATTTCACCACACCCGCTTCTTCTGCAGCTATGTTTTTGAATTCCCGTAAAATGTAAGCCAAGAGGTTCTATGTACTAATCTTTCTTCTAGGTTCTCACTGCTGTACAATAAGCCCCCTGATTCCTGGCCGAAACTTCTGGCTCTCTCAGCGTGAAGTCCGTAGATGCTCATCTCTCCCCACTCTAATTACTTAGTTTTCTTGCGTATGGTGGTCAATGCCTAGGGCCGAGCGGACACTTTCATTTTTCTTTTAATACATACAGGTAGTGATCACTTCCAATTCTGGCCCTCTCCAGATTCTGAGCACCCGGAATACTTGAATGAGCTTTTCCTAACTGTACCCATAGTCGATGACATGATTTCCTCATCCTTTGTTAATTCATATCTGTGTCTATGTATCTAGTGCTTATGGAGAAGGATTGATACCTATTGTCTTGTTTGTTCAGTGCAGATATTAAGAGTCGCTTTCCATTTCCATTTAGTGTACCATCTCCATAAGCTTCCAATAACCGCTCATGAAGCAATGGTATTTTCGAGCTCATTGCACTAAAATCTCCGAGGAGATAATTTCACCCAGTGCAGTCGTCGACCCCTGTATTTTGAAGCAGGCTCAAAAAATTCTTCTTTGAATTCCCTGTTTCGCTAATTTTCATTTTGGCCCATACACATATGAGAAAGGGATTTTGACTATAGTTCTCTCAATTTCTTTCCGCGTTTAGTAAGAACAAAAAGCGCTTTACCGAGAGCAAAAGTTATTCCACCTTGATTCTACATTCGCTTTCTGTTTTTTAGCACAAATACAACCCCACGAACCGCCCCATGATCTGCCTTCTTTCCGGTTTGTTTGGTGGACCATCCACAGTATGAAACAATTATGTCCGCCAATCGAGAGATCCCCATAACTCCTTGTGTTTATTTTCCCGTTTTTTCATTATGTTTCCGTTTTAGAAGCCCATGAATGTTCCCCCCCTAATTTTTTGGCTTCTCCTCCTCTCCTTCCGCCAGCATCCTCTACACTTTCCCATTACAATGCTCACAAAAAATGATTTTATTAATGATCTATAAATCGTTGTCTGTAATTCGTGCCAGTAATTCGTGCCCTTTAACATCACTCCGGATTTTCTCTCTGTCGTTTTCTAGTAATCAGGTTTTTTAAGACCAAAGGGGATTGGTCTCTTATGTCATTGCAAGGTTGGAAGAGCTGCTAGGCCTTCCTTACACCTCCATGCATATAGTGTTTCTCTTCTCCTCACTTTTTTTTTTAGCCGGTGCGTTTTGGGATCGCCCTAGGCACAGTTCTTCTCGACAACGATTACAAACAAAGATGAAGAAGGAGAAGAAACAAACGAAAATAATGATAAACTGTCAATGGAAATGTACATAGAAGATAAACTAAACATGGAACTTTAATTAAAAATTAAATCAAAGTGGTTTCCAAGAAAGCACAAGTCAATGTGCGTAAAAAAAAAAAAAAAATTTAAAAAGAAATAGAAATATAAATTTTAATTTATTTTGAAGCCACCTAATCTGCATTTCCTTATTTGTTTGAAGCAATATCATAAAACCTACTTATTTCGACGGAAAAGTGAAAAAAGGATTTTTATTTCATTACTGTGGAATTTGGTATAACAAATTCGTAAGAATTTTCACGATAAATGTAATCAGTTTTCCTTAGGTTTTCCTGAAAAATAAAAAAAAATATTAATAAAAGAAATTTTTTCAAAGAATGCAAACGTGCTCCAGAAGTTAAAATGAAATTGTTATTTTTTTAAATAAAATTAAAAAAAAAAAAGTTTTATTATTGTTTAATTCTAGTACGATTTAGAGATAACACATATTTTATAATTAAATAAACTATAAAAATTGTCGCGGAATTGCCTATCCCCGTTGCTTGCAGTAGTAGGGTCCCTACAGTGGCCAAAACCAAGAGTATCCTCATATAGGGTCTTCACAGGTGGGTCCCACCTTCGTCCAAGATTACTCTTTTGGCAAGAGTTGTAGGAATAGAAGGATAATGTCACACAGTAGGATAATTTTGTAAATAGATTATGCCTAAGCTTCAAACAGATGATTGAATGTGATCAAATGTGAAAGTAGATAAGACAATAGAGTCACTAATGAAATTAAGGGAAGAAAACTGACTTCTGAGAGCAAGAAGACAAATTTTTTTTTCCAGCCTAAAACCGTGACTTATGAATATATGTCAGTCTCTTCTTACCCGTTCTCTCTGGACTCAAATAGGCAATTGCCAATTTCTAAAGCAGTAAGAACATATATCACAACATTCGAGTGACATTTTTATAAGAGAAGAGATCCTGACCACAGGATAGATTATTATGTTTATTAAACAAACAAAAACACATCAAGAATCAATGAAGGAATGCCTCCACTAGCTTTGCAAGACTAGTAAAGTTATCACATTAATAATTACAAGAACAAATGACAATAGTCTTCACTCGATCACGCACTCGGAGATCGGAGCACTGATGGCGTTGTCCGTGTGCAATGAAGATAGTCCATAAAAACCAAACCAAACCACCAACTTAATATGGTAAAAGAAGAGAAACGAATACAATCTGAGTATTGATTTTTCCGACACATATTTGTGTGCCCCCATCTTCCTATTTCACCATCCCATCTACCTCAAACTTAACCCTCGATGAGAACTAAGCGTAATCCCTCGAGAGAAAACTTTCTTTACATTTAAATTGAAAAGTTTTTATGTTTAATTTACATTTAAATGAAAAGGTTAATAATATAGATAGAATATGTTTACATTTACAACTACACTGGTTGAAAAATGTTCGCAATATAGATTGAATATGTTTTCAGTGACATCTACACTGTTGAAAAATGTTCACAATATAGATTGAATCTGTTTTCATTTACATCTACATGGGTTGAAAAGCTTGAAAACTTTCATTATTTTTAAAGTGAATATGTTTACATAGACATTTATGCTGGTTTGTAAAGGTAAGTATTATAATTATAATGTACATCATTTCTTTCATCTTTCCCTCCCTGTTTTATTTGGAACTTGGGACTACCTATGCTTTTAGTTCTCTTTAAGAAACTAGCAATAAAGCAGTCACCAGCCCTTACAGTGGTGGTTCAAGAAATCATCATTCTATATGCTGAGGTTGCCAACCTCAAATGACTCGGACATCTGTGGCGTTGGCTTTTGCACGCCACAAGTCAGAGGATTGACCATGAGTATGATGCTGGTGAGCGCGGAACGATTGTGGATTGTCGCTATGTGTACTTTGCACATAACGTGCGAATGTTCGGGATGGTACCGGGGCAGAGTTAATGTTTACCCTGTGTTTGTCTAATATTTATTTACTCTGTGGGGGTCATATGTGTGTTCTACCTAGATGGTAGTTATTTGAAAGTGTTCTATGAAAAGTGTCTTGTGAAAAGCCGCTGTGTTTGAATTTGGAATATATGAATGAAAAGTGATCATGTTCTATTATTGTGGAATTACCAGACTGTGTTTTTACGGAAAATAACCTGCGTATAATGCCATGCCATTGTGTTGTAAAAGCTGTGAAGTAAATATTATGGAATTGTCGGAGATTCGTCGTCATAATGATTAATTGTTGGCTGCTTGAAGGGCCTTTATAATTAACGTTCGCAAGTTGTATTTATTGTGACGAGTTCGCTATTATTACTACATCAAACGAGCTTAATAAAATGAACCCAAACAAACTTACGCGTGGGAAAAACGACACCTCAGATATGGGAAGGCATCGTCCGTTGAATGAGAAGTAATCATTGGGAGATTCATACAAGGCTGTTACCTCGGAAGTACTTGAGATGATAAAATATTCTGGAATCTCCAGTAATCGCAATTTTTTCGTGATAGGTCCATGCTAAGACCTTGGACAGTCATTTTTGAAGACGTTTTGATAACAAGACTATATACACAACATAGTCGATATAGAAGTCGCTTATCATGAATCTGACTGCTGAAGATATTTCAATATTAATGTCACCGTATAATGATGTCGCCTGAGAGTTTCCTAATTATTATTATCGCTTCGGCGCCCATACACTTTGATTCGTTGTCACGGGACCGCTCTAGCAAGGTCACCATACCGGACACTTGCGTCTTTAAGGGAACTTACCATTGGACGTTTTTACTATAATAATAAATAATAATAATAATAACTATCTTGCAATGGATCGTGAAGATCGTTTATTGTCCTCCAGAACATTCCATACAAGACTTATTTCACGTCAAGTTTTTTCTGATGTCGGAGAAATCGTTTCTTCCTTTTTTCCCACAAAGTGAAGGTGGGAATAAATTACTTCGTTGACGTACATCATCAACCAGATTGCTGCTGATCGCAGGGATTTTTCGTCGTTTATCAGGGTCGTGGAACGTTATCTGACCTCTTGAAGTGGACCCCAATACGTTTTATTTCGGAACTCAGACTATACGCTCTTTAGATACGGCTATATTACCCTTCATAGATTCAATTGTGTTCTAACGATGAGGGGATTGCTTCTTGTCCTACAACGAGGATTGGCGGTTCGGAATTTTTTTCAGACAAATGCATATATGTCGGAAATGTCATGGTCTTCAGTCCGAAAATGTCAGGCACATCTTGCTTCTTTTATGTATCTTATGTATTTTCCTGTTTTTTCTTGTAGGCGGTTTGGAGGAAATGCTACTGAATCGTAATCATCGAATGAATTCAGATGTTTTCGTTTCTTTAGATTTTGATTATATTAGTCTCATTTTCACTGATTCAGCATTTAGTGCTGTCGAATATTTCCGCTCTAACTGAGAGATTAATTATTTTTCTTATTTGATTAACTGTGGTGTATTGTAACTTAATGTCGTGTCTTTCTTATTTAATTTCAGTACGGTTCAATGTTTGTTACGCGTGGGTCTCCTCTTGCCTTTTTTATCTACTATTTACAGTTTTGTTTGTTGTTGTGTGAGTGTATTAGCACCAATCGCTGCCGAGCAGGCGAGGATTGAAAGAGAGAATTTTTTTTGAGACTGAAAAGTGTTGCGTTTTTCAACAACAAGGTAACAATGAATCGGGTAGTAGTGGTTCATCAAAGAAGGTGACCACTCCTAATTTTAATTTACGATTACCTCCTTTCTCACCCCCTCGGGATGACATAGTTTCTATCTAGAAAGATTTGAGGAACGTGCCTCTATTTTAGATATTGAGAAAGATTTTTAGTCAGCTACTTTTATGGGTCTAGTAACTGGTAGCACACTTGGAAATTATCTTGAAATAGATAAAGATAGAAGACGGGATTATGATGCGGTGAAGGCACTCTTTATATGAAAATACGGTTTAGATGAGGAAGGATATAGACGAAAATTTAAATCTTTGTTACCTGTTGAGGACAAAGATTTCAAAGACTTTGTATCTTCGTTAAAAATATGTCTCAACAGATGGATCCCTATCCCAAAATCTTTCGAGAGTATATGTGATCTGTTCTTAAGAGACAAAATTGTAACTTCTGGAAACTCTGAAATTGTCTCTTTCATCCAAGAACGTAAGCCTCCGATTGTGGCAGAGATGACACAATTAGGTCAACAATTCACTGTCGCCCATCCAAACTTACCTTTAAGCAGGGTGAAGGTCTTAGACACTTTGCCTGCGTGTGCCGCTACTCATGATAGATCACGCACTCGTAGCATGGACAGGCGATATGGGGAAGACAATCAGAATTCATATAGAGGTAAATACAATTTTCAACATAATCGTTCGCCTTTACGTGACGGAGAGAGGCGAAACTTCAACCGCTATAACAAAGATGCTTGGTACAGAAATAAACAATACGCATACAATAAGTGCACTAAGAGTCATAACGTCTCGCCACCATCACGTAATGATCCTTCTTTCGGAGGCAACAAGGGGTACTCTCAATCTGACCACCTATCGGATCGGAGAAGATCTCATTTTTCCAGAAGCCATAGTAGAGCACGATCACAAGCTAATGCTTGTCAAACTAATGATGGCAAGGTTAATAATTGCAATAATGAGAATAATAATCACGCCAATGCGTGCAATGTCGATCTTGAAAATAGCGGCAATTGCCCAAAATTTATGATGCTATATCAACCTGGGTCTACTCACCGATTGAGATATGGACATGCTTTGCTAGTTTTAACTTCACATGACGGGACTGGTTCCCTCGTTAAACACAACGGTTTGAATTTGATAAACCTGTTCAGTTTTAAGAGATACTGGTTGTACCACAGTAAGAGTAAGGAAGTCATTAATTCATCCTTCGTGTTTTACGGGGATATCAGTAAAGTGCATAACGTTCGGTGGAACAGTCGAATGTTATCAATTGACAGATCTGGAAATCGACACTCTTTTCTTTTCTGGAAACGTTAGATTGTGTAGTTTGGACCGGTGTTGCTGCGATTTGATTTTGAGTAACTTAAAGTGTGTTAATAATTGTTCTCCAAATGATATTCTTACTTGGGAGATAGCACATCCTTCTTTGTCGAATGTGGTTCCAACAAGAGCGCAATATTCGACTGAAACGCAGGAGCAATTGAGCTCACTACATAATATTGGTACTCCCAATACAGGTCATTACGACGACAAAGATTTGTTCATTACACAACAAAGGAAAGTCAGTTGTTTAACACAATTGTTTGCGCATGCCATTGCCAATACTGTTCAACTCTGAAATGTATAAGTTAAGAGAGAGAGAGTTGATAAGTTATGTAATATAGCACAACAGAACAAGGTTGCGTCTCCCATCGACAGCGACAGCGTTTACTATTCGATTCGCTGGTAACCCCAAAGGGTGTCTTAACTTATATACACAAAATAACACAACGAAAGATGCTTTTCGAGGGAGGTTTAACTTCCTGTTAGCCAGTGCTTCTTATCGGAAGTACAATGGTTGTTATGATGTTGATGTATGGCGGCGATATGCCAGAGACAAGCAGAGTGATGTGTTAAATCATTATCTTTTCAGTACGAAGAAAGACTGTCCGAACGATTTGAGCACCACGGTTCGTGTCGTAAGAGTGCCGATCAATACGACACGGTTGACACACACTTACCTAATAACATTAATAATAATTCTTATGTTGAGGTTGTAGGTCATGCTATACCTATTGCAAAGCTCTCGTAAGTGCCAAGATAATAATACTCATTCGCGTCAGAATTCATATAAAGTGTTGCACACCATTCTCGCGTACCTTTTTATTTCTTATCGAGTTTCTTTTCGTGATGATGGGACACACACGCCGCACCAGGCAGGTGCGAAAATTAAACCACAGCGTATAACTTTGGTGCGAACGTGGAAAACATTTTTCTGCACACAGCTGATGTTTTTTTTTTACGCATCTGTCTCCAGTGCATAATTCTAAGCGCATTTGTTTACTTTTGTACTTATTTCGATGCGCGCGATGCTGGCAGACGCATGAATACGTCTTATTTGTTGCATTATTGTCTAGATGTTAGATTGGTACACGATTCAGCACCATATATAACATAGCTACGCGTCTGTGTGCATCCTTCCGGATGTTGACTTCGTATCTTCAGCTGTATATTCTGGTAAGTCATTTTTAATTACTTCTTCGGCGTTGAGCTCATTAATTTATACTTTCATAGATTAAAAAAAACTTCTTTTCATAGTCATTTCGATTTCTTTCTTTTACATCTGCCACAGTGGGATGGACTCCACCTCTTCAATCCAAATTGGTGGTTTTCTGTGAAATCTTTTCTGTTCTTGGTCATAGAATCGGCAGACATATGCTGCAACCTGAGGAATCTACTGTAAACACGGTACTGAATCTTGCTTTTCCAACTACGAAAAACAAGTTCGTAGTTTGTTAGGACTCATAAACTTGTATCACAAGTTTATACCACGTTTTTCCTCTTTGACTTATGTCCTGTATGTACTGACTACAAAAGGTATGCATGACTAGATTGATAGGAACGACGAATGTGACCGTGCATTTGTGACAGAGTTATGTAAATATATTACATATATCAACACGTTTTGCTTCCACCTGGTTTCCACCTTGGCTCGCTTATTAATATTCCTGTTTTTGTTAACGCAGAAGGCATGCGCTTCGATGTCTGTCGAACTCATACACTAAGCTGTTAGCCACGCCTATTTTCTTTCTCTATTGTCTTACAGACGCTAGGAATGGTTATAATCAGACCCATTAGCGAGTCCAGACCGTTAATTGAATTATAACGTAAACAATTGGACAACCGTTGTATATTGACAGGCCAGACTGTTTCACGTGTAGAGAGAGAGGGGACGGGTCGTATATTTGTAGAACCAAGAGCGATAATTCCTGAGTGCCCTTTCTCAGGGGGAACTAATCTGAGGAAAGGGGAGATAATCAGAGCTACCCCCCCCCCCCCACATTCGTTCGTTCGTGAATGTAATTAAGCTACGGAACGAGGGAGATCAAAGAGACGATTTGCTCGCGGAACAACGTCTGTGGTCGGCATAAGTGTAAAATTTGACTTTCATTCAAAATTCGACCGCAAATTTCCCCAAGAATACGAGCAAATCGCGAAATCTGACACTGGGGTTAGCGATTTTTCTATCTATTTCATATATATATTCCAGCTTTTAAAATCCATTATCTAGTACCCACAGAATTTTTCAGAACATCTAGCTTCGATTTCTAGATCCATTGTACCATTGGATTTACTCAGTTTTTCGATTGGAGATAGTTATAAATTTCTGTGTTGCGGTAAAAATTATACTAGAGTTCGGGTGATTTAATTGTTAAGTCCGTCATTAGATTTCACTCAGATTTTCTGTGTTGAGTGATTTAATGGTTAAAGTCCGTCATTATATATTACTAGGATTTTTTGTATTAATTGGCCAGAAAATTAAATAACATATTGCTAATTTTTCTGGCTGTAACGTAAATTTAATTACTCGCTACCATCCAGAAGAAAGAGATAATTTAATTGACTAGCAAAAAGCACTATTCATTATGAGTACTGACGAAATGTATATTTATTTTCTAATTCATTATGAGTAGTAGTTTTGTAAATGAACTAGAATTCATTTTCACGGGTTAATAAGAACGATATGAAGACAAGCTATAACACCCGTGTTTTCTAATCAAAGTTTAATAACCGAGTGGATAAAATAAAATTATAACCGTTACGCATGTTAGGGTAAGAATTGAGATTGTGGGTTAATGTTTTGTATTTTTTTTTCTTCCTATAAAATTAGTACGGGTCACAACCCAAAAACCTGCCAGCGGCCTGCAACCTTAATCTGAGAAAAGGGTCCTAAGTCTAGTCCAAACAATACAGGAAAAAACATTCTTATGTAAAATATATCGGGTCTTCGAGGTTGACCGGGTTGGTCTCTTGTTTCACCTAGAGAGAGAGATAGAGAGAGAGAGAGTGTGTACCAATATTCTTCTTCTTCTTTGATCCTTAGCCGCCAACCGTCAAAGCAGTCAGTAGCCATCACGTCTACTGGCGTCTTGTAGGGCAACAACAAATTGATTCCACTTTGCTCAGTCAGTGGTCATCCTTCGTACAGTGCCTCAACTCTGGTTCATTCTTTGCATCTCAGCCTCCACAGTCCTCCGCCACGTTGTTTTCGGTCGGCCTCTCTTTCGTTTTCCTTCAGGGGTCCAAAGCATAGCTGTTCTTGTGATGGCATCGGGGTCTCTTCTGAGACATGGCCAACCCAGCTCCAGCGTCTGCCAGCTATGATGGTGTGCATGTCCTCTTGCTTGCTACGAGTAAGCAGATCTTGGTTAGTGATGGTATTCGGCTAAAAGATTCGGTGAATTTTTCTTAGGCTTAAGTGTACCAATATATGACACTAAAAATAACAGTAAATGGACATTTAGCTACCCAGATTTCTTTTCCATTTTTATTTACATTCAGCCCGCTGTGGCGAAGCTATCAATATTAACATTTCCCGATTACCAACCACTGTGTTGTGGCAAGGATTTATCCAGAAAAAAAAAGATTTATCTACCTGACATTCTATTTAACTATCGAATATTTCAAGCTACTGTGCACTGTGACCATTAGATCTCAAGTATTTTCCTACCTGGACTAAATGCGGTGACATGAGCAGATTCATTAAACAGTAACAAAGCAAGCGTTCCCCAAATAAGAGAATTAATCAATAAATTTGAGGAACTGGGGCTTGTTTTGCCAAAACCCCAATACTGGATTAATTTTGTGCATGTACCAAGGAGTTTCTGTTCCAGATGTTGTAAATCAGCAATTAGGTAAGCGAGATAGGAAATGTGTGGCCACATGTTTGTCAGAGCGAGAGAAAGCAGGAATGAATAATTCTTATATTGTATAATCAATGTACTCACTTTGTTTTTTTCTTCTTATGTTTGCTAATACTGTTCATTTCAGAATAGATTAATTAGAAAATATGTTCTTGACAGTATGTTCAAATCCTAAATCATAGTGCTAATCTTTTGAACCTTTTTTGGGGTTAATTAACTTCTTCTTGTGGGATCTTGTCTCAACAGAGGGGATTGCACTTAATGTGTCTATTTCTTTATTAATTCTGTAACCTATGATTTTTATACTTTGATATGTGATTTTTTAAAAAGTTGTGAAGTTCTTTTCTTTATGAATGATAATAAACTTAACATAAAACTTAATTACCTTGTGTCGGTCAGCTCGTCCCAATATCCATTAATATAGTTTTTCACGTTTGTGGCGTCTAATTGTCGTCACTTATCTGTGTGTGTGTGTATATGAGTGGTTTATAGTGTATATGTTATAATATATACAGAGAGGTATACTGTCTTATCAACAAATCTCCAGTGGTAAAATGATAGGCTGGACTAGAGTAATCTTCTTCACAATCCAGGGACCCAGACTCGTCCTTTCACCAATTCACTCGTGGAAAAATCTATTTATTCTTTACAGACTTATCTCTCACTGAGTCACTACCTGTTCTAGTTCCATTCAGACGGGACCAGAATCGATCATAATTACCTATCAAAAATCCACGACAGCATTACATAACATAAAAATCATGGCTTTTTTTCCAAAAGTCCTATATTACTACTACCGGACTTACGACGGTCTTTTCTCGTTGTGACAGATGCATCGCTCAATGGCATGGGCGGATGTCCTGATGCAGAACTTTGATGGCGATTACCATCCTATTTTCTGTCTGAGCAGAAAATTATCTGATTGCTGAGTCCAGGTATTCTATAGTTGAGAAAAGAGTTTACTGCAATTATATGGAGTCTGTATAAGCTACAGAAGTTGCTATAGTAGGTACTCATTTTACTTTAACACACACCGATAAAAAAAAACCATTGACTTATCTGCAGACAATTAATTCGTCCCCCCCTATGTACGTCTTACAAGGTGGGCATTGGAACTGCTGGTTTCGATTTCAAATAATGTCCTTGCGGAGAACCCAATCTAGGGTTACTTAATGAATCTTTTGCTTTCAACAACGATATACCTTACCTTGTTATTGTGGAACACTATTGATTTATGAGTATTTTTTATATTGTTTTTCTTTGAGAAACATGCAGTCACTTGTGTAAATATAATGTTTCTCCCTCAGTGATAATCACATTCTATGATGCAAACTTTAAGGAAACAGTAACTTATTACATAACGAATTTGATTATTTTTATGCATAATTTTTCATTCGTTCATTGTTAATCATATCTATGTATCAAAACGTATCGTATATATACGACCATTCTCATTCTGAGTAGCGTGGATACACTATCGATATTATTTATTTTTTTGTGTGCTTTTCCCTCCTCAACTTATCATGTCTCGATTAGAGTAGCGGTGATGTTACCACTTGTTTTTCTCTACATATTTGAATAACTGTCTGAAAACTTACAGTTTTCAGTCGAATCGCGGGGGAGGAGGGGATGTAGTGGTTGGCGTTGGCTTTTGCACGCCACAGGTTCCGAGGATCGACCACGAGTATAGTGCTGTGAGCACCAGCACGATTGTTGGATTGTCGCTATGTGTACTTTGCATATGACGTGCGAAATGTTTGGGGATAGTAACGGGGCAGAGTATTTAATGTTTATACCCTGCAGAGGTCACATGTGTGTTTCTACCTAGATCGTAGCTTTTCTTTGAAAGTGTTCTATGAAAAGTTTCTTGTGAAAAGCCGCTGTGTTTTGGATCTGGGAATTACCAGAATGTGTGTATTTTACGAAAATAAAAGCATGGGAAGTAAATATTATGGAACTGTCGGAGATTCGTCGTCTTAAAGATTTAATTGTATTTGCTGGTTGAAGATCCTTTATAATTAACGTTCGCAAGTTGTATTTATTGTGACGAGTTTGCCTTTTTATTACTAATGAAAGGAGCTTAATAATATGAACTCAAACAAACTTACGCGTGGGAAAAACGACACTACAACATCCACTAGTAAATTTCACATATTAATATTCACATGGCAATATATACATATATGTTCACATATTAGTAATGAAAAATATAGAATGTAAAATGTACAACTTACGCCAATCTTGGCTCACGGATTATTTGCTCAGAGATGTAGGTTAAGGCACTAGCAGATGCCTTTACCCGTGTTCTTGGGGGGTCGTTACTTTTAACAATAAGTTCCCACTATTGACTCAGGGTTCCAGATTCCTCAGATTTCCGGTTTTCCTTGTTAAAATTGTAGAAGTTTTTTTTTCTGAGCTTTTAAGTCCTCAAAAATTTCTCAAACAATGGGTCCGGTCCGATTTATGAATCGTGTTTCTAGTCTAAACTCTGGCAGGCTGGTTGTCGTCCTTCTATGGCAAGCGATTATCACAGTGGTCTAATCTGGCTAAAGTGTCAGATTTTATATGGCCCTTTCCCCTCCCCCGCAGTTGTTTGTTTCGATTATATAGGCGGCGTCCTATCATAGAATTTGTGGTTCCTCTTTTTTCGAACCCCCGCCAATTGTTTTCAAAACTGCATATTTAGATGGGGGTAATTAAAAAAATTATTCCAACATGGGATATTCTGTGCGTGATTCAAAAGGTTACGTCTCCCATATATGGCAGTGAGACAAGTCCGTACACTCTTTCGTGACAATGTGTTTTCAGATGTAACATTTTACTTTTATCTAAGATAATCTGTATTTCGTAAAAGACGGACAGGAAACGATTATGTCATTCGTTTCCGCCGATTGCAGGTATGCCTCCGTCTGCGGGCGAGTAATTTTATCGCCTGGTACGGCTTGAGCAAACAAAACTCGTCTCTTTACCATCTTGGCAAGTGCTAAACGTTCGCCTTATCAATGCTTAACCAAAGTCGCTGGAGCGATTTTAGTGTTAATCTGTAGTCTGATGTCGGCCACACCCGATATTAACCAACATGATTGTCGGTTAATATTATCTCATCCGTTCCTGTCCCAGCAGGGAGGAAAGAGTAACCAAACAGACATGACGACTTATCACTGAGAGGAGTGTAAGAATGTTTGGAAATACAAAATATCGGCTACATGGCAGTGAGAAAAAAAAGGTGCCGACCACTGAAAAGCCCGTAATTAATCAGTACAACAACTGTCACATAATACGGCCGTAGTGGACAAGACAGCGACCCACAAATTATGTTACATTGCATTATTTTTAAATCCTAAAATGTATATTTTTCTTCGCCTTCAAATGTACGGTGATGATAATTATTATTACATTTCTTTTACTTTCAACAAATCCCAGGTCGTGGGAAATACCCCAATATCGTTTCTGACTCCCGAGAAATTTGTGGTCGGTAAAAACCCAGAAACCCTAGTACGAGTATTAACGTAAAGTGAAGCATAACGATATACAGTATGTATAACTAAAGTGAAACAGTAATATTATACACATAATAACATAATGAGAAGCAACATTGTTATACGTATTAACATCAAGTGAAACAACAGTGTTATCCGTATTAACATAAAGTGAAACAACAGTGTTATACGTATCAACAAAAGTGAAGCAACAATGTTATTCTTATTATATAATAAAGTGAAGCAACATGAAGATACCCAAATAAACCGCATTTGTTCATTAACAGATGAGGAAGGTATTAATATAACATTACATAGGAGTTCCTCCCAGTACAATGCAAACCCTTAGTTAAAAAACATACGAGAGCTGTGCAATTTCTGTACTTCTGTACGGTGCAGAATGCTTGACAGTATCAGAAAAAGAAATATGTAAATTGGCCTCTTTCCACACAACCTCCTTAAAGAAAATTCTTCGAATTTTCTTACCGAACACCATCAGCAGCCAAGAACAGCTAACTCGGAGCCACCTAGAAGACATGCGCATCATCATAGCTGGTAGACACTGGAATAGGGTTGGGCACATCCTCAGAAGAGATCCCGACACCGTCACCACAACTGCTATACTATGGACTCCAGAAGAAAAGCGACAGCACGGACGGCCAAAAGCCACCTGGCGGAGAACTGTGGCGGCAGAGATTCTGAGCATGAACAAGAGCTGGGACACCACACGAAAGATGGCTGTCGACCGAGCAAAGCAGATACAGTCTGTTGTTGCACTAAAAGACGCCACTAGGCGCGATGATCACTGATTGCTTTGTCAGTCAGTGGTCAAGGATCAAAGCAAATACAGTCTGTTGTTGCACTACAAGACGCCACTAGACGCGATCATCACTGATTGCTTTGTCAGTCAGTGGTCAAGGATCAAAGCAGATACAGTCTGTTGTTGCACTACAAGACGCCACTAGGCGCGATGATCACTGATTGCTTTGTCAGTCAGTGATCAAGGATCAAAGCAGATACAGTCTGTTGTTGCACTACAAGACGCCACTAGGCGCGATGATCACTGATTGCTTTGTCAGTCAGTGGTCAAGGATCAAAGAAGAAGCTGACATAGGAGTTAGCAGTTCAACATTTTCATTGCTTGAACAATTGATATCTACCTATTGTGAAATGCATTAATGCTATCTCCCTGGTCAGCTGGCATAATAACAAAGCTACATTCATTCTAGTCTGTCATGACGTCTGCCTGACCCTTTGATATCGTTCGCATTGACCAGATGTCATTTTCTTTTGTGCTTCTGTCGGAGCATGGCGCCACTACTGTAGATGGTCCCTTACAGGAAACCTGCACCAAGCAGTCACATGTTCTATCAGCAGTGTTGCTTCAGTGGCACTCTGTTGCACGTGATAAGATTACCAGCCCCAAGCACAACCTCATATTAGTCGCCTTGTACGACATGCTTGAGGGTGAAGAAGTCCTATTCTTTGTCTCTTCTAATAACCTCGAGAAATAAACGGTGGCCATGACAACAGATAGTTGCGGGTGAATTCAACCAATCAAACAACACTGTCATTCCATAATCGCCGGAAACAATTTTTCGGTCTCTGCGCGTGCGAAAATCTAATAAGCCAATAATACCGCAGTTTAAATTTTAACCTTTAGGCAACGATCGAGCATAATCTCCAATGCAAACTAATTTCCTCACTCAAAAAGGCGGATCTAAAAGGTTAACTTAGTACTGGCTGTTATCAATACATAAGTTACCTTCACTTAATGCGCGTCAGATAAATGACACTTACTGATGCATATCCCACAAGAAATTTGTCACTATTAAAAAATCACACCCTACTTCAGCTAATTTCAAGTGACAGTATTGAAACTATCTTCTACTTTAATCACTTTTATTAGACTATTCACAACAGGCGTGCGTGGTTGCTGTCATTTGTTAGATTATTATTGTTGTCATTAAGTACAACAAAGTTGTGTTCACCTGTTTTCAGGTAAATTTCCCCCGTCGTCCAAGCACACATGGAGACTTCATTTGTTCGAACTGCTATCCAAAACTTACAAGGTAGTTCGAACATGACACATCAGTACCGGACGTAGTCAAACGGCAGCGAAACGTAATAAAATAGTACTGGACTTAAGTCACGTTACTGCACATTCAATGTTGCACAACGTTACTGATAAAAGTTGTGTACATTTCTTTCTTCCAGTTCAAGTAAATGTAAATTATAAACTTCAATAAAGTGACAGCTAATTTACAACTGATCCGAGTCGACCTGAAGTCACCTCGTCTTGAGATCAGACACCTCAATTTGTATGTGACTTGTGTTCTACTACGAGGTCTGTGATACCATGAATAACAAGCAGACTATCAGCTCATCGGAAACATCTCAGGTCGATTTTGTTTCTGAAAATGCCAGCAACAGTAACATTTATATCACGGATGGTAGCCAAGATATGTTCAGACAGAACTATCGTGGTAATAATTATATCGACGCTGACGAACTCACAGATTTCGTCCACTGGACACTCGTGTTCATCGTCACACCAGCCGTTTCTATTCTTGGAATAATCGGGAATACCCTCAGCATTATAATCTTAGCTAAACAGGGATTGAATAAAAGTTCCAACATTTTACTTTTTAGTTTAGCTATTTCTGATATTCTATTTATGATCGGTATAAACGGACCCCCAAAGCCCATGTATGAATGGGGATCAGGGGGATTTCAGTACCCAGAGTTGACGGCACGTGTTCTGTACTATTTTTATCACATATTTGACAGCTTGAACTGGGGTAGTGGACCAACGTCGCTCTTTATTCCAGTATTAATAACAATAGAAAGATTTATTGCTGTTTTTTTACCTCTTCGATTTACATCAATAGTAACTCCCCAACGAACTGTCTTCGCTGTTGTTACGCCAACGGTGGTATCGTATGGAATTCAAATGTATGTCAGAAATTGGTTTAAGTTTGTGTATGTCCATGACAGTTCACGAAATGTCTCAGTGGGTTACGCGGCACGAACAAGCTTGTATCGATCTCAGCGTGAGGTATCGAAAGTTCTGGAAATGTTCGTAAATTCACTGATCATTCTTGTCATCTTTGTTTTCATTGGATGCGTCGCTATAGGAGTGAAGATTAAGATAGCTGCCAACAAGCGGTTCAAAATGACCAACAGCACGAAGGAAAAACACGCTGGCAAAATTGAAACTGGTACAACACGGACTACCAAAATGTTGTTATGTCTTTGTGTGTTCTATACCATCGCTTGCGCTCCGATAGGTCTACCTGCTTTTATGCCTGGGTTTATGGTTTTCCCACTCTACACGGAAGATCCCAATTTCCGATCTGTTGGAGTGTTTGTTTATCACGTCTACAAACTCATTTTCAGCGTCAATGCGTCCGTCAACTTTATTATCTATGTCGCTGTTAGCAAAACTTTCAGAGATGCATTTTTAAATCTCTTACGGTGTTGAAACAAGTTTTTTCTTTCTTAATCGGAACCGCTTCTACCCCTTAACGGAGTGTAGAGGTGACCCAGAGAGCACAATGGCTCTTGGGTGAACATGCAATCAATTTATAAGACAAACAGGTGATTGGTCTGTTGTGTGAAACAAGTTCATTAACCTTCAGTACTTGAGCTCATTAATAACAGATCCGCCTCTACAAGTAAGGAAAATAACCATTTACAGAAAAGCAGTATTTTGACAAATTAAAAAGTATTCAATGAAAAAAAATGGTTGTGAGTCGAAGTGAGAAAGAGAGTTGTTGAGTGTTACATAGAGCCAATGCTGACATACAACCAAACCATGAAGAAAGTCAAAATCGAGTAGTCAATCAAAATATCAATAGATTAATAATATATCATCTGCATGTGATTTTACCACAAAATGTTTAGACAGCTAAAATGATTGACCAGTTTGTCCGGACAGAAGTCAGTGCATATAATGCTGTGGCCGTGTAGTCTGTGTATTGTTTTAACTGTCTGGTTGTGTTAGTAGAATGGAAGATGTCTCCATCTGATGTGTTCGTTAGTGTGTCAGGTATTCTTTCAACAATATGTTCAAATGTTTCAGTCTATCTTGTTAGGCCTACGAATTTTTTTCTGGCGTGATCGTACTATATTGTAGTAGTACAGATGGTGTCAGGTTAACACCTGAGATGGTTATGGCCACAGGTATTATGAGGCAATGGGAAACCACATTTTCCAGGTTCTTTTCTGAGTAACCTTAAAACGACAGAAGTTATTCAATATGGATGATCTTCACAAAGACAAACGTCCATCAACACTGTCTACAACAATGAAACTTGACGACATGTACTTCTTTGACGTCACGCCATAGTTACATATAGTGTTTTCAGAAACTCCAGGAAACGTTATGTCTTTATTTAGGTTAAATAGTTCTTCCAATCTTTCTCTCCTTTTCTTCACAATGCTTGAAATTTTACAACAGCATAATAAATGGTTCAATAAATTTTCCCAAACTGTTAGTCAGTCCTGTCTTCTTCCCTAGTCGATAGCTACACCAAGTTATTTGTGACGTTTAGCTTTGTTGCTGTATCAACTTCAGAAAAATGCAACTACAGTGGTTCTCCTCTATTTGATACTTCTGGCCTCTTTAACAGTTATAAAGTCTCTTAAAGGTTTGATAAGCTGTCAAAAATTTTTCTTTCAGGCAGAACTGTAATTGTTTTCTTTCTTCTGACGTTATGAGCGAAACTGTGAGTATACGAAGAAGTCTTTCACTGGATTTTTAAAATGTTTTTCAGCGTTGTGTTTGAGCAGGCACAAGTAATAATCTACAGATACTTGGTACTTCTCCTTTGTTAGGAAAAACGTGCACCGAAGACGTAGTGCTTGATGTTGAAGAGTTGCAGTTTTTGGAGAAATCTCTTCCTTTTCTTTCTCTAAAATTTTGAAGTTCGGAATCTAAAGCGTTGCTTCTACTTGCCACTGGCACGGCCGTCTCTATCTCTCTCTCTCTCTGCTGCTCTGTCTGCTCCGTCTGCTTCTTTTTTCAACGTGATCTTAGTTTTTATAATTCTACTTTTTGTTAACGGTTCTTACGTGATGCTCTATCTGTTGATAGACATCCTATTTTATTCAAATCTTGCTGACTGCATTATTTTATAATTTCAAGCGCGTATGAATGCTTCTAATCCTATTGTAGTTACTAGCATCAAACTTATTTAGGGACTTTTCCTATATATTTTGAGAACCACTGCTGATTCAAACTGTTTCAGTCACTGAGTGCAAACTATCTTTTAATCACTTTGACACACAGCGGGTCGCAATGATCTGCCTGTACTGCTGTAACCTCGCTGCATGCTTTTATTTAAAATAAGAACCTAACTGGTACTTATAATTGTCGTTTTATGTCATCTACTAAATTATTGTTAATCTTGTTAAACATCAATAAAATCGCATGTGCTCCGCACGTGGCTACAATGCGAACTGTATGTTTCAGTCGTCTTTTTCAAATTCTATGACAAGTGCAAAGTTAGCATAAGTTGCTAGAAATAAACGGCTGGAAAAAGATAAAGTGCACGACAAAATCTGATAATGCTTGGCAAGTTATCATCTTGTCTTGAATTGTCGCAAGACACGTGGCCACTTGGACACTACAACCGATGAGTACTTGACCAGCACTCGCCACTTTTGTCGATCAATTGTTTGTCTGTTTCGTTCCACGACAGGTGGATGCGTACATTCTTTTATGTTGTCAATCCATTTCTTTTTCTATCTACTTTGTCTTCTGTTGTCTGGTACTGTGCCTTGAATGTGAGTTGTTTGTTATATAATATCTCACGTTGAAAGTCAAGTTAGGAGCGTCAGCCGTTCTACGATGTGTCTTCTATATCTTCTTCTTTTTCCCTCTTTTTTTTTCGTTTTCAAATAAGAACATCTATCTCTCTTATAAAGTTGTCAATCCATCTCAGAAATCTGTCGTCACCATACAGTTTCTCTCTAAAGTGGGTTGGAGATGTGCAACAGATGGCGACTAAAACCTCGTTCTTCTTCTTCTGCGATCAGTTTCCTATGCTCGGCCAAGTCTAAACAAGGAGATGAGTTGACTCCATGAATCCAGTCGTCAGCAGGAGGTCCTCGCGGGTGCCCCACAGTTTCTCTTCCACTTTCGTCTCCTGGGGCCAGGTTTGAGCTCTCAAGTCACCAAAGAGAGGGCACGTTTGCAGAATGTGTTCCGGAGTCCTCGTTCAAGAACAAAGTTTGCTCACCGGAATATGCATCTCCAAGAAAACAAAACTGACCAAACAATATGATGACATTGTTCGTAATTAAGGCCATGTAATAATTGTCTCTGTTGCTTTCGTGGTAATCAGCATTTCGAGAACAAAACTCATCTGAAAGATCGTTTTATTATAACGGGGCGTCGATGAATTTCTTAGAATCTTTTATTTTGAATAGGTAGATGTTCATACGGGCTCCAGGGAAAAGTACTTAAAAAAATGGAAGCGACGTGTCTCTTGTCACAGTTGCCTGCATATTATATTATCAAACAGATGTTCTTATGTCTATTTTGACACGATATGAAAAACTGTTATTTGATGCAGCTGAGACTATGAGCACTTCAAAATATTGTTCTGCTCATTTTAACAATTGTATACAAACATTATGAAATATTTTCTCTTATATATGTATGTTTCCTGCGTGTTTTAAAATATCAAATAATACCCTATCAATCAATACCCTTTAGCTCCCCATCGAGTATAGACCTTCAACAAACACACGAAGAGACAATATTGGCATCCGTTATTTTGCCTGGTGTTTTATGCGTGTGTGTTTGTGTTTTTTTTTTCCTTTGGTCCCCTTCAACCTATCTTATCCTAGGGATTCCTTAACAAAGACTAACGTGTCATGTCATCAACAGTAGTACTCAATATTTGTCTTGTCCTGTGAAGGTCTGTTATTTCTTAGTTGTTATGTTTGTTATTCTTTATGTCAGAAGCATTCCTAGAGCGAACGAGCGAACGAAAGAAATCTTTAAATTAAAAAAAAAATTTTTTTTGCGTACCCCCGCTTTTACTCGAGTCGAAATCTCATGTTAGTATGTGTTACGCTGGAATAAATATAGAGGATCATGAAGGATTTCCAACACAAGCCGGCAGGTCCACGGGAAAACATGGTTGACATTTATTGTACGTTCATCACAAGGAGACATCCATCAAGATATATACATGGCATAGTATATGGCAGGAAAAACATGTAAATGCGATAAGCAGTTACGTCAGTCAATAACGAGCCTCAATCAATAGGCTTTCTTCATCTCCATTGTTAATAGTAAAAGTAAATATATTGAGAGATATCCTTAAATCTGTTATCAATCCTGGCCGTGTACTAATAGGTAGGGCAAATATTCCCGGTACCCAAGTAATGTGGCGAACAAACTGATGATGGCGACCTAAACTCAGTTACCTCAATATCTTTGAGATACTCCTTACGAAAATCTCAAAAGGGGGTTGTGCAAGACTTCTCAATAAGTTTCCTTCCCCATCTAGAACATTCTTAACAAGGTGGCGGCCTTTGAAAAATACATTTAATGTCCCAGTTAGGAAAAACACACTCTCCATAAAATCTTGGAGCTTAGAAGAAATCACGTCCACTTCAAACCAGTGAACGAATACGAACGGCCCAAATAAACTACACACTGACCCCACGACATGTGACAAAAAAAACATCACTAGTTGACTGTCGTTCACCACGGGTGAACGCTTCGTGCAAAAAGTAGTCTGACTACAGGCGAACAACAATTCCTCACATAAAATGGGCATGTGTTAGCGTGTAGTAGTAACATGCTACATTATTTTATCCCCAGATCTATCCTTAACAGTATGTCTAACCTGAGACTGATTTATACGTGAGTATCCATTTTTTTCTTGTACAGAGACAGGTGTCCCTCGCCATTCAGGCAGATACTCGCCGATTTCGGAGGTACCCATTAGAGCTGGGTCGGCTCAGGAGCTGCCAGTCCCTGGTCGACGACACTGCTTCAAATGTCCTCGCCAGGGCTCGAGTTAATCCAGTCCAAATCCCGGTCGACGAAAAATCTTCAAATGTTCTCTCACGGGTTTGATACTGGGTCACCCGGTCGCCAGCGCAGTTTGGTAACCAATACACCAACGCTGCTCCAAATCTTTAAATCATCAGGGTAAAGAAATCGGCTTTATTACCTTTTTATATTTCTGCTCGGCAATAATACCGTTCTCAAAGTGTTTTCAAGTTAATACTTCTTAACTTCAACAGTAAGTAGTTAATATTAACTTTGCGTTCTCGAGCGTAACACATACACCACACACACACACACACAGAGCGATTGAGAGGGGAGGGAGGAGAAAGAGAGAGGGGGGAACAATAAAGTAGTTACATATTGAAAATTAATGCTTAAATATTTAAAAGCAATTGCTGAAGAAATCATTGTTTAACTAAAAGAAAGATGTGTCATTTTCAAGATCTCACAACTCTGACATGCGAAAGTAGATTTCTTTTGAGACGTGAGTTGAAGATTCTGATTGTCGGGATGGACTTTATTTCTTGATTTTATACTTACCAATGCAACTAAAGCTCCTCTTGTCTTTGTATTCTGTTTTCCATATCACTGTTGGTTCCTTCAACTTTGTGTCTATTGCTGCCAAGCATGGCTTCATATTTTCGGTGAACGTGTCATCACATGCAAGGGGGCTATTATTTGCTTCATTTATTCTGAAAATCTTTGTCTCTTCTGTGTATTTACAGACTCAAATGTTGTGACCCCTTTAGGAAATGTTTTCACTTTGACTTGACTGTGATTATGGTCATGAAGCAGACGAGCCATGTTATCGATAAAATCTAGATCAGGAAGGTGCTGTGTCCATTGATTCCATTTCTGTTGACTGATACGCTCCTACTGACAACAGTTGTCGAACTCCTAAATTTCTGACTTGTTGTGCTGTACTGTATATTCACACTGAAGACTTTGCTAAACGTTCAGGGTTGTGGAGTCGGCCAAAATGTTTACCAACTTCGATTCCGAGTTCTGAAATTTTAGAAGTCCGAGTCCCGACTCTGACTAGTTTTTTTTACTGTGCTGAGGTATTATATGGCATTAAATTCGGAGTCGGACTCCAAACATGTTTTTACCGACTCCGACTCTACTAAAACGACCGACTTTATGACTCCCGACTCAACAGTCCTGTACACGTTATTGCATGTGAACAAGTTTGTGTTTAACAGAACATGTTATGTCAAATTCACTGTGTCCATTCATCATCATCGTCATCATTATCATCATCATCGTCATCATTATCATCATCGTCGTCATCATTGGCATCATTATCATCGTCATCATTGGCATCATTATCATCGTCATCAAAATAATCATCATCATAATCATCATCATCATCATCATAATCATCATCATCATCATCATCCATCATAATCGTTAGCATTATCATCATCATCATTACCGGCATCATCATCAGTCATCATCATCATCATAATCAACACACTTATGCGTAGACAGATCTTTCCATGTTTTCCTTACAATTTTCATTTCTGTCTCCCATTCTTATCTTCATGTGCTTTTTGGTCTACCTCAGCTTTTTCACACTGGAGGTTCCAGACCAACAACTGCCTTGTAATGCTATCAACAGGTTAGTATCCTATCCGTCGCTTTCAAAGTCTTATATATCATCATCATCATTTCACTTTGCTTGTCTTACGTCGGCTGCCCCCCCCCTTTCCCCCCCAGCAGGAAGCCTGCATCAACCCAGCAGCCATATACTTTTGCTCCTGTGGTATCTGTGGCAACTTGTGTTACATGATGAGGCTATCAGTCCCCATGCACACACCCTGATATTAACTAGTGCCGAGGACGACATGACAAAGTAGAGGTCGTTGTGTTTCTTTTGTTTGGTTTTGGTTTTAAGTACCATCTTCATTGGACAGGGACAACTCCATCAGTGACCCGATCTCCTTCCTTAGATCACACAAGGAGGATCTCAGCACAGTTAACGAACTCCGTAGCACCGGCGAGGATCCCAATGGATCCCAATAGGAATCACACATTCTATAAATATTTTTTTGGCGGTTAGGTTTTCCTAATTTTTAAAATGTTACCAGGGCAGCAGCCTTATGACCTACTCTTTACGATTTCCAACTGCAGAGGGATTTTTAACGTGCGCAACTTACATACGGGGCCTTCTATTTCTTCGCCTTTGTCAGAAAAGGCTAGGCTTCCGATCTCACTACCTAGTCAATTCTTCACCTTTTGTTCCACCATCATTTATTTTGTACTGTATATCGCCGACTGGCTAAGTAGTTAGAGCCCTTGTCTCTAACGGCACATTTACCGAGTTCTCTTTCTCCTTCTTTCTCTCTCTTTGTCTCTCCGTCTCGGGGGGGGGCGGGGGGGGGGGGGGGGGGGGGGGGGAGTATAACATCATCATTAGGATCACAGATTCTGAAAAATATGTCCATAAATCATATTCTCCTATTAGAAATCGAACCCGGTACTATTAGAATTCGAGACGAACGCCTTACTTCTTCGCCACTCTTTCTTTGTTTCTTTAGAGTGCTCCGGCAACCACACATGGTATCAAGCATAAGTGAAGGGGAAAATGTATATACATGACCTCACCATTTGTTGATAGCTTGAGTTTGTCCAGATCTTCTTTCACTCATTGACCTTGAACAATTTCACATCAGTCCGTGCCAGCCTGTGTCAGTCCGTGCCAGCCTGTGTCAGTCCGTGCCAGCCTGTGTCAGTCCGTGCCTGCGTGTGTCAGTCCGTGCCAGCGTGTGTCGGTCCGTGCCAGCCTGTGTCAGTCCGTGCCAGCCTGTGTCAGTCCGTGCCAGCCTGTGTCAGTCCGTGCCAGCCTGTGTCAGTCCGTGCCAGCGTGTGTCAGTCCGTGCCAGCGTGTGTCAGTCCGTGCCAGCCTGTGTCAGTCCGTGCCAGCCTGTGTCAGTCCGTGCCAGCGTGTGTCAGTCCGTGCCAGCCTGTGTCAGTCGTTCCATGTCTTCTTCATCCCTCGATATATGCCTCCCATTCTCCACTCTTCCATGTGTTTATCTGGAGACCTCTATTTCTCTTAACTTGTAGATTCCAGAATAAGTACAGCCATGTAATACTATCACCTGTTTTCTTCATTGATAGTGATTTCCAGCACCATTTACATTTTGTTCCACCATTATTTATCTTGTACTGTACATCACCGACTGGCTAAGTGGTTAGAGCCCTTGCCTTTATCGGCACAGTTACCGAGTTCTCTCTCTCTCTTTCTTTCTCATTCTTTCTCTCTGTCTGTCTCTCTCCGTCTTTCTCTCTCTCTCTCTCTCTCTCTCTCTCTCTCTCTCTCTCTCTCTCTCTCTCTCTCTCTCTCTCTCTCTTTCTCTCACTCTTTTGCTTTAATTTTTTTATCTATTTTAGCTTCCTTTCAAGACTTCCTTGTCGTTTTGTGCGATATGCCAGACAGTGCAGTAGACCTGTTTGTTCTTTGTCTCTTCTGAGGGAACTACGTAGGGCGAAAGTGGGTAGTAAAGTAGTCTAAATACAGGAAATAAACAGTAAATTATTGTAAATAAAAGAATAAAGAACAATGAGTAGTCTAAATAAAGGAAAAAAGAACAATAAAGTAGACTAAATAAAGGGAAAAGAACAGTAAATAAAATAAAAAGAACAGTAAAGTAGTCTTAATAAAGGACAACCAAGATATCTTCATCAGGGATACGATGCACAAGAACAGTACAGAAAAGAAATTAACAGCTAATACACACACACAAATTTAAAAAGGGACATGAATCAATGAAGATAACTGCTCTCATTACCTGCATTTGTTGCTCCCTCTTGAACATGGATCTACTGTGCAGTTGAATTTAACGTTCACGGCAGACCTAATACTTTCAATTAGCTAAACTTCTGGTCTTTGATCTCATCAGACTGTTGTCTTGATGTGCAGTTGAATTTAATGTTCATGGCAGACTTAATACTTTCAATTAGCTAAACTTCTGGTCTTTGATCTCATCAGACTGTTGTCTTGATGTGCAGTTGAATTTAACGTTCACTGCAGACCTAATACTTTCCATTAGCTAAACTTCTGGACTTTGATCTCATCAGACTGTTGTCTTGATGTGCAGTTGAATTTAACGTTCACGGCAGACCTAATACTTGCCATTAGCTAAACTTCTGGACTTTGATCTCATCAGACTGTTGTCTTGATGTGCAGTTGAATTTAACGTTCGCGGCAGACCTAATACTTTCCATTAGCTAAACTCCTGGACTTTGATCTCAGACTGTTGTCTTGATGTGCAGTTGAATTTAACGTTCATGGCAGACCTAAAACTTTCAATTAGCTAAACTTCTAGTCTTTGATCTCATCAGACTGTTGTCTTGATGTGCAGTTGAATTTAACGTTCACGGCAGACTTAATACTTTCAATTAGCTAAACTGCTGGTCTTTGATCTCATCAGACTGTTGTCTTGATAGTGTTAACCTGCTATTGTTTTTTTTTTTTTACCTAATTTCAATTAACAATAGTTTATTCAGTCTGCATTTTGTTTTTTAAGGTGTGTACTACATAAAAAGAGGTGTGAGGCAAAGTTGCGTATTGTCCCCCTGCCTATTTAATAGCTACACAGAGAACATTTTCAGACAGATACAGGAACTACCAGGACTGAATATTTGGTGGAAGATCAATAAACAACTCAAATATGAAGATGATACATTTTTGTTAGCTAAAAGTGAACAAGAGTTGCAAGACCTAGTGAAGCAAGCAAACAGCACACGTCATGAATATGGATTGCACATTAACATTGAGAAAACGAAAACTATGATAATTAGTAAAGCAGACGATAAGCAACCGTTAAAGATAGCACGGCAGATGTGAAACAGAAATCAAGAAGAGAATAAGAATGGCCAAGGCTACATTCAACAAAATGGTAGAAACATGGACAATAAACAAGTAATTAGAAGAAAGAATTTAGGCCTTTGAAATATGGATATATAGAAGAATGGGGCACGTCTCGTGGAAAGAGAAGAAAACAAATAAAGGTCGCAGACAAACTAGGAATGAAAAGAGAATTAAGCAAGGAGGTCAAAATAAGACAGTTAAAATATTTTGGCCAAATAAAAAGAAATAACACCTTGCAAGAAGACCATAACAGACGGCAGAGTTGACGGTAAACGTGCAAGAGGAAGACAGCGTTATAAGTGGGAAGATAACATCAAGAGATGGACAGGAACGAGTCTATCAGAGTGCACTGTCAAGACAAGAGACAGAAGATGTTGATTCAATGCAGCCGACCTTCGATATGAAGGTGGCACGTGATGATGATGATGATTACATTATAGGAAACCTGTTGATATCATTACAATGCAGTCCTTAAATGGAAAGAGCTTGAGCTGATGACACGTGATAAGGAGACTTGACATATGTTTGTCAAAAGCGTTTGCTCCTTGAGAGGCTAAAGGGTATATATACGATACTGAAAGCAGCAAAAGAATCAATTCCTCGAGCAGGCAGAAAGACTTACAAACCGTACTCGACAGATGAACTTGAGAAATTTGAGGAACAACTACGGATTACCAGGAATAGAGCAGTAAAAACTATGGACAGCAATATTCAACTGAAAAAAAAAATAGCTCAGCACAAAAAATCCATGAATGAAGCAGTAAGAAACAGCTGGCAGGAGAAAAGTCTGAACGTAGACAAGAATGGAACAAAGTTATGTAAACTTGCAAAAACATTAAACAGTGAAGATATAAGAATGCCCAGCATCACACTAGAAGAACATGGAAAAATGATAACAGGAAAGAGTGCATGGAAAAATACAGCACAGTTAATAAAGCAACTAGAAGGAAGAAGGATTTTTAAAAAATATACAAAATTAAAGGAGCAAACAACAACTGTAGCCGAGGAACACATGATGAGAAAATTTACACTGCAGGAATAGGAAAACGCATTAGGGCAACTGAAAAACAAAAAAATCTCAAGGAAAGGATGGAATCACTAATGAAATGCTAAAACACCTAGGAACAAAAGGTAAAAAGTAATTGCTAGAAATAATATGTGTAAGCTGGAATGAAGGTGTAGTGCCACAAATACGGAAAGAAGCATTCATGATCCCAGTACTAAAACCTGGAAAATAGAGAAAAAATCCGATAGCTACAGACTCATCCGCTTACTTAGCTGCTAAAGTATATTAACATGAGTCAATACCTGGCTCACGTGGCACCTTGAAGAAAGCAATGGATTACACCCTAGCAAGCTCGTTTTAGACAATGCAGTTCAACAGAGGGCCAATAATATACATCACTCGAGAGATTGACGATGCTCTCCAGGAAAAGATACACATACTAGCAGTCTTGATAGACATAGTGAACATTTTGATAAAGTGTGGGGATAAAGCAAAAACTACTCAAATATTGGCGTCTGTGTGCGTATGTACAAATGGGTAAATCACTTCCTCGAAAGTAGGCGTGCTAGAGTGCAATTATGAGGACACATGAGTCACAGAATGGAATGAGATTAGAAAAAGAAGTGCCCCAAAGCAGTGTGATATATCCTACACTGTTCCTGATCTACATCAATGACATAATAGGCGAATTAGCACAGAGAGTCCACAGTTCACTGTATGTTGATAACCTAGCATTGTGGGTAACTAACGAAAATATCAAAACAGCAAACATTAAGATACAGGAAGTCGTGTCAAACACTAGACAAATGGACGCAAGAATGATTCCCAAACATAAATGACAAGAACACAACGTATACAATTTAACACTCTCAAATAAGGAGCAGAAGGAAAGAGTTCGACTGCCACATAATTTGGCGTTTGCTTTTTCTCATTCTCTCTCCCTCCTCTCTCGCTCCTCTCTCTCTCCTCTCGCTCCTCTCTCTCTCCTCTCTGTCCCTCTCTCTCTCCCTCTCCCTCTCTCTCCCTTCCCTCTCCTCTCCTCCCTCTCCCTCCTCTCCTCTCCCTCTCTCCCTCTCTCTATCTCCCTCTCTCCCCTTTCTCTCCTCTCTCTCCCCTCCCCACCTCTCCCCTCCTCCACTCCTCTCCTCCTTCCCTCTCTCCTCCTTTCCTCCTTCACTCTCTCCTCCTCTCCTCTCTCATCCTCTGCTCCTTCCTTCTCTCCTCCTCTCCTCCTTCTCTCTCTTCTCCTCTCCTCCTTACCTATCTCCTCCTCTTCTCCTTCCCTCTCTCTCCTTTCTCTCTCCTCCTCTTTCCTCCTCTCTATCCTCCTTCTCTCTCTCCTCCTCTCCTATCTCTCCTCCTCTCTCCTCTCTCTCTCCTCCTCTCTCTCCTCCTCTCTCTCCTCTCTCTCCTCCTCTCTCTCCTCCTCTCTCTCCTCCTCTCCTCCTCTCTCCTCTCTCTCATCCTCCTCCTCTCTCTCCTCCTCTCCTACTCTCTTTCCTCCTCTCTCTCCTCCTCTCTCTCCTCCTCTCCTTCCTCTCCTCCCTCTCCTCCTCTCCTCTTTCTTCCTCTCCTCTCCTCCCTCTTCCTCTTCTCCCTCTTCCTCTCCTCTCCTCTCTCTTCCTCTCCTCCCTCTCCTATAATAAGTCTATCTTCCCTTTGGAGTGAGCTGTAACATATTTTATATACTTTGAAATTTACATGTTTGAACATGCTGAAGGTTATACAGGTCCATACGAGGCTGGCAACCTCAGCAAGTGAAAATGATAAATACTTGAAACACCTCAGCAAAGCGCTGGTGATTGTTTCGTGCTAGTTCTCATAGGGAACCTAAAGCAGAGGTAACCCCAGACTCCAAGTGGAGCAGGGAATTGATGATGATGACATCATATGTATATATTTACTATCATTTGTAATAAGTTGTATGTATACTTAAACATGTTCACCCAGGCACAAGCTATTGCACTTGCCGCTGTTCAATCGCAATTTTGCAATTAAATTAACTAACAGAATGGGGATTTTTCATCATATTCCCTGAGTTATTTGATGAACGCTGAGGGAGATTAAAAAATTCAGAGAAAGGAATCGGTTGACGGACAGCGGGAAAGACTCCTGATTAATATCAGGAAAGCAAAGACTTAGCAGAGGTTTTGGTCTTTTATTTCCTCTAAAGATTGTGGTACGCATCGAAGAGATCATATGAGGTACTACTCTACGATACCAGTTGTACTACTATTCTGTGGTTCAAAGCTTGTGATCGACACTGGAAACCTACGTTCCACGGGTTGTAAAAATACCTGCCTTGACCAGAAGAAGTTACCTCTTGAACTGATCTGGAGACGTGTCCTTGGCACAAAGACGAATTGACGGAAACAGCAGCATCAAGACTTCAGCGTTTTGGCGGCTAAGTGACATTTCTAGCAGGCCAAATACAGAAGAACTTTGTTTTACTTTTTAACATTAAGCTTTCTAAAGCCGACATCTTTTCTAGGAAGACACCTACGTTTTATTAAAATCACCAGCTCTTATTTATTTACATTTGTTCAAAAGTAATTGATCATTAAATTTCTTATATGTTGTTTACAAATTCATTGTTGATTTAGTTATTACAGAGAGAATTGCTCACGTATGAATCAGTATCTTTAATATATATCTATACAGAGCCAATAAGAAGAATTTTATTGTTACTTCAGTTAGGGGCTTGTACGAGCTAAATTAAATTATATAATACTTCCTCACAAAAGGCGGCGGAGCAGATAAAAGTTAACATTGCTAAGACAAATTCCGCAATGTTCATGACTTCTGAAATATCTTGCGAAACTCCCTCACGGTAGAAGCATCGTCATCCTTCTATCTGCATCTCTGCCAAACGTAATCTTGTGCGAAGGTAGATACCTTTGAAGACCCACATTAGATACTCTAGGTTTTGGCCATTGTTGGACCATCACTGCAGAGCAAAGGGGAGGGAACCTGTGACAACATCGAACCTTGGAGTCGCAATGGACGGCAGACTAAAGTGGAAAAATCTAATTTGATAAGTGTCAGCAAAAAGCTGGGCAGACAATGACTTATTTAAATTTAAAAAAAAATAAACTAGCAGGAACTGCTTGGGGTGCAGACCACTAAATACTGAAAACATTATGTACCAGAAATGTGTGGCCGAAGCTGGAATAAGGAATGTCAGTCAGAGCAACTGCCACAAAATCCAATTTCGAAAGAGCAGCTAGAATATAAAACGGAGAGAATCATTTCTGGACAAATGAAATCAACACCACCAAATGAAAGGAACAAGATAACAAAACTACATTCCGTGACTGACAGAGTACTACAGGAAGCAGACAAATTTAAAAGGCTCACAAATCACTCAATTAATGACAGACTGGAAGAATATGGTTTCCTCAGAGTGTCACCATGGCAAAACCAGCGTCTTTCTCTCGTCCTTTATTTACTGTTGTAGCAACTATATTTAGGTATTTCTTCTTCCTCGTACACTCTCAGACGTCCACTTGAATGTTCTCAAAGAAAGCAGTAGTCAGTTTGAGTTTATGTGACCGTGGTGACTATCTAACAAAGTTATATGACAAATCTTAACCCCAGGTAGACGTTTCGTCACAGGTGGTTTATATTTTATCCTGATCTCATTGATATTGCATTTCCCAGTGATCGTGGGGTTTACAAGTTTGCTTTTAGATCTTGTGGGTGGCAACTGGTGACTGCCAGAGGTAGAGTTACCCAAATGAATGTTGGTTCGAGCCCAGGTCCTTACTACTCACGTAAGTTGTCAGTGATCATTTGTATCTCATATCTCCCTAGTGCTTCCATACATGAGTAAGGGACAACAATAAATCATGGAAAATGGTTTATTAATGGACTAAAAGGCAATGCTCATTACACATCTCCATAATCTGGCTATCAGCGGCCAGAACGCCTGTGGGTTACATGAAGCATGAGCTCTCTGCAAAAATAAGACATCAACATAACAACATGTCTGCTTGACTCTGCTAAAATGTCGATAGGCTTTTGCCTTGAGTCACCATATACATTTCATAGCAGACTAATAATTCTAATAGGAAAATGTTTGTCATACAAACCGGGTGAACATATCCCACAAAACTAGAAAAACTCAGTCTCCTTGCATAACATACTTGTGAAAAAAGCCTCTAATCTTTCAGTGGTCAGATACTTTCTTGACCAGAGGTTAACTACACCACCTTTAAAAAACCCAGCCCGCACTAAGGCTCAAACACGTCTCTCTCACTTAACAGTGAAGCCCGTGACTGACCTGTGTTCTGACCGCGGTGGTAAAAAAATAGCTATCGACAATCTCATTGGTCACGCTCGACCAGTGAAGTTATCTTACCAACTAATCTTGCTCAAGTTCTTTTACTACTGTTACAAATACAGTTAACGTGTTATCTTACGTTAAACACAGGCCCTCCGGTGACATACGTCCCGGGGCTACAAAAATGTATCCTAACGGGAAACATTTTAACTCTATCAAAACCCAAAAACCTATATACATAGCAAACTCACATATAACCAAAAAAACATAAAACAAAATATCATGTCAAAACAATCATGGTCAGTATAAAGGCATCATAGACCTATTCAAAATCAATGGGTCTAATAATATAAACATTTAATGAAAGGGCAATGTAGGATAGCATGTCAGGACAGTGGACATAGGTTGGGGAGTAGGAAGAGCCTGTAATGGAACAACTTCAGGGATATCATACTTTATATCAGCAGGAATCTCAATAAGTGCGATGCATGTATCCTAGAATATGACAAAAGATAATAGCGAATAAACAACTTAATAGTAGAGTCCATATGAAATGTCTGAAGGGAAAAGTGACGACGACTGGTTGAACTCTATAGCTCTGAATAGACGTCGAACTGGACAATATTCCATGGTACAATGTACATGAGTTTGTATAGAATCCTTAATAAAAAAAAACAGCAGTTAAACATCAAAATGTTTTACCAATATGATACAATGACTGACATTTCATTAAAAAAAATCAACAGTATTAGTAATACCATCAACAGCATTGTAACGCAAAATTAAATGCATAATGGGTGTGTGCGTGGTTAATTGCAATAGCATAAGTGAAGATATCGTATGTTGCAAGGGGTGCGAGTGAGAAGTAGCAACATATGATATGTGAAATGGAATAGGTGTATGAATGTTATGTATCCAATATAATGCAAACGTATTATCAATAACCATTAAAGGAATGTGCACTAGTACCAAAAGCACCGTGCAACTATAAAACATTGTGAACCTTGAGCAATGCTCTACATAATGTATGTGGTAGTGTAGATGATATCTGTGTGAAGAGGAGCGAAGGTCCGTGTAAGGTAATAGTGTACGTGGTAAATGATGTGTATATACTAAGTCTATGTGGCTTTCAAAAGTAGTGATAGTGTGTGACATGAAAAAAATACATCTCTGTTCTTATCCATAATACATAACACATAGAAAAAATAATGTCGCACAAACATATCAGTACATTGAGTAGCATCATGCAACTCAAAAATAACAAAATCTGAAGAAAAAAAATTACAATTTGTGTAATAATACCTGGTACAAAAAAAAGTGTTGTTTACAATTGTGAGGCTGGCATTAAAAATGATAGATGAGCTGTTGATTTGCAGCTATAGTCCACACTTGTAAAGTGAGACTATTAATATTCACTTCTGTGAACGTTCCAAATAAAAAAAGTTGGAGAGCCTGTCCTACAAAAGGAACGATAGCTCTGCGCTATCTATGTACATCACATAGAACCTGAAATCTAGTTTGCAATACGGTGAGAGTCTGTCGTAACCGTATTAACTCTCTGTGTGACATGGCCAAAACAAAAAAATCAACGCGTAAGGAATAATATACCATCTACTATAAAGGTGCATAGTTGCAGTAATATACTATTCAATCTTAACAAAAGAATGTAATATGTCTTGTAACTCTGTTCTTCATGGTTGCTGGGAGGCGACTAAAGTAATAGTCCATGTGGAAGAGGCGTCGGAGACATCTTTGACTTTCTCCAATAATGTTGCATCTCGCCACAGTAGTCGGCTGTACGTCTGAGTGCGGACTATCTCAAACTGCAAGGCTAAGGGAAGAAAGGGACCAACCATTGTCAACCTGTAATTAAAAAAGTATTGCATAAAGTTAGTGCTTGTCAAGAAACATTTGCGCCAGTTCCAACAAGGCAATGTCCTTCGATGACAGTCGCTGATCGTACGTGCGTCCTTTAGGATGGGAAGCAGTTGCTGTGAAATGAGCAACGTGACGACTAGCAGTACATGGTTCAGTACTGTCTTGACGGTTGGAATGTATAGAACGACGCTTCTTGCGAATCTGTACACGAACATGTTCATGTGAGGGACGAATCAACTTTGCTAAAGGGACGGAGTCGTCAGACGATGATGAATAGTGACGTTTAATGGCTGTTCTGGATTGTGTTTCCATGGGAACAATATAGGAATCATCATCAGAGGCTACAAGATGTGTTGTCTGGTCAGGCGTAATGTCTTGCCATGAGTTTTCAATGATGGTTGCCGAAGAATCCGAATGGACAGTTGATGAATGTGGTAGATCAGTAACTGTGGATGGCATCAAACCAGAGTGTTCAACATTTGGAGGTGTATCCTCTGTTCGTGGTTCATTGTCATGGAGTAAACGGTCGTTGCTGTGTTGGATCCGTTGTCGGAGCTCTTGTAAAGGAATGTCATCCTCTTCAGATGAGTTATCTCGTTCGCGTCGATATCGTTCTATCGTATCTCTGACTAACGTGGGGGCAGCTGGTTGTGGTGACATGTCATCAATGCCAGAGGCAAGTGAGGTGGAGGACGAATAATGGCAAAGGGTGGATTTCCTGACAGGTCGTGAGGAGCGAAGTTGTGGAATTTCAACAGGTCGGTGATCATCTAATTTCATTTGAGAAACGTGAGCTTTCATAGTAACATTCTGTCTCTCAAGCCATAGGATATAATCTGTAGGAGCATCTGTTTGAAGACTTTGTAACCATTATCAAGCTTTTCTGCCGCTAACCAATCATCAATAGTCTTGTACGTTTTCTTCTTGATTACACTTCTGTTTTCTTTCTCTTCTGCTTTTTCTCGCTCTTGGTATGTGTTTTGTGCGGGTGGGGTTGACCGATCAGATGATATCTTGTGTTTTGTATGCATCGCTGTCGTTGTGGCAATCTGACTGCTTAGTAGGTGTCTATGCTCTACGCTGGGAGTATTTACCTGTGATGTACACTTGTCGCTTTGCTCTGGTACTTCTGTTTGTATGCCGGTGTGTTTCTTTATTTCTGTCTGGGTAGCAACACTGACCATGTCTCTCTGTATGTTGTCATGTTTTCTAACATGACTTCTCCATGATCTATGCCTATTACTGTCACATTCTGTTGTAACTCTTGATCGGTAGGTTATGTTCTTTCTGTTCTCATATGATCTTACGTGGTTCACGTCTATCTTCCAGCCGTTCTCAGTTTTTATTCGGCATCTTTGGTGGTAGTCTATGTTAATACTATTTATTTCAAATACCTTTCCTTTCTTAATTTGTATCAGAAAATTCCTGACAGCTATTCGATGTTGCCTTCTGTTGAGGCTACTCCAATCTGAGCGTGATCTATGGTTGCTATTGAAACTTGGGAGTGTTCTGTCATACGTGTGTTGTTCGATGTTTAAGCAATTTCCACAATTGTAAGATGTAATTTGATTAACATGGCGAACTGGAGAAGGATGCGAATTCACTGGGGTAGTGTGTCGGTTGTGTCGCTTGTCTTCGTTCCTGTGAAATGAGTCATTTTGGCGTACATTGTGAGAATAAGATGAGCGTTGATGATCGTTGAAGGTTGCATTGTCTCTCCGCCATCTTGGACGATAATGGTCGACTTCCATTGGTTCGGGAAGACAGTCTGATTGCGGTTCTCTGCCGATCCTTTGATGAAATCTTTTCCGAACGTTCTCTTCGTATACAGCCGTTTGAATTGTTTCTGTGATCGACTTCGAGTCTTTTCTCAATAGGTGGAGTTTCAAATTGTCTGCCCACAAACCATCAATAAATATGCCTACTAAGTGTCGCTCTAATTCTTCCGTGGGGATGGAACCTCCTAAAAAAGCATCTTCGGCTAGGTTAAGCAACCGGTCTCCGAACATTTGTACTGGCTCATGACGTTCTTGCTTTATCTTCCTTAAAAGCGTCCAAGCATGCTGACAGTCTGTGATGTTTGAATATCGACTTACCAATTCCTTGCGAAGGCTCTCGAACGTTTCCTGTGGGAAAGCTTTACTGCGACGACGTAGAAAGTCTGTAACCAACCCATCAGAAGATAAAAAGGCAATTCGCTTGCGGTCGGAATCAGTAGCTGTGTCATCAACATCATCAACACCCATTTGCGGAATAGTGCGGGGTCTCCAGAAAATGGTGTAACAATCGATCTAATTGAATGGAACTTATCATAGTGATCTACCTGATGAAGCGATTCTGTGATCTGCATCAGTGCCTGCATTGTCGGTTCTAATTCATTAGGCAACGCTATATTTTGAGGTTGTATACCCTGTTGCTGTTGATTTTGTGACAGATGTGGCTGTAACATTTGCTGTGTGTGCATTTGTTGTTGAGCCAGGGCCTCATGAGCACTTTGAAGATCCATGATAATTATTGCTTACAAAGTACGATCACAATGACAAGGGCGTGAGCTGGTCACGAGGCACCAAATAATAATATGTTCCAGGGAGGCGACTGGTCGAGGCACCAAATAAAAGTATGTCGCCACTGGGAACGGGACCAACTAAATCTATGTGACGGTGGATCCTGGTCACGGCACGAAATAAATTTATGTGACCGTGGTGACTATCTAGCAAAGTTATATGACAAATCTTAACCCCAGGTAGACGTTTCGTCACAGGTGGTTTATATTTTATCCTGATCTCATTGATATTGTATTTCCCAGTGATCGTGGGGTTTACAAGTTTGCTTTTAGATCTTGTGGGTGGCAGCTGGCGACTGCCAGAGGTAGAGTTACCCAAATGAATGTTGGTTCGAGCCCAGGTCCTTACTACTCACGTAAGTTGTCAGTGATCATTTGTATCTCATATCTCCCTAGTGCTTCCATACATGAGTAAGGGACAACAATAAATCATGGAAAATGGTTTATAAATGGACTAAAAGGCAATGCTCATTACACATCTCCATAATCTGGCTATCAGTGGCCAGAACGCCTGTGGGTTACATGAAGCATGAGCTCTCTGCAAAAACAAGACATCAACATAACAACATGTCTGCTTGACTCTGCTAAAATCTCGATAGGCTTTTGCCTTGAGTCACCATATACATTTCATAGCACTATGAAACTATGTTTTCTACTGCACCTATTTTAGTGTTACCTACTAAAGATAAGACATTTGTTCTTCGTAGTGACGCTTCATCCACAGGGATTGGAGCGGCACTAATGCAAGAGTACTCTGGAACTCTGCATCCTGTGATGTATATTTCTCGAAAACTAAATGCCGCAGAGAAGAATTACTCGGTCCTAGACCGTGAATTATTGGCTATGGTTTGGTCAATTCTTAAACTTCAAAGATTTCTTCTTGGCGCGCATTTCATTGTGGAAACTGACCAGAAAGCTCTTACAGCTATTCAAAGTAAAAATCTGAAGAGCGCGAGATCAACGCGATACGCGATTGCTCTTCAGCCTTTTCATTTTTCGGTACGAGCTATTCGTGGCTCAGAAAATGTGATGGCAGACATTTTGTCTAGATGCCCACATGATTCCACCTAACGGTTAGATCCTGAGATTGCTAACAGGTCTAACTCTATTACAGTTTTTTTTCTCTCTATATTAAAATATGTACACATATGTAATATATGATATATTGATTGTATCACTACTTAGCGGTTCATTGATATATATTCACCGCCGGGTCTTTTTAATGTTTTCTTCTGTGGTAATCATGAACTTAAGATATCTAATATGAAATTATTGGATAAACTATTGTATAAATTGTGGCATTGCCAGTAGTGTAGTAGGCGTTGGTGACACCTCTCTGGAAATATTTATACTTAGAGAAATACTTTCTCTGAGATCTTGAGATATATTCTCACTTGTCGTTTCATATGACGACGTAGCCTCACATTAGGCGTTATATTTGTTTGGAATGCTTATCATCTGCGCATTGTTATTCGTGCGTTGTGAGCCGATTGTATGTTGCTCTTAGATGTATTTTTTTTTTAAATGTTCCATTTTTTTCCCGGGTGGTGTGGTAATCTGTTGCGCACATATTCTTTTGTATGGAATTTTGCGACGCACGGATTACTGTAGGTAGGAACGTAGGAAACAGTATGACTATTTGATATGAAAAGAATTGCTCTCTCGGTCAAAGTTAGACTACCCATGATTAATTTATACTTTTGTTGTATGGGTGATCTCTCTTGAATATCGATCTAGCGTATGAATGCTAGGTCTATGTCATTTCTCATTTGTTATGGCCAGAAAACAAATTGGTCTTGCTAATAATGTTTATGGCCCGGACATATATGTATTCCGTGTCTATTTAAGAAGATTCGGTCTTATATCGTATATTTTTGTATTTTTATGTCGGCCTATTTCTTGGTCTGACGCTTAGGGGTGAATAGGCTTTTCTACGCATGCGTCGAGAGTGTGGACGAAAACTGCCTGATGTCATGGCGGTGTGTTTCTGGGCTGGTCCTTTAGGAATGTTGAAAAGTGATCTCTGTGAATGATTTTTAGGAAGGAGATAGTGTCTCTGCAAGATCATATGGTCAGAGATTCTCCTAATGTTCTATATTGTGTTTATTCCTAAATCAAGGTAATACCAGACCCTTTGTTTTGACGAACTCTGTTTTGCTAGGCCTAGATAGCAAGCTTATCTTCGTACAGCTAGGATTGTTTGAATGCTGATGAAGATGACAGGTTATCCAACAGCTCTAAGGTATTTTCATCAAGCAACCTTATAGATTTCAGAACTGGATCGAAACCCATTGAGAACATTTATGTTCAGATTTTGAATTAATTGCGGCTCATCATTTATCCTCCTGGGTGAGTGAAACTCAAGGAGGTAGTCATTTTGAATTCCCGTTACCACAACGGATCATTGTCAAGAGAACAGAAAACAACTCTTATTATCGGACGATGATGCAGAGGGCTTCCTATTATGGAAAACCCATTACTGTGGTTGAACATGGTTGCTATGAACTTTCGATGAATGTACAACTTAAGAAAACTTAGCCAATAAAAGGTTCGATCAGTGAACCATTATTGATGTTTACATATTCATTTTCACTGACGCGTTCAGTCAGCTGAAGTATGAGGCGATAGCCCACCAGTACAGTGAATGCTTGACTTATATCGCCCATTGTATTTATATGCTACATGAAATATGTCTGATGTTGCCACCTAATATTCAAGTACCTAATGATTTACTGTGTCAACATGTAATTATGACTGTATCCGTGCTGTCGGAACGTGTGTCACCTTATTAAACATATGAAATGGTCAACAGCAGTTCAAACATCATTGACTTGCATACGAGTGTATGAATGTACCATTACTAAGTTGTCAACTTCACCGAACAGTCCATCATTCGCGTAACTGACACTTTACACCTTCACTCTATGTCAACATGACCTGTAGATTCAACGCTGTGTAAGGTTGGGAAGTTGACCAGTATAACCACATAACTTACATTGGTCAGTAACGTCCAGTGATAAGCATCAAACAGTAACGACATCTTCACAGACTAATAATTCTAATAGGAAAATGTTTGTCATACAAACCGGGTGAACACATCCCACAAAACTAGAAAAACTCTGTCTCCTTGAATAACATACTTGGGAAAGAACATTTAATCTTTCCGTGGTCAGATACTTTCTTGACCAGAGGTTAACTACACCACCTTTTAATAAAAAACACGGGGCCGCACTAAGGCTCAAACACGTCTCTCTCACTTAACAGTGAAGTCCGTGACTGACCTGTGTTCTGACCGCGATGGTAAAAAAAATAGCTATCGACAATCTCATTGGTCACGCTCGACCAGTGAAGTTATCTTACCAACTAATCTTGCTCAAGTTCTTTTACTACTGTTACAAATACAGTTAACGTGTTATCTTGCGTTAAACACAGGCCCTCCGGTGACAGCTATTTGAATCCCCGTAAAGCTTTTCCACTAAAGGAGCTGGCGTCGGCCATATGCACTTTCGCTGTACCACATATAAGGGGCAACTTTGAAGCAGATGTTCAGCAGTCATGTTATCAGTGCCACAGTTACACTGATCCGTAGTTCCTATCTTTAGCATGTTGAATAGATGGTATCTCAATCTGTTGTGGCCAGTACGGAGTCTGAAGATTACCACTTGTTCTCTTCTGTGTAGCTGGTAGTAAGCATCATTCTGTGTGTGCCCTGGATGTTCAACATTCCATTTGTATCTGATTCTGATAAAATTCTTTGCCTCCTCTTTAGTTACGATCGTGGAGCCCATATTTTCACTATTAGATCTTAATAGTTCTACCAAATCTTCACTTTCCGTTTTATGCACTATTTTGACTTAATCATCGCAAATCTGTCGTGTCATTAATAATTCAATTATGTAATTACAAGGTATGGTAATCAAAGTTGACTTCGAATACGCTGCCCGTACTTTGTGCCACCCGCGTTTATAAGTTCAACGCAGAACTAATGATCACACAACATGTGCTAATTTGATCTAATTCCACAAAGTTTACGAGAAAGTAGTTTCCTAGAGCTCTAGGTGCTTCAACCACAGCTGGGATAATAGAAGACTGACATACACATTTTCTCGTTTTAAAATGATTGAAATTAGACCCTAATAAACTCGTGACGTTATTGACACGTCAGTCAAGTTACAGTTCTAGACATTATTTGTCCAGGTGTATAAATGTGTCACTAATTAGCACCTTATTTATCTATCACTCAAAATATATAATAACATTAAGGTATTTCTTCCTGAGGTTTTTCAACGTGAGAAGAACTTGACAATTGGCATTTTCCAGAACGCATCCGACGTTTTCCTTTTACTGCTGGTAGTAATTTCATTTATTTGTCATGTATTCAGTTTACTCTTACTTTCGTATCTCTTTTTGTGTTCGTTTGCCGTTGATGAAGACCTTGTGGTCCTAAAGTATGTTATATAGTTAATCTATGTCCTAGTACATAGTATGACCTATTTTCATTTACCTACCGACATTGATAATATAACATTTCGGTCATGATTCTCGTCCAATAATAATCTTCGAAAAGCGTCTTCAGTTGTTTATACCCCCTCTGATATTAGAGAATGGCACGCAGTTGATTTGTAGAACTGATAAGAAAAATGATTATGAAAATAAAGATACTGATTATGAGGTCTTTGCAAATTATTCTAACAATAAAAATTTGAATAATTAATTTGACAATGAGCACGCAGTAGTAGAACATAATGACCCATACAAGTTTATCAACACGGAATGAGGTAATAAATACTCTATGCTCCAAGACGTCTACCGTTTCCATCGTCGCATGCGTCTTCAGTATTACCATAGGAATGGTAATGATTCTCAGCCAGACGGGGACATCTTTCGTCATTTTAATAAACCTAAGTCAGACTGGACTCCGGCTCCAGGTGCCTCTGCTGCTCTTGATTTATATATTGCCAACACTTTGCATGACATTAATCAACTTTCTCTACCCCGTCTACGTCGATCTAACCTAACTACTTCTGAGTGGCGGTCCTTGTCATCCCTTAAAAAGCGGGATGACATTATCATCAAACCTGCTAAAGGTGGTGCGGTGGTAATTTGGCGAAAGGACTTGTACATTCAAGAAGGAGTCTCACAGCTCGGCAACTCCACCTTTTACTCACCCAGTTCTGGGGATGCCACAGTCCGCCATAATCTTACTGTTCATGCTACTATTCGTGACCTCATCCAAGATAACCTCCTTCCTTCTAGTGCCATGTCTCTCCATATTCTTGATAGTAGTCTAGGTAAACCTTCCTTCTACATGCTTCCTAAGGTTCATAAAATTGACAATCCGGGTCGACCTATTGTTTCAGCCTGCTCTTGTCCCACTGAACATATCTCTGATTTCCTGGATAGTATTTTGCAACCATTAGTGGCCAATCTACCTTCCTATCTTAAGGACACCACCCATGCTATCACTACTTTTGATTCCATCCCATTCACACCTGACCACACTTACCGTCTTTTCCTTCTGGATGTTTGTTCGCTTTATACTTCCATTCCACACTCTGATGGCCTTAAAGCACTACAATTTTTTCTCGACAGACGCACTGACCTTACTTTTAGCACCGGCACTCTTCTTCGCCTTGCGGAATTGGTCCTCACTCTCAACTCTTTTGAATTCAATGGCCAGTTCTTTAATCAAATTAGTGGCGTTGCTATGGGCACCAAAATGGGCCCGAGTTATGCCTGCCTCTTCATGGGTCACTTTGAATATTTGGTGCTTCAAAGTTACGATGGACCATTACCTGAGTTTTACCGTCGCTATATCGACGATGGTATTGGTGTCACAGACATGTCTGAAGCTAACCTCGAAGATTCATTGACTATGTTGGCAATTTCCATCCTGCAATCAAATTCACTTCTCAGATTTCTACCACTTCAGTTAACTTCCTTGACCTCACTGTCAATATTACTCCTACTGGCCTTACCACCTCTGTCTTTTATAAACCTACTGATGCCCATGGTTTCCTTCTTTACACCTCTTCTCACCCTCCCAGCTGTAAAAATTCCATTCCCTACTCTCAACTTCTACGCTTACGTCGGATATGTCACGATGAAGATGATTTCCGTGAACGAGCTCAAGAAATGCTCGAGTTTTTTCGCCGACGTCACTATCCTGAAAGAGTCTTATCTGATGCCCTTAATCGCATTAGTCCCGTTACTCGCCAGGTTGCACTCACTGCTAAACCTACTACCACATCTGACAGACTCAAACTTGTCTTAACTTTCCACCCTCACTGTTTGGCAGTGAAAAAAATTCTGTTCCGTCATCTGCCTATTCTCCACTCTGATCCTAATACTAGAGAGTTGTTTCGTGATACCCCTTTGTTGGCATATCGTAGGGATAAGAATTTTAGGGATATTCTTGTGCATAGTCGCTTGAGACAAACTAGTCCTTCTCACTTTGGTACTAAACCGTGCCAACGCCATATGTAAGACCTGTCCTTTTGTACTCCAAACGCAGTCAGTCTCCTTTCCGAACGGTAAATTTGCCATTGGGGAGTCTTTCACGTGCGAATCCAGAAACCTGATTTATGCTATCATCTGCAAGAGGTGTGACATGACCTATATTGGTGAGACTGGCAGACGTTTGGCAGACAGGTTTCGTGAACACTTGAATGACATCCATCATGGCAAACCAGTGGCCCTTCACTTCAACAGCCCTGACCATTCGGGTAACTCTGACATTCATGTCACTGCCCTCCGTTCATGTATCGGCGACGACCGAACTCGCTTTTCGTTGGAGAATCGCCTCATTTTTCAAATGGGCGTTTTAGCTCCTGCTGGGATGAATGTCCAGCATCATTTTGCATAATTCTGGTGGCTTCTGTCGTTATTTTCCTATCTATCCTTGTTTTTGCTTGGGTTCGTCTCGTTTCCGCATTTCCTGTTCTTAGCCGTCACTAGCTCCTACGTCACTTCCACATGACGCCTTAGTTTTTCAGCCATTTTGAATGTTCCCTTCCTCGACACAGCTAAGTGATTTTTCATGCATTTTATTAGTGTTATTCATTCCTGTCTTCGTTTCGTTGATTATTTACTTTCTTGTTTCGACATGTCTTTCTGGTTTCACGATTTTCTCGCATTATTACTGTTATCGTTTCGCTCATCACTGTGGTTTCATCTGCTTGTATCGCTCATTTGACGTTTTCCTCATCATCACAGATCTTTTTAGTACCTATATGTAGTTCTTGTCCTTGTCACCTGTTCGTAACTGTGGCTGACGAAGGGTAAAACCCGAAACGTCCCTTGTCTCATGTGTACCGTTTACTTGTAAAACTGATTTCATACCATATTATTTTTTAATTTATATATAATGAGGTAATAGCATCCGGGCAGAATTATTACGGAGATATTACTTGAGATAAAAGTAAGAAGTTATTTGTAATCACTGACGACAATGGTACGAAAATCTCACTTTCAAATTTGGAAGACATAACCTTTACGTTAAAGCACAGAAATTTCCTAGTGGAAATATGTTGAATTACCCCACCAAAACACACAGGTTTTGAAACGATTGAAGGACATTAGAAACATAGGAAGAACAAAATTCCTGATTGGACCCTCGTTAATCGTAACAAAGTACTGCGAGGGAGAGAAGTGTAATATAACCTGACACTTTAATCAGTTTAGAACACTGTGAAAATTCATCTCGCGCCAAGAAGACAACCAGACCTTGCAAGAGTTAAGAAAAGCAACAAACTTAATTTACCAGACCGGACCTTGTTTGAGCCTTCTGAGGACTTAAAAGCCCAGGAAAACTCTATCATTATTAGCATGGAAAACCGGAATCTGAAGGAACCGTAACACAGTCAAAGTGGGAACTTATTGATAAAATAACAACGCCCCAGACAACTTAAAGCTGCCTTAAACTATTTCTCTGAGCCAGCAGTCTGAGAGCCTAAAGATTGGAGTAGGTTGTGCATTTTAAATTCTATATTTTGCATTATTAACATGTGAACTAATATGTAAGTATTGACATGTGAAAAGTAATATGTGAAAATTGCTAGTGGACATACACATCAAAGTAATTTGAGGCTGGCAGAATCAGCATATAGAATGATGATTTCATGAACCACCACTGCCAGGGCTGGTGACTGCTTTATTCTGAATTTCTTACAGAGAACCAAAAGCACGGGTAGTCCCTAGTTCCATATAGAGCAGGGAGTGAATGATGAAAGAAATGATGTATATAAACTATATTATTAACATTTTCAACCAGTGTAGACATAAAGTAAGAATATTCAATCTAAATTATTAACATTTATAAACCTGGTAGATGTAAAGGGAAACATTCAATTTATGTTATTAACCTTTTCAGCCAATGTAAAGGTAAATATAAATCTGTTCAATTTAAATGTAAAGAAAGTTTTCCGCTCTATAGGATTAATATTAATTCTCATCGAGAGTAAAGTTCTGAGATAGATGGGCTGGACCTCACTCTGTAGACAATTAATACTAATTAACATAAATAACATATAAACCCACCACAGGTAGACACATTTGAAGACCTACATTAGTTACTCTTGAGTTTTGGCCACTGTTAGACCACTACCGCAGAGCTAAGGGGAGGCAACCCGGACACATGTACAGGAAAATTAACTTCTTTACTGTTATCCCACCTAACCAACCTATGACCTCGTTATAAGACTGCAATGTCTCGTTCGTAAACCAGACACAGACTTAAGAGACCTATTCTCAAGAGTGGCTCTAGGGTTTGGGAAGGGGGGGGGGATATACAAATGGACAGATAAATACTTGAGCAGGGACTGTGAAGAAACATTGTAGCGATACCTTACTATTAGAATGTAGCGTGACATCACGGAGACGAACAAGTATGATGAAATTAACACCATGGAGACGAACAAATACGATCATCGTGACATCACGGAGACGAACAAATACGATCAGCGTGACATCACGGAGACGAACAAGTATGATGAAATTAACACCATGGAGACGAACAAATACGATCATCGTGACATCACGGAGACGAACAAATACGATCAGCGTGACATCACGGAGACGAACAAGTATGATGAAATTAACACCATGGAGACGAACAAATACGATCAGTGTGACATCACGGAGACGAACAAATACGATCAGCGTGACATCACGGAGACGAACAAATACGATCAGTGTGACATCACGGAGACGAACAAATACGATCAGCGTGACATCACGGAGACGAACAAATACGGTGAAATTGACACCATGGAGACGAACAAATACGATGAAATTGACAGCACGGAGACGAACAAATACGATCAGCGTGACATCACAGAGACGAACAAATACGATCAGTGTGACATCACGAGTCTTGACGTATGGATGCGAGTCATGGGCAATGACTACAACCCACAAAAGCCAGATCCAAACCTCAGAAATGAGGTATCTGAGGAAGGTGGTTGAAGTAACAAGAAGATACATGGTCCGCAACCAGACGATACGTCAAGGCCTAAAAACCCAACCCCTGCAGACCCAAGTAGAACAGTCCCAGCTGAGATGGTTTGGCCATGTCTGCGGAATGGGAGAAGATCGGCTACCATGACAAGCATGGGAAACTAAGAGCCAGGAATCCAGACCTCCAGGACGACCCAGAGTCCGCTGGGAAGACAACATTGGACAATCTTTGAAGGACCGAGGACAAGAATGGAACCAAGCCAGGAGGAAGACAGCCGATAGAATAGTATGGCGCTCTCTCTTTTACAAAACTCTACACTTTACGGTAGAAGAGGAACGAATAAGTAAGTAAGTGACATCACGGAGACGAACAGATACGATGAAAGTGGCATCAAGGAGACGTACAACTACAATGACATTTACATCTAAAAGACGAACAACTACAATCAAGAATTATGTTCAACATATTGCTACTATGAAGACGGTAGACAATTAAATCATTACTTTTAAATTCGAAATTCCAACAACAACAAAATAAATGATTAAATTAATACCATGTCACCACAATAAAAAGTAACAAAATATTATCCACCGCCACTCGTTTTCTCTGCTCCTTCCTTTTTAAGACCGTTATTAGTTTTCCGTCGAGTGCCGGTGGCATATCTCACTGGGATTTACCAGAGTGACTTCAGCTACTTCCACTAACAGCCCAAATTACTTGTTACATGTTTTATGTAGTTAGATTAATTCTCACTTTCTTATCTCCACGGCTTTCGTTCTTTTGTCCCTAACGAAGACCTTGTGATAATAACCTATGCATTCTTTGTCTGTTGTACTATTTAAACCTACACTACAATATTTTTTTCTGTTCACCCCACGGTTTACTGTTTAGCAGTCCTTTTCATTTTCTTACGTCATTATATACGAAGTATTTGTGTGTGCCAGTTTGGATTGGTTCAAGAAATGATTTTAACTAGCTTTAGTAAAATAGTGAAATATCACCGAAATATCCCTGCTTGAAACAAACAAAAAAGCAAACGAGCAAATTTGAAAGAAAAAAAAAATAAACTAACTAAAAACAGAAAAACAAAAGCATGGTTTTTATCTGTGCGCGACGAGGACTGTAAATGTTAAATTTGTTATATAGAAAGGAAAAGGACCATCGAACGTAATACCAGCAGGAATGGACGAATGAGAGGACGCATCCGGTGTGTATACAATTAGCATTCATAACCTTCATAACCTTTTGCCAAAGTCATCTTAATGCGACTACACAAGTTAGCTGAGCGCATATATCCAGAGTCACAGTGTGGATTCCGAGCTGGCAGATCAACAACAGACATGATCTTCTCTCTCCGCCAGCTTCAGGAAAAATCAAGAGAGCAGAAAAGACCATTATATATCGCCTTTATAGACCTCACAAAAGCATTCGACCTGGTTAGTAGGGATGGACTCTTTAAAATCCTCCTGAAAATAGGCTGCCCTTCTAAAATGCTGGAAATGATAAAGTCATTCCATGACGGCATGAAGGGAACAGTCCAATATGCTGGAAACATGTCACAGCCCTTTGATATACAAAATGGCGTTAAACAAGGCTGTGTTCTGGCTCCGACCCTCTTCGGAATCTTCTTTGCCTTACTCTTGAAACATGCATTCAGAGATGCAACTGAAGGAATATGCCTTCACACTAGGTCAGATGGCCGGCTGTTTAATCTTTCAAGGCTGAAGGCAAAAACAAAAATCAGAAGGGTCACTATAAGAGACTTGTTGTTCGCTGATGATGCTGCAGTCGTCACTCAAAGCCAACAGGAGCTTCAGAGCTTGATGAATCGCTTCACTAAAGCATGCAAGGACTTTGGCCTCACAATAAGTCTAAAGAAAACGAATGTGCTGAGTCAGGATGTGGGTGCTGCACCAGTTATCACTATCGATAACTATGAATTGGCAGTGGTGCACCACTTCACATACCTAGGGTCTACCATCAATGACAAACTCTCACTGGATACAGAAATCGACAGCCGCATTGGCAAAGCTGCAGCTACCTTTGCCCGCCTCACATCGCGTGTTTGGGGAAACTCTAAACTCACAATGAAGACCAAAGCTGCGGTATATAATGCCTGCGTCACCAGCACACTCCTATATGGCAGCGAGACCTGGACGACCTATGCTAAGCAAGAAAGAAGGCTCAATACCTTCCATTTGCGGTGTCTACGCTTCATCCTCGGCATCTCGTGGAAAGATAAAGTGACAAATGTCGAGGTGTTGTCACGTGCTGGCCTTCAAAGTATGTATACGCTTCTTAGACAGCGCAGACTTCGCTGGCTTGGCCATGTTCGCCGCATGGATGATGGTCGCATCCCAAAAGATATCTTCTACGGACAATTAGCAGATGGCAAGAGAACAGTTGGGCGACCACAGCTGAGGTTCAAAGATGTGTGCAAGAGAGATATGAGGGCACTGGACATGGATCCAGCAACATGGGAGGATAAAGCTGCCGATCGCACTAAGTGGCGATGCTATTTACGGCGCCACCTCAGATTGGGCGAAGAGAGGCTCACACAAGAAGCAGAGGTGAGGAGAAAACGTCGAAAGGAGCACCAGGAAAATAAGCAGCTGAGGGCTGTCACCTCAGGGGCGCATTCCCATAGTCAGTTATGACTGAAGGGGCTATTATTATTATTATAACCTTCGACATTTGCTGAGAGAGATTGAGCACTTATGGGTTTGCCCAGAGTGCAGTGACGTCGATTCTGATCAACAACATCAAACTATCTTTGTAAGTGTATTTCACGACACACCCAGATTGTACCTTCTCCTGCCAGATTTTTGGGTAACAATCAGCAGTTAGCTCTGAACACATAATTTGTTTACGTCATTCCTGTATTTATCCTAACAGACACCACGTGACACACCTATTGGTTGGGATTTAATCATGACAATCATCGGAATTTTCGACTTAATCCGTTTATTTTTTTTACACCAGCAGGCAGACATTGTCTTAAAAGCAGTCACTGACTAGGCTACCAAACTATAGCATTATGTAACCACATATTACATGTAGTGTATTGACCTGCCTTCCGGCTATCACGATGCCACGTGTCGGTAGCAAATAATTCCAGGTTTTGTTCCTTTTTTCTTTAAGCTAAGCAAAAATCACAGTAGACAATAACTGACTCGTTGCCTTCATAAATATATCTACATGTCTGCCATTACACAGGAACAAATTAATAAAAATGAAGTGAGAATTGTCAGTTAAAATCTCTTGCCTTGCGCCAATTTGTCTTTGTTTAGTGACTCATAAAACACAGTTCCACCATAAATGCCAAAGTTTAAGCAAGTGTAGCAAGTCCAGTTTTATTTAAATCATTTCAAATATTACATCCATCTCAACGCTATATTTTCCATAGCTAACATCTTAGTCCCATTTGTTAGAATCAATTCGTTCAGGGAACACAATTAAATCCACGTTTTAACAAATCTACAAGTTGTATCAGTGCTCACAAATTGATTTCTTATCAGACTGCGTTAAAGAAGCTTTAGCAAATATCATCTTTTATATTTTGGCAATAACTCCACAAATAATTGGCAGCTGTTTAATATTCAATCACATCCGTGTTTTTATCGTACATGTTTCTCTTGCGCTGCTTGCGGAGCATGAAGTCACTATTGTAGCTGGTCCCCGTGCAGGAAGCCTGCACAAAGCCTGCACGTGCTCTTGCAGTGGTCGTTTTTGACAGGCAATTTGTTTTACATAAATGAGGTTGCCAACCTCATGCAGAATATGTGTACATGCAGCCGCTGTGTACATGCAGCCACTGTGTACATGCAGCCACTGTGTACATGCAGCCACTGTGTACATGTAGCCGCTGTGTACATGCATCCGCTGTGTACATGCATCCGATGTGTACATGTAGCCGCTGTGTACATGCATCCGCTGTGTACATGCATCCGATGTGTACATGTAGCCGCTGTGTACATGTAGCCGCTGTGTACGACATGTCTAGGGAGCTGTAGTAATGTTCTTCCTTCCAAGAACTATACGGGGCATATTACAGTCAGCTAGAATATAAATAACGTCAGGTAAACTAAAATTAAACTCTGCTCGCGCCTTGGCAAATACCAGGATGACAACAGATAATTTTCAAAGCCAAACGCAGACTGCAATCACTTTCTGGCGTGCGCGCCACACACATACACACACATACATATCCGCAAGCGCGTGAATTCATTCATCCGTTTCATTGTATGCTCCTTACTCAGCATTTAACCACTACTACAGCTGCCTCCCCCCGCTTCCTTGTCCAGTCATGTTGCGTCAGCCCGTGCTCGTGCAGCGGTAGCTTCAGTAGCAATTAGTTTTACATGTTGAGCTTGTCAGCCCCTTGCACATCTCCCATTAACCGCCTCTGACGATGTGTCTAATGAGGCACAAGTCTTTTTCTCTCTTTGTCTCCCAAGAGGGCCCCAGGAATTATACAGGCCGATCGCGCGAATATGGCAAGAAACGTACGGATCACTTGTGTTGAAGCAACGAAACAAGACATTCTGACATCAGACGTCATCATTTCATTGCTTTAACGTTACTTCACAAACTTCTTCTTCTATTGTTTCTTCTCTTTTTCAGCTACTGTGCCACCTGGCGTAGATGATCATGTCTTTCCACAATTTCCTGTCCCTGGTGAGGTTTAACAATTCTTCTTTCCATGCCACGAGTGTCAAACTATTCAGTATTTTCTCTCTTTGTCCTCGTCTAACTAATGTTGTTTCAATCGTTCCTGTTGTCATAATAAATGTCAGTTGTGTCTTCTCATAACATGCCCACAGAAACTTGATTGCTTCCTTCTAGTGTCAGTAATAAGATTTCCCTTGACCACTTGGCTTCTTTCAGGACATCCTCATTACTCCGTTTAGCTTCCATGGTATGTAGAAAGGCATCTCTGTGGCCTCCAGAGATTTTCCTTCTTGTCTACTAATTTCCGTGATTCACGTCCATATGTCAGGATTGGCTTTATGTAACGAGCCGAAGAACTGTCTTTTCTACTCCCACGTACTTGAATCTGTTGAGGTGTTCTAAAACTGTCCCATTTACTTTTATGGTGCATTGTCGAGAATTCATTATCTAGGCCAGCGGTGGCCAAACTACGGCCCGCGGGCCAGATCCGGCCCGCCAACCAGTTTTGACTGGCCCGCCAACCTGTTTTGGCTGGCCTCTTATTGTTGATTGAAGCCACACTCTTCACAATGAAATAACACACAAATGTATGTTTGAAATAAATAATTACATGTCATATTACAAATCACAAAACAAATTAAAACAACAGGTTCATTAAATTTTTTTTTACAGTAATTTCAGTTCGAAGACTGGTATACATGTCTTGGCAGATGTGCAGTACAGTAGTTTGCCGTTGCTTTCTGTACGTGGTTCATTATATATGTAAAACTAAATATCAGAACGTAATTTTTTAAGGATTTTAGAGGTCTGGCCCTCGGGTGTTACCCTTTACCATAATCTGGCCCTCGGCCAACCCTAGCTTGGCCACCACTGATCTAGGCCAATCTAGGAGATTACTCTTACTTCTGTCTTTTTGCTTTTTAGGCCGAGGCCTATATTTTCAGTTTCTCCCATTGTTGTATCAATCATTTACTGTAACTCTTTCCACTTGTTGCTATAAGACTGGGTCATCAAAAGATCTTAAGTTTTTAATTTTATTTTCACCAACTAATATTCTTGATATATCCAATATGGATCTCGCTATATATCCACTTTACAATATTAAACAGATCAGGTGACAGCACACATCCCTGCCTAACACACTGCTTTGTCTCCTAAAACATTTCCTACTGGCTGCTAATTCTTATAGCTGCCATGCATTTCCAGTAAATATTCCGTATTATTCACACAGTTTTGCCTGTTTTCTGCTTTCTAAAATTGTAATAATCTGCTCATGTTTCACCTTGTTAGATGCCTTAGTGTCGTCTAGAAAATACAAGTACAGACCTGGTTTTACTTGTCATTATACTGTGTTATTCTTGTGAAGTTACTTCAGTCATGAATCGAAGCAACGTCATAAGAAAAACACCTAGTATAATGTTACAGACTGCATGGAGTAGATTTAAAATCTGTGTTGTTAGTTTCATGAAGGACACCACACAAAGACAACACAAAGTATATTCCATGTTTATCTGTAATTCATTCTTTGAGCACTTTGGAGCACGAACGGACTGATACTTTGGAGCAGAAGGATTTCCACAGAAAATGGAAGACTTGACAGACGTTCAAACAAGATGTAAAAAATTCAGTGCAGTGACTTACCAACTGTCACCCCTACTCAAACATCTAACTATCAGTATCAAAACTAAAAGATGAACGATAAATAACATTTCTTTTACCAGCTCTTTGATATCATTGTCAAACATGAAAATCACATCATGAGAGATCAAATGTTTAAGAATGTTACCATGAGAGACAAAATGAGAAATTATGACATCACAAAACTTCTAACTATATCCTGTATTAAGTATATAGAGAGACAGAAATTACATTGATATGGCCATCTCATGAGAATGGAGCCCGATCAACAACCACTACGCGCATACAAAAGTAGAAGATCGGGTTTTAGGGTACGAATGTGACCAGGAGGCAGATGGATAGAAAATATCCCAGAAATCCAACATCAGCACGGATTCAGTTCTCCTCGTCTTTTATCATCTTCTTCCTCTATCTTCTTCATCTTTCATCATCATCTTCGTCTCTTAGCACTCTTTCTAATTCGTCTACTCCTCTTTCACCATCTTCTTTTTCTCTTTCCCATCCTACTCTTTCTTCTCCTCCCTTACTTTCCTCCTCATCTTCCCACTTTTATTTTTCTACTTCCTCACATACTCCTTATCTTTCTCCTCATTGTCATTCTTATTACTCGTCTACGTCTCCTCCTCATTCTTCTCTTTCCCTTTCTCTTCCTCCTCCTCTTTCTCCTACTTCTCGTCTGCCTTCTTCTTCTGCTCATTCTTCTTGTTCTTCATTCTTCTACTCTCTCCTTTTCTCCTTTATTTTTCCTCCTTTTTCATATTCTCCTTCGTTATCTTCGTCTCCGCCTTATACACTTAACCAAACACGCGTTCTTCTACACGTGTTCTCATTTGTTATCTTTTTCTACAATATTTTCTCTGTATTCATCTGTCATCAAGTGGCTACGAATAATTAATTGCCATCATATTGACTTCTGCAGTAGTTTTATTGTGTTGGTTGCCCATCTATATTGCTTATCATTATTTGTCGTCTCATTACTCCAGTTTTCCCGTTGTAGACGGATAAGAAGTGTATTACCTCGGTTACTCATGTGTTGCCAATCACGTACATTTATTTTCAGCCAAAGTTCTTGTCAGCTATCCAAATTAAAGTTGTTTAGTTTTTAAAGACCGCTTTTTTATTTCTTTCAGGAGCACACAGGGCGAGCTATACACATGTGCATGATTGACCATTACAGACTTTGCTGTCGATAACATACTTCAGGCAGATAAACTTTGTTAGAAAAGAAAATCTGAATAGAGAACAAAATACACCATCAAGGGGACAGGTTCTTTGAACAAGCTGTGCAGAAACAAAATACGTCCACGCAACAGACAACACGGAAGTTATACATCGTCTTTAAGCCGGAAATAGGCATTGAGTTGCAGTCCTTATATTCAACATGGCAGACAGTCTATGTCAAGCAGACAACAATGTGACATGTTTTCCGCTGACCTCCATTAGCGTCTTACAAAACAACATGCGCTTTAACTCTTCAGGTAGCTCACAGGAGAAAATTTCTGGCATCAACATTGACATTAGCAACTGGGATAGCCAAATCTCCATCAGGGATTCTCATGCCGTTGTCAGACACGGTAATAATTACGTGGACCCGGACCCGGTGACTGATATCGTCCACTGGACTATCATCTTTATTGTCACGCCCACAATATCTATATTTGGAATTATCGGGAATACCCTCAGCCTAATTGTCCTTGCAAAACATGGATTTACCAAAAGTTCCAATATTTTACTCTTCAGTCTTGCAATTTCTGATATTCTGTTCATGATAGGAATTAACGGGCCCTCAAAACCAATGTACGAATGGGGTGTGGGAGGTTTCCAATATCCTGAAGAGACTGCACGTGTTTTGTATTACCTGTATCAAGTGACTGACAGCTTAAACTGGACATGTTGCCCGACCTCTGTGTTTATCCCCGTTCTTGTGATGATTGAAAGACTGATTGCTGTTTTCTTACCTCTTCGTTTTGCCTCTATCGTAACTGTTCGTCGGACAGTCATTGCCATTGTCGTGCCGCTGATTCTGTCGATCCTCACGCAGGTTTACATCCGGACCTGGTTCACGTTTGCCTATGTCTTTGACAGCGCTACTAATATCTCCATCGGCATTGTGGCCAGAACAGAAGCGTACTGGTCCCAGCGACAGGTTTCTGAAATCCTTAAAATCGTTGACAACGCAATGTTCATTTTGGTTGTTTTTGTTGGTTGTGGGTGTATCGCTATCAGTGTAAAAATGAAGATGGTTGCCAAGAAGCGAATAAAGATGACCAACAATTTCGTTGGACAAAAAACGGGCAAAAAGGACGCAGACTCTTCACGTACAACTAAAATGTTGCTGTGTCTGTGTATTTTCTACACCTTCGCCTGCACACCTGTTGGTTTTCCGGCCATTATTCCGGGGTTTATGGTGTTTCCGGTTTTTGAAGACGAACCGCGTTACCGGTCTGTCGGAGTGTTCGTGTTTCATTTGTATAAGCTTGTTTTCTGCATCAACGCCTCCTGCAACTTCTACATTTACGTGGCGACAAACAAAAAGTTCAGAGATACCTTCTACAGCATCGTCTGCCGTTAAAACATCTATCTGTGCTGAATGGTTAAGTCACTGATACCGAGCGATACTGTTCAAAAAAAGAAACGCAACATTATTGCAGTGGTAATGGACACCAAATTTCAAACTTGTACCAAAATTTTATTTTACGGAATTAATGTTTCAATCTTGGCATGAAGAAACTTTCAGACTTTAACAATGAAATGATGTTCATTAAATTTGGTTTGGACTTTTATTCTTTGCGACTGAGGCCTCCGTTTCAGTAAGGTGTATGGCCTCCTCTGGCCTCTATCAGAGAACGACATCTCCTTGACATGGATCCGATTAGCCGTTGGATCTGTTGTTGTGGGATGGCTGCCCACTCTTCCCGCAGTGCAAGAGACAACTGTCGGAGATTGGCTGGAGCCACGTCTCGCTGGCGGAGTCGTCTGTCGAGTTCATCCCATAAGTGTTCTATGGGGTTCATGTCAGATGACATGGCTGGCCACGGAATGGTCTGGACGTTGTTGTCAGCGAGAAACTGGGTGGTGAGTTGTGCCACATGAGGTCAAGCATTATCCTGCTGAAAAATTGACCCTCGTGCAGCCAGAAGTGGAAGGACGTGAGGACGAAGAGTTTCAGCGACGTATCGTTGGGCATTCAGGCGTCCTTCAATTTGCACCAGGTCACTTCTTCCCATGAAGTTGATCGCCCCCCACATCATTACACCTCCACCACCATGTGGAGGAGCCTCATCAACGCTGTTCTGGGCGTAGCGCTCACGGACTCTGCGGTAAACTCTTTTCCGTCTATCGTGTCGCTGGAGCACAAAAAAATGATTCATCACTAAACCAAACCCGTCTCCAGTCATTCCCAACGGTCCATTGACGATGCTGGTTCGCCCACTGCAGTCGGTTCTGGCGATGCCGGTCCGTAAGAACAGGACCTCTGTAGGGTCTTCTAGCCCAAAGACCAGAGTCGTGCAGCCGGTTCCTGACCGTTTGATCTGAAATTCGACTAGCTGCTGACATTGCCTGGACTGTGGAGGACGCAGATGCAAGTCGATTCCTGAGGTGACGCAGCCGTATGAAGCGGTATTCGGCAGGAGTTGTGACTCTGGGTCTTCCACTGCACGGCCGATCTGCCACTCAGCCAGTTTCTTGAAATCGCCTCAAAAGGCGACTAATGGTGCTTCTAACCACATTAAATTGTCTGGCCACTACACTTTGTGACTGTCCAGTCTGTAAACGTCCAATGATGATGAGTCGTTGTTCTGTAGTGAGATGAGCCATACTTGCGCATTGAATTTTCAACTGAATTTATTCGAGGAGCGTCAATCTTTTATAGGCATTCAATAATATGGTCAGAGAGTTTTGTGTTCAGTAAGTTTCACAGGATTCTCATGAACCTGTCACAAGTTATTGTCAAAAATGTTGTTTTGACCTTGACCTCTTTCATGACCTCACGAATCATGAGGTGAGTACAATTCAGGTAACCACGAGAATTTAATGACCAGGTGGACACAGTCGATAGGTTGACTGATGTCCAATCAGCGAATATCTTTTATAAAAGTAACACCAAAAATGTTGCGTTTCTTTTTTTGAACAGTATATATATATATATATATATATATATATAAAGGCCGAAACGAAAATTAAAAAAAAAATTCTTAAAAGTTGCAAACACAATATTATGTTATCCATAAAATGGGACCCGAAATTAAAAAAATGGAAATCAAAATACGGCTTTCACAATCTATGACGGAAAAGGAATCTCACCCGCAGACTAATTCTTTCATAGGCCATTCTTTCATTTAAAACTTTAACTTGGCGTTGGACATAATTTTAAAACAACCGCTTGTTTCCTTGTTTTCAAAGATGATAAGGTCATGCTATCTGTTTTCGGTTTCCATGCCAACCATTGACGCACTACCATCAAACTCTTCATTATGCGTATCTATGGTTGATGTGGGAGCCGCGGTAGCATAGTGGTTAGTGCCTGGCTTCCTAGCTCAGTGGCCTATGGTTCGATCCCTAGATGAGGTGGGTTTTTTTAGGCCGCAAACGGCTTTTGGGTCGACCCAGCCCTAACTTGGTACCAGATGCAACCTTGGTAAGGTTAAGGCGGCCGGCGTGATGTTGACCACGTCACCCCTAGTGTGCCGATGGTCAAGAAAATATGTGCCTAACACCATATTCCCAATATGCCTCAATGGGATTGTAACGGGATTTTTTTTTTTAAATGATTGATGTAGGTTACGTCTGTGATTGATGTAGGTTATGTCTGTGATTGATATATGTTACGTCTGTGATTGATGAAGGTTACGTCTGTGGTTGATGTAGGTTACGTCTGTGATTGATGTAGGTTAAGTCTGTGTATTTTAGTTGAAATCCTATGATTAATAACGAAAATAGCATTTCAGTGTAGCTCCTCCCCTTAATATTGCACCCCACCATTTTTCTCCACATTTGTCGTGGAATATTCTAATCCACATATATAAATTATCAGGTAAATATAAAGCCTAACAAATACATTTAATAAAGAAAAGAAAAATGGTAAAGAACAGTGCTGTCACAATGACTGTACTCGAAATCCCCCTTGTTTTCTGCTTCGTCTGCAAATTGTAACGCTTTCACGTTGATAGTAAAAGCCTACTATATTATTACCCGCTTTCTTCAATGAAACGTGTACTAAACTTGAGATACGCAAACTGATCAATGACCTAAATTTAATATTTCATTCATTCCATTTTATACACGGCGTAACTAAAAGACAGATAAGCAGGAGAGAGAGAGGGGCGAATGAAGGCAGGACACATGCAACACTAAACACGCGTCGCGCGATACACAATTGCTGCCATCACGCGTGTAAGGCCACAAGCACTGGCTTTTTTTCAAATCGTCAGTGATAAATACACTACCCATCCGAGAGTTAGGTTTTAAAAACCTGGAAAACGCTTATTAGAAAAGATGACATTAGATGGGTTTAAGTTTGAAAACATTACAGTACCCAGACAGCACATCTTCGAAACAGGAGGTAGAAGAAATTGCATATTTTGAACGCAGCCACGTAGCTCTTTTAAATTTGTATATTTGGGTTCCTTAGGGCTTGCTGACAAAGAATATGTAAAACGTTACGCAAATAGTCTAGGAATTACCAAATTATAACCAAAATAAAATAGTGGGGGTGCCTGACAGCATGAAATCATTTCTGCTCATAAAATTTTTTTATAACGTGTTTGAAAAAAACCTTACGTTACGGAAATAGCCTACCATGTTAACTCCTAATTGATTGGAGCGCAACAAATATAAGACTAAACACGATTGGTCGGGCTATAAATACTATCTTGTGTTGTTATGGGAAACGAATAGAAGGGGTACTTTTTTGAAAAGATGTGTAGACGTGGTTTCATTGGGTAGAGCTGCGAATATACTCGATTCAGAGCGTCTGTTCATTGCCACATCTTGTAATAAACCTACTAAGAAGCAGTGCGTTGAGCACCAGTGTATATTTTATATAAAATAAAGCCTGGGACATCGGCAGATCGGAGTTGTGCTATATTCATTGCCAGTCAACGAAACTGTTTATTATTCTATGAATTGTGGTAAGCTTGAAATATTCAATATCTTTTAATGAAAATTGAATGTAAATTGTTAATTTATGCCTGTATATATGTGTAGTTCAGTAGCGAACATGATGTAAAGCCTATAATGCTCCAGCCTGAACAGAAGGTGTCGGAGGAAAGTAAAACTGCATGGAATGGCCAAACAGTACACTGACACCTAGATTATTGATTAGACAGAAATAATGCTGGAATTGCAGAGGCGTAGTAACCATTAGGGAGGGAAATACTGGTATAAAGTATTTCAGATGAAGCTGACAGTTGGCCTAACGCTCTGAACTCAATGTTTGTGATGTATTGTGCTCAGTGTAGAAAGAGAGTATAAATTAGTTATGACGTAGAAGGTACATCCTTCTTGTTTTCAGGGACCGTGGTCTTAAAGTTATTGAGCAGCACCTGGTCAGAGCTTTGCTGAAGCCAGAGGTGGACAGCATACTCCTTGGTCCATATAGCAACCAGTGGGGTGGCTCCAGAACTCATTAAAGTAATCGAGCAGAGGAGCCTTTTTCTGCAGTCATCACGCAAGATAAGAGAGTGTGGCCATGGAGCTCAACATTATGTACCCCCATCTTAAAATGACAGTGTAAAATACACTTAAGAGGGGAATTTAATTGTTTTAATATCAGGAACTGAGAACATCTCCAATACTAGTTCCAATAAAGACAAACTATTGAAGTCATGATGACAAATACCAACAGAGCTTGAACAAAACAAAACCAGTATTACCTCATATTACTACTACACAACTAACACACATAGGATACTATTAATAATATATGTCACTACAAGATTCATATTAATAAATTCTGTACATATAACTTGTAATTAAAATTGATTGTGATTCCTGGTTCCCTTTGTATTTGAATCAGGACACATATACATTCATGACAGCAATGAATACATATTGTTATTTGAAAAGTTATCAGTGACTCCTTTAAGATATCCTTGTAGAGTGTTTTATGTATGTGAGTGTCACAGTGTTGTCAAGTGTAGTGGAATAAATTAAATTGTTTATCTGTCTGTTGTTGTTTTGACTTACACTTCATCATACACATACCCTAGACATATAACGTAGTCATCACACTATTCCAGAATAATTCTGACTGAGATATACATATGTGGAAGCAAGTAAGGTTATCTATAATACACTACTCTTATTAGATATAGATACCTTCACAGCTGATCTCAGTCAGTACACTAAGTCCCCTATAAATATTTATAACATCCCACTTTACCACATATATTGGGTGCTCGCTCTCGGGATTTTGAATCTTTACCTATTAAAAATATTGGGGGTAATTCACTTCAGGGAATATAAGAATTAAAAGGTATCCTTGGGTGGAATCAAATAAGGTTGAGCTCTCGGTGCCTGTGTTGTCCATTAGATATATATTTAGAGATTGAATTGTTAGTTAGACATTTTATAAACTTACCTGATAGACAATGGCGGACCTAGCCAAATTTCGATCTGCTGCTGTTCAGACTGCAAAAGAGTTAGGATTAGATGGGCAAGTTATGGTTGCCTATGTCACTACTGAATGTGACAAATTTATTGAACGGGAAGAAAGAAGATTAGAAAAAGAGGCCGAAAGAAAGTTAGAGGCTGAAAAGGAAATTAAGAGGTTGCAGATTGAGGCTGAGGCTAAGAAATTGGAAGCAGAAAGAGAAGACAAAAGATTAGCTGCAGAAAGGGAAGCCGAGGAAAGAAGACAGGCTGCAGAAAGAGAAGAGAAGAAATTAGCTGCAGAAAGAGAAGAGAAGAGATTAGCTGCAGAAAGGGAAGCAGAAAAGGAGGAGAAGAGATTACAAAGGGAACATGAGTTACGACTAAGGGAGTTTGAGTTTCAGGGCCATGCTCCTGAAAATGGTGCCAGTCCCTTTGCCTCTGATGCCACTGCTAGCCAAGGAGCCTCAACCTCGGCTATGAATTTTCATTTAGATCATTTTGTTGAGAAAGACGATGATATAGAGAGCTATCTAAATAGGTACGAATTATTAGCTACCACGTATGGGTTAGAGAGAGAAAGGTGGAGCTTAAAGTTATCTCAAGGACTTCGTGGGGCAGCTTATGAAGTTTTTGCAAAAATGAGCAGAAGTGATCAGGAAAATTATGACATGCTAAAGCAGGCTCTTTTGTTAAGATATGAAAAGAATGCAGAATTTTATAGGAAAAAAATTTAGGAATGCTAAACTACTGTCAGGTGAAACCTATCACCAGTTCTCTGCACGAATAGAGACATACTTGGAGAAATGGACTTCTCTGGGGAAAACCCAAGATCTTAAGGAAATGGTCCTTATAGAGCAATTAAGAGAGTCCATGGCTCCAGACCTGAGAAAGTTTCTCATGGAACAAGGTGCAGAGAGGCTGGGTGAGTTGCTAAATGTTGCTGAAAGGTATCAAGCAGCTCAAGCAGAGGTAACAGGTAATAAAAAGAAACAAGTGGATAACTTTAGGGCACCACAGAACTTTAATAAATTTGATCCTAGGGATCAAAACAAAGGTAAGCACCAGTTTGATAGGCCACGGTATGAAAATAAAAATAAATTCCCACAATTCGATGAAAGGAAATATGATGAAAGAAAATCTTTCAACCAAGGAAAAAGGTGGTGTAAAAATTGTCAGATGGACAATCATGACACTGACCGTTGCAGAAGGAAACCTGTGTATATGGCCACCCTTCAGGTCAGGTCGACCTCAAGACAGGAGGAGGATATTATGTTGGATACCACTCCAGAAGAGATGAGGAAGGCACAGGCTGGGGATAAAACACTCAAGCCTTGTTTCAGAAAATTGTCAACTTGTCATACAACTCCAGGCAAGGGAGATTTTTACCTGAAAAACAAGTTGATGTATAGAAAGACTGGAGCTAGATCCAAAGGTCAGGGACAACTGGTACTTCCTAAAAGATATAGGGCAGACTTAATAAGGAGCCTACATGTGAAACCAGATGGGGACCATGAGAAGATAGGTACCATCATTCAAAAGGTGGCTCACAATTATTATTGGCCCAAAGCAAGATGGGACATTGAGAATTTTGTAGAAAGGTGTAGCATAGCACATGAGGGAACACCCACAAGTGGGAACATTGATCAGGACCTGGACACGCCACGGGGCAAAATTAGGCCTGATAATAAAAACAAAAATAGATTTGATAAAGTGGACCAAATGGAATGGGAAGCCCCTTTTCACGGACAAGCTTCACTTAACTGTTTTACAATGGCCACTATGCGGAGAGTGCAAAAGGATGTCTTACCCCAGGATAAGCCGAAAATCCCTCAATCGGACTTAAACAAACTGGAGGAAGAAGATGTAGAGAGGAAATCTCTCATCAAGAATTTTAAGTGGGGAGAAAGCCCCAAAAGAAAAATTGGTAGCGGTCGTTTTGTGAATGATAATTCTGGGAGGAAAAATCATCACTATAGAGCTTCGAGTGGAAGAGACCATACCGGTGCATGGACAAATAGGTCCACAAAATTAAAGGTCCATATGTAGCTTTGTTAAGAACGTGGACTGATGAAAAGGCAGAGGAAAACATTACATCTTCATACCAATATGTGAATGAGCTGACCACTCGTTTAAAAACTGGCTGGAAACTTGCCAATGAAAATTTGAAACAAGCCAGGAAGAAACATGCTGCCTATTATAACAGGAAGGCGAAAGACAGAGATTTGGCTGTGGGAGAGAAGGTACTGCTTCTTCTCCCCGGGAGTCAGAATAAGTTACAAATTGGATGGCAGGGTCCATATACAGTTTTAGAGAAGGTGTCTAGAACAAATTATAAGATAGATAAGAAGGGGAAAGAAAAAATCTATCATGTGAATCTCCTGAAGAAATATTTGGAAAGAGAACATCAGGAAGAGACACACTTGTTGACCTTGTCCATCGCCATGGAGATGAAAAAGGAACCACTTTCATCATTTGAATATCCATTACACCCCTGTGAGACAGCAGCACAGGTGAAAATCAGTACACATTTAACGAAAACTCAGAAAGAGAGAGTGCAACAGGTTCTAAATAATCATGCAGAGGTGTTAACAGACCGACCAGGGCATACAAACCTATTGGAATATGATATGAAACTGATAGACCCCACACCTGTCTGTATGAAACCATATTCGATTCCGTTTGCTAAGGAGAAAGCTTTGAAGGAAGAGATAGACTATCTATTGAAGGAAGGAATTATTTCACACAGTGAATCTTCGTATAGTTCCGGTGTTGTGCTCTTACGGAAGCCCTCTGGAGAACATAGACTCTGTATAGATTACAGGAGACTGAATGCTATTACAGAAGGACAGGTGGATCCATTGCCGGATACAAATCAGCTGTTTGCCAGACTAAATAAAGCTAAATATTTCTCAAAAGTGGATCTGAGTAAAGGATACTATCAGATTCCAGTAAAGCCTGAGGTTAGACCATACCTAGCTTTTAGTACCTCAGAAGGACACTATGAGTTTAATAGATTGCCATTTGGATTGAAGAATGCGCCTAGTGTCTTCTCTAGAATGATGAGAAAATTGTTGGATGTAAACATTTCGGAGGAACGTAATGAATCCCTGAGTTGCCTCTTTGATTGAGGATATTCCGAATGTTTCATACAGGATAATAAGAAGATTATGGGATCCACTACGAAAACTCTGCTATCACCAGGTATATGTTATCTCCTCATAACGTACATTTTGAGGGAAATATAATGTTCTCTGGACATGTCATTGCGCAGACTCAGAGAAGAGAAATGGTGAATACGGGTTGCAAAGCAGCATTAAGACAAGCACTCACACTTGCGGCTGTTCAGTAACATAACCGAAATATATTATTGGTTGTAGAAGTCCGAGGCAGATTTCATGAGTAGTGCCTACTCTGAATGGACCCAACTACATAAAACCATGATAGCACCACAGCAGAGTAAAGTCAAGTTGACTTACATTTATCTATGTGTATATAGAATAAAGGACTGACATATAATGTCTGTTTTAAGAGGGGAGATGTCGTGGAATATTCTAATCCACATATATAAATTATCAGGTAAATATAAAGCCTAACAAATACATTTAATAAAGAAAAGAAAAATGGTAAAGAACAGTGCTGTCACAATGACTGTACTCGAAATCCCCCCTTGTTTTCTGCTTCGTCTGCAAATTGTAACGCTTTCACGTTGATAGTAAAAGCCTACTATATTATTACCCGCTTTCTTCAATGAAACGTGTACTAAACTTGAGATACGCAAACTGATCAATGACCTAAATTTAATATTTCATTCATTCCATTTTATACACGGCGTAACTAAAAGACAGATAAGCAGGAGAGAGAGAGGGGCGAATGAAGGCAGGACACATGCAACACTAAACACGCGTCGCGCGATACACAATTGCTGCCATCACGCGTGTAAGGCCACAAGCACTGGCTTTTTTTCAAATCGTCAGTGATAAATACACTACCCATCCGAGAGTTAGGTTTTAAAAACCTGGAAAACGCTTATTAGAAAAGATGACATTAGATGGGTTTACGTTTGAAAACATTACAGTACCCAGACAGCACATCTTCGAAACAGGAGGTAGAAGAAATTGCATATTTTGAACGCAGCCACGTAGCTCTTTTAAATTTGTATATTTGGGTTCCTTTGGGCTTGCTGACAAAGAATATGTAAAACGTTACGCAAATAGTCTAGGAATTACCAAATTATAACCAAAATAAAATAGTGGGGGTGCCTGACAGCATGAAATCATTTCTGCTCATAAAATTTTTTTATAACGTGTTTGAAAAAAACCTTACGTTACGGAAATAGCCTACCATGTTAACTCCTAATTGATTGGAGCGCAACAAATATAAGACTAAACACGATTGGTCGGGCTATAAATACTATCTTGTGTTGTTATGGGAAACGAATAGAAGGGGTACTTTTTTGAAAAGATGTGTAGACGTGGTTTCATTGGGTAGAGCTGCGAATATACTCGATTCAGAGCGTCTGTTCATTGCCACATCTTGTAATAAACCTACTAAGAAGCACTGCGTTGAGTGTATATTTTATATAAAATAAAGCCTGGGACATCGGCAGATCGGAGTTGTGCTATATTCATTGCCAGTCAACGAAACTGTTTATTATTCTATGAATTGTGGTAAGCTTGAAATATTCAATATCTTTTAATGAAAATTGAATGTAAATTGTTAATTTATGCCTGTATATATGTGTAGTTCAGTAGCGAACATGATGTAAAGCCTATAATGCTCCAGCCTGAACAGAAGGTGTCGGAGGAAAGTAAAACTGCATGGAATGGCCAAACAGTACACTGACACCTAGATTATTGATTAGACAGAAATAATGCTGGAATTGCAGAGGCGTAGTAACCATTAGGGAGGGAAATACTGGTATAAAGTATTTCAGATGAAGCTGACAGTTGGCCTAACGCTCTGAACTCAATGTTTGTGATGTATTGTGCTCAGTGTAGAAAGAGAGTATAAATTAGTTATGACGTAGAAGGTACATCCTTCTTGTTTTTCAGGGACCGTGGTCTTAAAGTTATTGAGCAGCACCTGGTCAGAGCTTTGCTGAAGCCAGAGGTGGACAGCATACTCCTTGGTCCATATAGCAACCAGTGGGGTGGCTCCAGAACTCATTAAAGTAATCGAGCAGAGGAGCCTTTTTCTGCAGTCATCACGCAAGATAAGAGAGTGTGGCCATGGAGCTCAACATTATGTACCCCCATCTTAAAATGACAGTGTAAAATACACTTAAGAGGGGAATTTAATTGTTTTAATATCAGGAACTGAGAACATCTCCAATACTAGTTCCAATAAAGACAAACTATTGAAGTCATGATGACAAATACCAACAGAGCTTGAACAAAACAAAACCAGTATTACCTCATATTACTACTACACAACTAACACACATAGGATACTATTAATAATATATGTCACTACAAGATTCATATTAATAAATTCTGTACATATAACTTGTAATTAAAATTGATTGTGATTCCTGGTTCCCTTTGTATTTGAATCAGGACACATATACATTCATGACAGCAATGAATACATATTGTTATTTGAAAAGTTATCAGTGACTCCTTTAAGATATCCTTGTAGAGTGTTTTATGTATGTGAGTGTCACAGTGTTGTCAAGTGTAGTGGAATAAATTAAATTGTTTATCTGTCTGTTGTTGTTTTGACTTACACGACAGAAGTTGATAACATCAGGGTTGACATGAGATGATAACATCAGAGTTGACATGAGATGATAACATCAGGGTTGACATGAGATGATAACATCAGGGTGACATGAGATGATAACATTAGGGTGGACATGAGACGATAACATCAGAGTTGACAGCAGATGATACCACGAGAATTGACAGAATATGATAACACAACAGTTGATAGAAATCATCATTGTCATGTCCTTTTTCAATCCTTGCTGATTATGAAGCTTCCATTGCAGCTGAGTCCCTTACAGAAAGCCTGAAATAAAAGATTCTTCTTTTCTAGCAGTTTTGATTTATGTAACTATTTTGTTTGTATAATGACATTGCCAGCCCGACTACAACCTCATATCAGTGACACGCCTGCGGTGGCATTAGTTCAATTGTTTTCTGGGATCTTCTGAGACCACCGGGATCTATACATGACTACTTGTTGTTGACTTAATTTAAAACCTTTAGCACGCTGCATTCTTTGGCGAAAATTTTCGCCTGCAGCTGCATTCTTTTTCACAGCGTCCCGTTTCTATAGTGGGTGACCCTTAATGTCTATAGTTTTTGTGTTTCTTGGTCAATTGCTATCATTTTTGAAATTTATATAAATAAATGAATGGTGAATCTGATGATATAAAATTTTTGTGTGTACATATTAGATGTGATAGGAAGAGAGGAAAGGAAAGATGAAAAAACGAAAAAAAAATTTAAAATAATAAAAAAAATATTTTTTTTTAATTTTAAAATTTAAAAAAAAATTTAAAAAAATAACCAGCAAACGAAGGGTCCATATCCCTTGCATCTCAATGAAAGTCATTTGACCAATAGACCAATACAAATCAAATGACGATCTTTTCGTTACACCCATCATCAGTAGCAAAGCAACAAACGCTCTCGTCAGCTGTGACATTCGGCCGAAATTCTAAATCTTTCCGATATTCCTAGTTCTAACCCCTAACATTATACATACTTGAAAGGCCATTTTACTTTCGTTTCCATCTCAGCCATCAAACATATTCTGAGAAACGATATCAGCGCTTATAAAGACAAAAATCTTATCCCCACCGCATGGCGTCAGAATCCAATAAAATTAGAGCAAATATAGCCGCGTGTTGATACCGATTCATTTCGATTTTAAAAATTTCCAAAAAATAAATGCGGATACACCCATCGCTTTTTTAAGATCGGAAACGGAAGCTAACTCTCTTGCAAATAACATTACAACTTAACATCCGGGGCTGAAAATCACGTGTACACAAGTCTTATGCTAGAAACGATGATAGCCGCAAGGTGCCACATGGCGCCTCCAGCATGGAGAACATAGGTTACGTTCGGTGCCATGTGGCGCCCGCAGCGTGCTAAAGGTACAAGAGTTTTAAGATAGCCAGATCTGGTACACCTACACATTTACTCTTCTCACTGTCATAATTGTCAGTCACCTACACACGTAATCTTCTTACGGTCACAAATGTCAATCACCTACACATTTAATCTTCAGTGTCAAAAATGTCAATCACCTACACATTTACTCTTCTCACTGTCACAAATGTCAATCACCTACACATTTTCTCTTCTCACTGTCATACACGTCAATCACCTACACATTTATTCTTCTCATTGTCACAAATGTCCATCACCGATACATTTAATCTTCTCCCTGTCACAAATGTCAATAACCTACACATTTACTCTTCTCATTGTCACAAATATCAATCACCTACACATTTACTCTTCTCACTGTCATCCATGTCAATCACTTACACATTTATTCTTCTCATTGTCGCAAACGTCAATCACTGACACATTTATTCTTCTCACTGTCACAAATGTCAATCACTGACACATTTACTCTTCTTACTGTTACAAATGTCAATCACTGACACATTTACTCTTCTCACTGTTACAAATGTCAATCACTGACACATTTACTCTTCTAACTGTCACAAATGTCAGTCACTGACACATTTACTCTTCTCACTGTTACAAATGTCAATCACTGAAAACATTTACTCTTCTCACTGTTACAAAACGTTAATCACGGACACATTTACTCTTCTCACTGTTACAAATGTCAATCACTGACACATTTACTCTTCTCACTGTTACAAACATCAATCACTGACACATTTACTCTTCTCACTGTCACAAAATTTCAATCACTGACACATGTACTCTTCTCACTGTCACAAATGTAAGATATTCGTTCCTCATTCATGTTCTGTGACGCTCCTCACAGCCTGGAACCATACAGTTCAGTTGGTCTTCTTGAAGGATGCCTGAATCAAGCATTCACATACTCTTGCAGCAAAGGTTTCTGTGACAATTTGTTTGTCATGTTTATGTTGCCGACACCAGACAAGACCTCGTACTAGTGGCCTTCTACGACATGCCTTACACGGGGAAATTATGAATATACTCAAACCTAATATATCAGCAACACATGTCTATTTATGGACACATTTTCTACTTCACTCTTATTAAAAATTCAGTAGTGTCGTATTTATCTTACACCAACATCATTCACGCACGCTATTTGTCTCAGGACCCGAAAGAAGGAAGGTATACATTGAACCAACCGAGGCTTTGAAAATGCAGTAGAAGTCTTAATGACAGATCACAGCTCCGAGAGACAAATAGCTAAATAGCATTCTTCACAGATCAGCTGTCAGTAGTTGCAGCGCTGAAGAGTAAAAAATAGTGCTGACTTGTATAAGCTAAGATCAGTACACTACTGGCTATGTCAGCTTTACAAAAGAATTACGCTACAGTGAATCCTACAACATCCCATAACATCCTTGGCAATGAATAGGCTGATAGAATGATTAAGGAAGGTGGAAACCTCCGCTTGACACAATTATAATGTATGAGGAGACCAACAGTTTTATCAGGGGCAGATACAGGAACAAGTGGGAATCAGAACATCCAAGCCACCAGAAAACCGTATATCACCTGTTCAACAGAAGTGTACATTACCTGCTCAACAGAAGTGTACATTACCTGCTCAACAGAAGTGTACATTACCTGCTCAACAGAAGTGTACATTACCTGCTCAACAGAAGTGTACAAGTGAGAACCTTCAGATTCTGCACAGGCCTAGACAATGTGGGGATGTTATAGAAGGATCCCTGAACTGGTGCGCACAAATTAGCAACCAGGTTATTGTTATTGTTAAGCAGAATCGACCTCACTGCTCTCCGGGCAAACCCATAGGTGCTCAGTCTCCCTCAGCAAATGTTGAAGAGTATGAATGCTAATTGTACCTGTAGCACGCTGGTTGTACATACGACGGATGCTTATCCTTATTCTGGCCAGATGGAAAGGAAGGAAGAGGGGATACTGGATGGGAACGCATGACACAGTTAGCGAATCGCTCTTTCATCAGTTTGTTATAACCAAGTACCCACACCCCCTCAAATATAATTCTAGAAATTCTGCGCAGGCTAGTTTTAGGTTTAAAGCTTCGTGGGTTAGAAAGATAGATCACTTTCTATATATGTCAAATGAGAACTCACCAATTGTGGTAGCAAAAGATAATCTTGATCCACAGCTTTGTAGATTAGGCACATTACCACTAGCATAGTGTCACAGGATTGACTCTCCTGCTCCGCAGCGGTGGTCCAACATTCGCCATCATAGAGTCTACAAATGAGGGTCTTCAAAGTTATCAACCTTCGCTCAAGATTACTTTTAAAGCAACCAAAACAACTGCGATCATCTAAGCTGTCATGGACTTTTTATCTTACCGCCCCTTCTATAATGAAAATGAAATTAGCTCATATTGTCTGAGCCCACAACTGAAATGATTCAGTAAAGCATTACTGTAATAGCTCTGGTTAGGTATTTAAAATAAATGAGTCATATGGATGCAAATTCACTCAATAAAGATTAAATCAACTATCAAACTATCAATTTGTTTTTATAGATAACAAATGTAATAATCAATAATAGTTAACAAAGTTAAAATTAGAGTCATGCATGAAAATGAAGCACTGTTGTTTGTCACTGGAAATGACTTTAAAGTGGCTATCGTTAAAAAACAAAAGCTCTTTTGCTGTGCCTGACTGTAATACTTAAGCGGAGGAGCTACATTGAAATGCCATTTTCGTTATTAATCACAGGGTTTCAATGAAAATGCACAGACTTAACCTACATCAATCATAGATACGCATAATGAAGAGTTTGATGGTAGTGCATCATCGGTTGTCATGGAAACGGCGGCCATATTGGATTATACTGTTCTGTTTCAATTTCCTAAGGCTTTTTAATTTATTAATCTATCATTAACAGATTTACGCTAAATGTTTATTATTACATTTTAAAACTTTTGTGAGATTGGATTTTTGATACCATAAGTAGATTTTGAGATACATAATTTTAATGTTTGTATCTATAAATTTAAGAAATGCGGAAGTTATAAGAACATTAGTAGCGTAAAGCAAGGTTCTGAGAAAATCTAGATTATCTTAATAAGAAAAGCATCATTTTTGAAGAAAATACTATTTACAAAATCAAAATATACATACTTAGAATGTGTTCTGACAAATAATTTTCACAGATTTAGATTCAGGTGAATATAGATTATACGGCACACTTGTGAGATCTACGCTTAAAAACTAACGTGATCCCAGACGCCAATCGACTCCTGCAGTGTGAAGAAAAGTTAAGAATCCACGGAGAACTTGCACCAGTAAAAACAAGGCTTTAGCGACAACACTGCGTCAAGAAAGAAAGAGCTAAGTGGACCCATGTGGTAGTGGACGTTGTGGAAAGGGAGGAAAATCTGTAGATCGCTTGTGCTAAGGGAAATAATCACAAGACTTTCTTTACTGTAATTCTTCTGTGGAAGACTGGTTATACACCAGAGATGTTGCTTCCAGAAGTAAGGAACAACCCAGGTAATCAGGAGTACTCGTAAGTGCTTTTGTGGTTTTAAAACCAAACTTGAAGTTTTGTTTGAATACAGCAAATTCAACAGTCAACGAAAATTTCTGAGAGTGCAGTGTATTTGATAAGTCCAAATAGTTATAAGAAATGTTTTTTATTTCGTTTTGTTTCAATATTTAAAAAGTGGCAGCTCGAGAGAAATTTCTGGTGGGGAGGAACGGAAAAACTGCCAGCTTTAGCCTCGATGGCAAAAGGCTTACGGCTCCTCAGTAGTCGTTTCGTGGCATGTCTATACACTGTGGAAATCCTAACTAACGAATAATGCTGTGAAGACCCAACGCTCTTATCTGGCCTTTGGCTAGGATCATGTGTATAGACACAGGGACCGGTACAGTGACATTCATGTGTCATTAGGTCCCTTGTGTGAGAACACAGAGGATCACTAGGTGACACATTTTGTCACTGGGTCTTCTAGTGTTGGGACATGTGGTCTTCACCAGGGCCGGGTTTGGGTGGGTAAATGCGACCTCATGCGAGGAAAAAAAAAAAAAAGAAAAAAAAAGGAAATCCTAACTAAATTAAAATTCGAACGAGACTTTGATCAAAACTAAGTCGAACTTACGAAAACGTGGAGTAAACCACAATATAATTGTAGCAGGGGTTAGTACTGGGTAACTAATTACCCTGGTTGGTAGGGGATCTCTAGACGGTTTTATTCTTGTTCTAACCGTATGAGTCAAAGGCTTTGTGTTCTCAGTAGGAGATGTGCCATGTTGCTCCACACCTCAAAAGAGAACGCCTTATGTTGGTTTGACTCTAGCTCTGAGATAACTGTTTCAAGCTCTGACTGGTTACTATGATGCATCCGTCTTTATACTAGTCCGGTACTAGGCTTGCCAGATGAAATATTTCTCATTGGAGTTAAGACCGGAAACCTTCTTATGATTGATTTTGGGGGCCTAGCTGACTGTTGAAATAATCTTTAACCTAACTAACTACGAAACCTCTAGTCTAAAATTATTGTTTCTAAGTGATAATGACCAACCATTGTTCAAAGTTCTCGCTAATCTAAATGTTTTCCGGTCTGAAATGTATGGAGGCCACACAAAGTTTGATGACATCATGGGTTCATGTATGTCATGACTGATGATGTCATTGATTCTTGATTAGTGGTTTATTTATCTCTAACTAGTCATTCATAAGTACTTTACTATAAGGCTAACAGTTGTAGCGACGTAGTAGTCTACACTGTTACACCCATTACATTGACACTTTTCATCCAAACCCAACATTCGTGTGATGAAAATTTCTGAATAGTAAGATATAGCGACTAAAACATTAAAATTAACATTATTTTATCTTTGTTACTCAATATATTTCATCAATAAATATGCTTGTATGTATATAGATAGATAGATAGATAGATAGATAGATAGATAGATAGATAGATAGATAGATAGATAGATAGATAGATAGATAGATAGATAGATAGATAGATAGATAGATAGATAGATAGATAGATAGATAGATAGATAGATAGATAGATAGATAGGTAGATAGATAGATAGATAGATAGATAGATAGATAGATAGATAGATAGATAGATAGATAGATAGATAGATAGATAGATAGATAGATAGATAGATAGATAGATAGATAGATAGATAGATAGATAGATAGATAGATAGATAGATAGATAGATAGATAGATAGATAGATAGATAGATAGATAGATAGATAGATAAATAGTTAGTTAGTTAGTTAGATAGATAGATAGATAGATAGATAGATAGATAGATAGATAGATAGATAGATAGATAGATAGATAGATAGATAGATAGATAGATAGATAGATAGATAGATAGATAGATAGATAGATAGATAGATAGATAGATAGATAGATAGATAGATAGATAGATAGATAGATAGATAGATAGATTCATAGCTTGGTTAGCGCTGATATGACTATTGTAACTTCCTAACCTCTCTCGTGGAGAGAACACAACCCAGATGGTCACACGATGAATGTTTGTTTGCACAGGTACAGGGCAGTAAGTTATACAGGTGGGGACCTATTACAGACACGCACCTGAAAGACGGAATATTATAATATATTTCCGGGAAGAAATTATTTGTGATAATGTAGGAAGTCGTGAGTGTAAACAGGACCGAAAATCGACGGAAAAAACAATTCCTATTTTGGAAAATCACGCAGAATTTTCCTGTGATGAAAAAGTTAGGATAAACACCACATAACACGCATTATTGAATACAACTGGCTGGACAATTCTAGATGTTATAAACAACACTTATGATTGGAGCCTGGTCAGATAGTATCAACCACGTGCGTGGGACGACAGTTGCAATATAATCTGACACTTTAGCTGGTCAGAGCACTGTGAAATTCATCTCGTCAAAAAGACAACCAGCTAGCACCGAGTAAGGAATGGGATCAGAATTCCATTTATCGGACCGAACCTTATTTGATCATCATGTGGACTTATATCCCAGGAAAACTCTACCTACACTAATACGGAAAGCCGGAATCCTAGGAATCTGAACACAAAGTCAGAGTGGGAGCCTAGCGTAAAATAATACCCCAGACTGCGTGTAAGAAGCATCTTAAACAAGTTGCCTTAACTATTTCTCTAAGCCAGGAGTCAGTATTCCCACATAAATTTTGGGGTGAGCTGTACATTTTTAAATTTTTTTATTTTGCATTTATTGACATGTGAAAAATGCTAGTGGATGTCCAAGTCATATGAGGCTGGCAACCTCAGCATATAGAATGATGGTTTCATGAACCACCAATGCAAGAGCTGGTGACTGCTTTATGCGAGTTTCTCATAGAGAACCAAAAGCAGAGGTAGTCCCAAGATTCATATAGAGCAGCGAGTAGATGGTTATAGAACTGGGGTTGTTACAGCATGGATTGGGGCGAACTCTTCTCCAGTACGGCAGGACTCATTTTCAATTGTTGTACGTACTGATTACCTGGAATTTCCGGGTCTACACATTTCTTTCTGCTCGTATCAAGAAGATATTTGATATTGTCAAATCATTTGACACTCCTTGTTGGTGATAATGCAATACATTTGGTTGGCGCTGCACTGCTTTGCTGAGATTAGCGCAGGTGAAACCCATATTGGCCTGCTCAGTTTTCGCGTAGTACATGCACGCGGCGGAAACGATTGACATAATCATTTCCGGTCCACCTGTGTCAGACGAAAGTAAGATGTTGTATTTGTAAGCATCTAGACAGGAAAGAAGTTCACAGATTTGTTTGTGAGTTTGCATAAAGATGCAGTCGGAAGTATTACTGCCTTATTAGAAAGAGGTGATCATCATCATGTGACGTATTCTCTCCAGAAAGTTGTCTCCATTACAGCTGCTCTGAACGCATCACGATTTTGAACAAGTCGACCTGCATCATCCAAAGACATTTCCACACTCTCTGTGATGTCCTTTTTTTTTCCCCTCGTACGCCCACTAATACTCGAGGCGAAATTTCAGGTTATTATGTGATGTCCCGAATCCACAGTCGTCTAGGTCGTCCCCTTCCCCTTTTTCCAGGGACCATGAATTCCATTATTAATTTTTCTAGACTATTATGTATTTTATTATGGCCGAAATATTTCAGCTCCCTTATAGCGATAGTATTTAGGAGCCAATTTCCCTTTACATTTAGCGAGTGCAGAACTTCTCCGTTAGTCTATTTTTCTGTCCAGGGTATTCTGAACATCCTTCTGTAGCATTTCATTTCGAATGACGTATCTTTTTTCAACTGTTTTATTGAGGTATCCATGTCTCGCTGCCTTATGTTGGAAATATACATGCTCTGATCAGTTGTAACTTTGTTTCTTTGCTTGTGCCTTGCCATAGGTTTTTCATCTGTATTAGTTTATGTGAGGCAATTGCAAGTCTTCTTTTAATGTCTACTGCACAGTCGTCAGAGCTGTTGATGAGAAAGACGTCACGCGTTGGAATTTTAAAATTTGATATTTTAAAACACGCGGGGGATATTATGATTTAACACCCCGACCCTTATAGTTCTAAAGAGCTTACCATTGGCTTGATTTGAGAACCGGAATAGACTTTAATTTTCATTGGCAAGTTGGTCTAAAAGTACAATCTGGGACGTGACCTGAGACATGGAAATATAATCTAACGAAATCGGTGACACAGATCCGACTGCATCGCCACGTCAGGCTAGCAATTCACCAGAGCCAAAGAAAAGGATCGGACAAAGGATTCCAAAATTATAAGTGACAGATCTAAGTATTTGGGCAACTTTGAAACGTAAAAGTAAACCCGCATTTTCAAATACAAAGATTGGAAACCTAAGGAATCAGATCACCCGTCATAAGAGGAATACTAAAATTTCCCAGACCAAGTGATTCGAAAACATCTAACTTAAAGTGCGGTGTCCATTCCTACTGTGCCAGAAGATTGTGTTCCCAAAAGTTACTTTGGGGTAACTGTAAACATTTATTTTTACAAATGTGAATTTGATATGTTTTCCCTGCTGAGTGGTTTATACGTATATGAGACTGGCAACCCCAACATATGAAAACAGTATATGCATAAACCACTGCAGCAAACGCTGGTGTTAATGTAATGCTAATTCGCTGAGAAACGCGAAAGCAGCAGCAACCCCAAACTCCGAATGGAGCAGTGATGAGTGATGATTACATCACATGTACCTGTCAGGAACCAATTTACTATGGTTGCACCACTGCAGTGTGGATTTATAATAATAATTATAAGCTCGTTCTTCTAGAAGTATGACCACACAACAATGGCTGACATAAGTAATCAACACCTTCTACTGGTACTTCCCTTTAATACTATGCACAATACAATAAGGCCTCACACGGCCAACAAACGCATCAAATACAATAATGAAATGCCAGTGTAACTTGCCTTAACAACTTAATCTATCAGTATCATACACGACAGTACGACTTACACTGAAAGCACTGCAATGAATATCGCTCACCTTGAGCGGCAAAACTGTGACAAAGACATACTCAAATCATTGTCAACTTATAAATTTACGGCCTGAAAGTTATACAATCTAGACACACACTGTACTCAAATAACCACGTAATAATCCACCAGGGCCGAAATATGGCAAGCACTCAGAACAAATAGTCCATAACATGAACTTCACAGCTAACTTGCTGGCAAAGGGGAAATATGTGCGTCCTACCAGGACGATGGCTAGATTCTGACTAAACTTGCGCCTATTTCCCGACTTCCGGTAAACACATGACTCACCGGTTCGGCAAGCCCCGGTGTCGACCGGCTGCCTTTTCGTGCAAAAGATGCACTGCGAAATAGCGCCGTGACAGTGCCTAAAGTGTATAATATCATTTTGTGAGATATATGAACCTTGTTATTTGTAATTCAGGTACACCATTACCCTCGTGCTGTCCAAGCACATATTTTCCCAGTTCAATAACCAGAAGAATAACTGTGATTTCTAATCATATTCCCCGAGTTATACTGTGTATACTCAGGGAGAATAATTATTCGAAGAGGCAACATTGGTGAGTGGACATCGAGACAATGCGCCTGTTAATTTGCAGCCCACAAATGTACTTAGAAGAGGCATTTGTTCTTTTTATTTTGTCTAAAGTTCGTGGACCGAAGCTATCAGACTGTTCGTGGAACAAAGCTATCAGACTGTTCGTGGTACGGAGCTGCAAGACAAAAGTTTCGACGCCACTAGTTGTGAGTTAAAAGCAGGGAATAAACACTAACCGCCTTCATTGGACAAGTTGTGTGGAGAAGTGCCCTCATCACAGAAGAATAGTTTAATAAGGAAACAGCAAAAGGACAATTGCTTTTATCAATCCCCAACCCAAGTCTCAGTGAAGACAATTTTACTTATATCTAAAATTCACCATTATTCCATCGCTGTTTTAAACTGTTACGACTAATTGATTATTAAATTTCTTACATGTTATTTTAAAACTAAACAATCATAGTTGATTCCTTTTTTATAGGCATGAAAGCAAACGTATGAGCAAGACTCTTTAATATATATACATCTAGACATATATTTACATCTATAGAGCAAATACTTAAAAAAGAATTTCGCTGGATTTACACCAGCTAGGGGCTTGAACGGGCTAAAACCATTGATTAATTCTTCACAGAAGGTGACGGATCAGATATAAGGTAACAGTGCTCTGCCCTATGCAGCATTGTTCTTGACTTCTGAAAACATCTTGTGAAACTCCCTTGAGATAGAAGTATCATTATCCTTCTATCTACAACTCTGCCACGAGTAATCACGCGCGAAAGTAGACACCTTTGAAGACCAATTTTAGATAATCTCGAGTTTTTGTCATTGGTGGACCACTAGTGCAGAGCTAAGGGGTGGCAATCCGTGACAATTGGCATCTCGCATTGGGATTGAACTCGCTTGTGTGATAAAGCACAATAATTTCTCCTTCTTTATTTCTCTTGAGAGTCTGAAAACATACCTTTATGTGTGTGTAATATTTGTTTACTGTTTACAGACCTCGGGTTTCCCTTCTTTATGTGTTTAAACGTTTATACAATACTAAAACCTACCCTCTGTCCTTTACTCAATGTTATTAGTCTTCTATCATTTACTAGACAAAATATTAAGGTCTTTGTCTTGTGTAATCTGACCTATACTGTATAATAGGGGAACAACAGAAGTGATTGTGTCATTAATAGGCTGGTTTGCCCTAGGTAAATTTCCTGTGTTATGTGTTGCGGGTCGCGCTGATAACCCCTGTCATCGAAGCACTATTTTTGTGATGCTTAGATGGCAGGGAGGATAGTGTGATTTGCTTCTGTAGCTAGGCGGTGTAGCCGCACGTAAGGTCCTGGGTTCGATTCCCCAGTAAGCCACTCGTGTCTGTTGTTTTTCTGTTGTCTAATTTTCTACTTCTTTATCTCTCACGAGTGCCTGAAAACATACCTTTATGTGTGTGTAATATTTATTTTCATTACCCAGTCTACTGCTAGTAAGAAAAGAAATGGATACAAGAGGCATCCCTGTCGCACTCCCGTTCTTATGCCTAACGGTTCTGTAAGTTGCCCATCATGAAGAACTCTGCATGTCATGTAGTCATAAAATTTCTTTATCAAGTTAATAATCTTCATTGGAACCCCATAATACCTCACCAATTACAATCATCCTATGTCTTTTCCTGCCCAGAGTAATTCTTTAGCAAAGGTTCAATACCTGACCTAAATTTATTAATTGCTCTAAATCTCTGGTCACCATTCATAGACCACTAGGACAGATCAAGGGAAGTAACACCTTAACGTCTTTTCTTCACATTTTATACATGATATTTTGTTATCTAATACAAAATTCTTGTTTCGCAGACACGTCTTTGTCGTTTATTATCTTCGATGTCTGTCTATCATTCCCTTCACCGTGTGTGTTTAAGTCACTCTCTATGTCTCTTACCTTGACGATGTCAGAACAATGACTATCTTGTAACGCTCTCAGCTGATTTCCTCAATGCACGTACTATCCAAAGCCAGCATGATTTCCTGGCTTCTTGTTCCACTGACATTTGCTCTGTTTTTTGCACACATCATCATCATCATGTCCCTTATCACATCTGAAGTAACATGTAACCACTATTTCATCTGGTCCTTCTAACGGAAAAAAAGATAGTTGCTTATCCTTTACAGGACGTGGCAATCAACCCCAGCTGTTATTGGCTGTTTGTGATTTTTGTAGGCAATTTTTTTTTCATTCAGTAGTTTGCCATTGCTTTTCTGAACGGTACGGCGCTTATACCATTGTTAAAAATCCACACAAAGCGATCTGCTACCAAACCGCCTGCAGCAGGTTTCGAACCTGGTATATCTGGATTATGAAACTGCGTTCATATCCATTAGGCCACAGACGCCTAACGGAAAGCCGGCATTAAAACACTTATGTACTCTTGCAATGATGGTTTCTGTAACAACGTATTTTACATGTTGAGGTTGCCAACCTCATTTGTGTGTGTCAAATGCTACACAATTTTGTCATTCGTGCAGTTGTCATGTATCTTTTAAACTTTACACAGAGCATGCAGGTGTCCTGGTGTCATTAACATTGTAACTGATTCAGCGATGGCTGGCTTAAATCCCTGAAAATTTGAAGTGACTCATTGAGAACTAACGTGAAAGATTTTAGTTTATAGGACACATAATCTCAGATAATTTGACCTCATTTGCCTGTACTTCCAAAATTGTTAGTATAATTTATCAGTAAATTAATATGAAACAAACATAAAGGTATGTTTTCAGGCACTCGTAAGAAATAAAGAAGTAGAACACTAGACAACAGAAAAACAACAGACATGAGTGGCTTACCCAGGATTAGAACACTGTACCTTCCGTGCGACAACCCCACCTAGCTATGCAAGCGAATCACACTATCCTCCCTGCCATCCACGCATCACCAAAAATGATGCTAAGATGACAGGTCAATAGTGCGAACCGAAAGACATAACACCGGAAGTCCACCATGGGCAGTACGGCCTATTAATGACGCAATCACTTCTGTTGTTTCTCTATCAGACAGCATAGGCCAGTCCACACAAGACAAAGAGACCTTAATACTGTGTCTAGTACATGATAGTAGACTTAGAACAGTAAGTACAGGACAAAGGGTAGGTTTTGGGATTGTATAAACATTTATAACATATAAGGAAGGGAAACCCGAGGCCTGTAAACGGTAAATTAATATGAAACAAACATAAAGGTGTTTTCAGGCACTTGTAAGAAATAAAGAAGTAGAACACTATACAACAGAAAAACAACAGACATGAGTGGCTTACCCAGGATTTGAACACTGGACCTTCCGTGCGTCAACCCCATAATTTATCGTCTGCTCACCGTTTACAAGCCTTTGGGCTACTATGACGTCACTGATTTCACACTAACAAATTACAGGTTGGGTGAAATATTTTGTCAAATAGGGCGACATCACAGACAAGTTCATAAACGCTTGAACACGTCAATTATGTAATAAAGGGGGGACTAAAGAAGTCAGGTGATAAGGGGCAGGTAAATACAAGTTAACAGTCGATGATTTCAAATTTATTTATTCTTAAATGCTATTATTATCTCTTAGCATATATAATTTATGTCTCAAAATGTCAGTGATAATGAACATTTTGTGCCGTACGTGTCAGGACATTTCCAAAAGCTGTCATAAAAATAGATAAAACATACATGAGCCACTTTAATCTCTATCCGGAGACGGGCTTTCACTGCGTGTATTTACTTATCTGTAGTTGAAAGTCGTTTAAATAATGATACATTCTTTGTTACTGATTTGTAAAAGTACAATTTAATTGTAATGGATCGATCCGCTAGTCGACATGGAACGGTTGTTCTAACAATTTTCGATGATTATCAGTAGATGAGTGTTAAAGATACCAAAGTTTGCTAAACTCACAATGTGATTCGTTGACTTCGACTATTCCAGATTATGTGAATCCTCTCGCTCCAAGGAAATCAATTTTGTGCTTTAGTTTGTGTCTACATTTCTTCGGCGATCTTTCAAATTGTCTACCTTTGGTGGTTACACTAGATTTTTAAAATTTACTAAAATTCTGCTATAGTTCTTAATCTGCCTCTCCGCGAGAAGGTGAATCGAGACGTAGTAGACATAGCAAATATGACAGCATGCCAGACCGTTTACATACTGGATTAGAAACCAATAATTAACCATTCCTGAAAAGCTTCATGGTATAAGCAATGGATACAGACGACTGTATTGTAGACTACAAGCAAAACAGCGGGCGTAACATCATGTCGTAACTTCATCACATAGCATACGTGATCTATGTTTTAACCTCGTCACATAGCATAAGTGACAGTGTTTTAACCTTGTCATATAGCCCAAATAACACCATGTTTCAACCTTAACACATGTAATACAGTACCTTGTTTTTACTTAGTCATATAGCACACGTAATACCATGTTTGATTTCGTCACGTAGCACATAACACTATGTTTTAACCTTAACACACGTAAAGTCATGTTCTAACTTAGCTAAAATAGCATACGTAAAACCATATTCTAACTTAGCTAAAATAGCACACGTAAAACCATGTTCTAACTACCGCAAAGGAGCACACGTAACACCAGTTTTCTAACACCGTCAGACTTCTCTAAGTTTCTGGCACTTTTTTTTATTGCCAGAACTTCACCTTGGTTACGTTCAATCTTTATCTGTGGAGCCTTGACTGGCAGAGTGACTAGAGCGCTGGCCTCTAGCGACAAAGGTGCTGGGTTCGAAACACGATGGCGTCACGTTTCAGTATTTCGAGCTGTTAATGGGTACCTGATTCTGCTCTTGAGTTAGGAATGAAAAATACAGCAAGGAAAGGAACTGGTCACACCCCCCCCCCCTTCTCTCGATGCTCGACCTAGTATAATGAAGTCTCTAACACTTCACTCCCCTACGGCAGTTGCTGCTATGGCCCTACCCTTACCTTCTTTGTCTGTGGAGCAGAAGTCTTCAACAAATCTAGGTCAAACCTTCTTCTTAAAATTTGTCCATGTCATTTTTAGCCCGTTTAAGTCTGTGTCCATTCCCTTTTTTCCGTTTGCTGTTCGGTTACCTTCCAGTTACTTCTTTCAGGGGATTCCAGACCGAGGGGTTTTCCCACAGTTCTAGTTCTACCACAATAAACCTTTAATTACTGATTTCTGTTTCCGCTAAAATATACAGGATAGAGGTGACACGGAAATAACTTGATCGGCTGGCACATGACAGAATGACTGAAGGCATTTTCTCCATGTGAGCTTTAAGGCCATGAAAGGAAGAACGTAAACATTGCACTAGATAAACCATCAGTACATGTGAACTTGAAAGATGTGGTCCACGATTCACGCAGTGTGTCCAAATGCAGTGCTTGATTTGTTTATTAAGACGCAAAATCACGAGAAAGAAGAATGAGAATAATAGAGAGTATCACAACACAAGGCAGTCTCATCTTTGATCATGTTCAAGATCTATCTTCCAGAAGGATACATGTTTTGGACATACAATTATGGTGCAGTAGAGATGCTCATGAATTCAAAATTTAATCTTCTATTTCTTTCTTACCATTTCCACCCAGATTAAAAAGCCGTGAAGAAATGACACCTCTTTCCCAGAATACCGAATAGCAATTCCATTGACGGAAACACGGATATACACGCCATAAAATTAATACTCTCTAGCAAACAACTATTTTCTTGTTTATGTTGAACAAGACAAACAAGGGTTATTCAAGAGCTAAAATTGTCTGCATGGCAACCTCGAATCTCCTTGTGTGTACTGAGCAACAAGATGGCAGCTATAAACTCATCAGAAACTTCTGAGAGAGAACGACATTTTGAGAGTAGCTTAGATTACATCAGAGGCAACCAAATACTCCAAAGTGAGCTTGTTAGGGATGGAATAAACGACATTACTGTGGATCACGTGACAGATACAATTCACTGGATTATCGTCTTCATTATCACGCCTGCAGTCTCTATTTTTGGAATAATCGGGAATACCCTCAGCCTCATTGTTCTCGCCAAACATGGTTTTAATAAAAGCTCAAACATTTTACTCTTCAGTCTGGCTATATCAGATATTCTATTTATGATCGGCATTAACGGGCCCCCGAAACCTATGTATGAGTGGGGACCAGGGGGATTCCCTTACCCAGAAACGACTGCACGCGTTTTGTACTATCTGTATCAACTGACCGACAGCTTAAACTGGACCACTGGTCCAACGTCATTATTTATTCCAGTGCTCGTAATGATAGAAAGACTTATTGCAGTTTTTTTACCTCTTCGATTTCCCTCGATAGTAACTGTCCGCCGGACAATCATAGCTGTCACCATACCTCTTGTTGTCTCCATCATTATGCAGATCTACATCCGGACCTGGTTTAAGTTTGCCTACGTCTTCGACAACGCGCGTAACATCTCTGTCGGTGTTGCCGCTCGAACTGACATATACTGGGCCCAACGGCATGTATCAAAAGGTCTAGAAATCTTCTTTAACTCAATGTTCATTTTGGTAATCTTCGTTGGTTGTGGGTGCATCGCTATAGGCGTTAAAATGAAGATGGTTGCTAGGAAACGGCTAACGATGACCAGTAATTTCATTGGACAAAGCTCGGGGAAGATGGAGGCCGACTCTTCACGTACAACTAAAATGTTGCTGTGTCTGTGCATTTTCTATACCTTTGCAAGCGCTCCTGCCATTCTATCAGCTGTCGTGCCACGTTTTATGGTGTTTCCTATTTTCAATATTTGTGAGTATTGTATGTCACTAACACAAAATACAATACATTTGAATAATATATATATTTTTTAAATTGCTTACTTACGACGCTATTCAAAGTAAACCATGGGAAAAGCCATTATAAAATGCACAAAAGGCGCCGGAAGTAGTTTTTTTTTGTAAAAGGTGCCACTTTATTCAAAACTGTGTATTATATATTATATATCTAATCCCATCACCAGAGCCATCATTATTATCGTCACTGTTTTTGTATCTATAGTATTTTTCTTTAACCTGTCTATATTACTTGCCCTTGTTGCCTATCTGTAAATGTGGCTGACGAAAGTTGAAAGATGAAACGTCCCGTGTTTCCCGTCTACCGTATTATATATAATATATATTATATATATATATATCTTCTTCTTCTTTGATCCTTAGCCGCCGACCGTCAAAGCAGTCAGTGGCCATCACGCCTACTGGCGTCTTGTAGGGCAACAACAAATTTATTCCACTTTGCTCGGTCGGTGGCCATCCTTCGTACAGTGCCCCAACTCTGGTTCATTCTTTGCATATCAGCCTCCACAGTCCTCCGCCAAGTTGTTTTTGGTCGGCCTCTCTTTTGTTTTCCTTCAGGGGTCCAAAGCATAGCTGTTCTTGTGATGGCATCGGGATCTCATCTGAAGACATGGCCAACCCAGCTCCAGCGTCTGCAACCTATGATGGTGTGCATGTCCTCTTGCTTGCTCCGAGTAAGCAGATCTTGGTTGGTGATGGTATTCGGCCAAAAGATTCGGTGAATTTTTCTTAGGCATGTTGTGTGAAAAGAGGACAATTTCGACATTTCCTTCTCTGTAACTCTCCAGATTTCCGCACCATAGAGAAGCACAGAAAGCACACAGCTCTGATATAATCTTAATTTTGTGCTTGTGCTGTACTGAGAGGACTTCCAGATGTTGTTTAGGCTAAAAAAGGCTGTTCTTCCTTTGTTCATTCTGTTGTTGACGTCTTTGCTTGCTCCGCCATCTGGTGTTACTATGCATCCTAGGTATGTGAAGGTGTCTGTCTGTACCAGTTGCTGATTCCTTACTGATATGGGCTCAGGGTTGCTCACATTGAGCGTCATGACCTCTGACTTTTTAAAATTGATGTTCAAGCCCACCTGCTGGCTATACTTATTAAGTCTATCCGTTTTTTCCTGGATGTGTTGATGTGAATGTGCTAGTAGTGCAATATCATCTGCATATTCCAGATCTTCCAATGTAGAAAATGTAGTCCATCTTATTCCTCTTAGACTGCCCTCTGTTGTCTGTCGCATCACCCAGTCTATGACTGTTAAAAATAGAATGGTTGATAAGGGGCATCCCTGTCGTACTCCTGTCTTCACCTCAAAAGTTAGGTTGCTCTGCCAAACACTACACGTAAAGTTGGCATAGAGGCTTTTTATGATTGACACTATGCAGCTTAGAATTCCATAAGCCCTCAGTATTTTCCATAAACTGTCCCTATGTATACTGTCAAAAGCCTTTTCAAAATCAACGAAATTAATGTACAGCTGTCTTTGCCATTCTGAGCACTGCTCTATAATGTTCCTGAGAGTAAATATATGATCTACACATCTTCTGTTCTTTCTAAACCCTGCTTCTTCTTTCCTCAGTTTGTGGTCTACTGCTTTTGAAATTCTCTGTATAATTATCCTGCCTAGTATTTTGCTGGGAACTGAGAGAAGAGTGATTCCTCTCCAATTATTGCAGTCTGCAAGATCTCGTTTCTTGGGTAATTTGACAATTATTCCTTTGTTCCACTATGTTGGTGTTGTCCCTTGTCATGATACACATGACTTATGTTTCAAGGTGTGTGTGGGTAATGGAGTGAATGGTTGTCACGGTTGAATGCCACTAGCATTGTGACATGCGAATGTTTCACGGTCATGTGTTATTTGTAAAGTAATTTATATGTAGTGTTGTTCAGGGGTGTCATACGTTGGTGAGATTCAAGTGAGCTCGTGGAGAGCAGGTTGAATAGTGAACTGTCTGTATGACCGAGAGGAGTTGGTAAGGTTAGAGAGAGTGGTGTGACTGACCGTCGTGGAAGACGGGTCGGATGTGATATTTTCTGAAGTGATTATTGTTAGACTTGAGTCTAGAAGTGATGTTATAAGGCCTTTATGTGAATTGTATACGCGAGGAGAGTATGCCGCGTTTGTGTTGACTTTAGGAGTCATTAACGCCTAGATGTGTAATTGTATACCCGAGGAGAGTATGTCGCGTTTTGTGTTGACTTTAGGAGTCATTAAGGCCTAGATGTGAATTGTATACGCGAGGAGAGTATGTCGCGTTTGTGTTGACTTTAGGAGTCATTAAGGCCTAGATGTGAATTGTATACGCGAGGAGAGTATGCCGCGTTTGTGTTGACTTTAGGAGTCATTAAGGCCTAGATGTTATTTGTACAAGCGAGGAGAGAATGCCGCGTCTGTGTTGACTTTAGGAGTCATAGGTAGTCAGAGGTTATTAGTGGTTGATCTGACTAGGAGATTTCTGGTGCGAGGTGCATGCCGCGCACTAGAGGAGGCCAAGGTAGTAGAAGTAAGGCGACTGTGTGCGCTAGAATGCAAGCAGTCATGTTACGATGAGCAGTGTAACAAGAGAGGTGCCACCGGCATGTTATTCATATGTTAGTCATACATGATGTTACTGATATCCTTGATTCTGTATTGGTGAAATATATGTGTATATATAGGACTGTACAACAGACTTCTGTTGAGTTTATGAACGAGTGTCGCTGTTGAGGCTGTGTTGGTAGTGATCACCCAAGAATTATCATACCCCAATTTGAGGACAACAAGCCACGTATAAATAACCTGGGACATATGTTACATTTTCATCTGGGTGACATCCCTGTTTTTCCAGACTTGTGCAAATAGTGGTTCTAATAGTTCTGCTGCTAGCTCTGGGTCTGTCTTAAATAGCTCTGCATTTAAGTTATCATGGCCAGGAGCTTTTCCGTTCTTTAACCCTTTAATTACTCAGCCTCAGGAACATTCAATTGTGTCTCTGGTGGTTCCTTGTTCAGAGTTTCTCTGAAGTGCTCTGCCCATCTTGTTTCCTGTCCCTCTGCTGTCGTGATGAGATTTCCTTGCTTATCTCTTACTAATGTAATACTGTTTGCACCTCGTTTTCCGCTGATGAATTTAGTTATTTTGTATAATGTGCTTTGTTCATTTCTCAATGCTGCCTCTTCTGCCTGTCTTGCAAGATTGTCTAGGAAATTCATTTTGTTGGCTCGGGTTTGGCGTTTAACTTCCTTGTCCAGCTGACTGTACTGTTCGCTATATAGTTGCTTTAACCTGGGGGGACTTCGCTTCTGTTTTCTTTCTTTTCATTTCCTTTCTCATCGTTATGGTGTTTAATGTTTCTGGTGTTATCCAGTCTTGCTTCTTCCTTTCCTGGAATCCCAAGCATGATTTGCTGCTTTCCTTATATATTGTTGAAATGGTGTTGAATTTCTGGTCTATTTCGTCAGTCAATGTCTTTTCCTGGCTTTTGGCAAATTGATATCGTTTCTTTATGTCAGCCGCAAAAGCTTTTCTGGTAAGGGGTCCTTCAATTTGCTGATGTCAAACCTTTTCTGTGTAGTTACAGTTGGTCCAACCCTTCTTAGTTTCACTTTCAGTTTTGCTACTACTAAATGGTGATCACTTCCCACATCTGCACCTCTTTTTACCTTCACATCTTGTAATGCATGTCTCCATCTACCGTTAATCATAATGTGGTCTATCTGGTTTCTGTCCCGACCATTTGGTGATTCCCATGTTAATTTGTGAATTTCTTAATGTGGGAAAAGTGTTCCTCCAATGACCAGGTTGTTAATGCTACAGAAACTTATTAATTTATCCACATTTTCGTTTGCTGTTCCGCTGCCGCATTTCCCCATTACTCTTTCATTATATGTATTGTGTGTACCAACTTTTGCATTGAGGTTTCCCATTACTATAATAAGATCATATCTTGGTGTGTCTTCCATTTCTTTCTGCAGTTGTTAATAGAATTCATCCTTGACCTCTTCATCGCTATCATTCGTTGGTAAAAGGTAAAGGTAAAGGATCCCGTTACACGCCCATTGAGGCATATTGGGAATATGATGTTAGACCCATATTTTCTCAACCGTCGGCACACTGGGGGTGATGTGGTCAGCATCACGCCGGCCGCCTTAACCTTCCCAGAATTGCTCTGGTACCCATTTGGGGCTGGGTCGATCCAGGAGCCGTTTGCGGCCTTAAAAAATCCCACCTCATCTGGTTATCGAACTATAGACCACTGAGCTAGGAAGCCAGTGCACTAACCACTATGCTACCGCGGCTCCCATTCGTTGGTGCGTAGCATTGTATTATTGTAGTATTGGTGAATCTCCCTCTCAATCTTAATCTTATCAGTCTGTTGTTGATGGGTTTCCATTCCAGTAATGTCCTTTCTATTCCTTTCTGTAGAAAATGACTACGCCTTCATTGTGCTGTCCATCCTCTCTTCCAGAGTAAAGTACTTTTTCTCCTGTTGCTGTTTTAACTTTTCCTGCCCCTGTCCATCTGCTCTCGTTTATCCCTAGAATGTGTAACCTATAGTTTCTCATTTCTGCCGTGACCTGTTTTAGTTTACCCGTCTCGTACATTGTCCTGACATTCCAAAATCCTATTCTTGTATCCTGTTTTGCGGTCAGGACATCCGTTTTTCATGTCAGTGGCTTCCTTTCGGCTTTCACCACTGACAGTCATACGAGCCACAGACTCCGAATGTCCATCCCGCAGCAAAGTTTGTTCATTTGATGTTGTTTCCGTAACTTCATTATTTTTTTTTACATAGACAGGGGTGTCAGCCCTATGCTAAAAACCCCCAACCTGGAGGACCAGGGTACCAGCTTTTGTCTGACCCCTACCCACACAGACCAGTCCAGCTTGGTTGAACCTACCAGGAGTAAAACTCCCACTGGCATAGCGCTGGGGGGTGTCACGGTACGCGAGCTGCCATACAGCTATAAGGTATAGGGACCATTGAGGGCAGATATATATATATATATATATATATATATATATATATATATATATAATATATATATATATATATATATATATATATATATATATATATATATATATATTGTTATGATTAAAATTCTTAACGATTATGTCGGTGTTATAGTAAGCTGGACAGGGCTCCTTTTTTGATAATTTTATACGGACTTACTTACTTATAGTGGAAGTGACTTCATTCCGATATGGTGTAGAAGCAGACGCGAATCTTTGAAGCAGAAGTGGGTGATCGTCTGCTAGAAGAGATGCGGCTTGTGTTTTAATGTGAGCAAACGTATGTCTATTGAGCTCCTGCAGTCTACTGTGATTTTCCTGCATCATTCCATCACTAGGGCACCGAGACACTTTGGTGAGGTGTCCCTAGTCTATTCTATTCAGGAACCATATCTAGTTACGAAGATGTCAAGTGTACGATGCGAAAAAAGACTGTATGATTGCCATTGACCAGCGTTTGATAGTGAACGGACAGGACGACTGCCTATTACTGCATTTGCCATTGGGTCTATATTCTATTGTCATGGAGCTTTGTGTCCAGTACAATAAACTGCGTATTGTACATTGCGAAGGAGGTGTTTGTCAGCTCACTGAAGTATGCTGATACGTGTTGGACTAACCCTAGTGTGTACTTTGGCCACGGAGAACTTCTCCGAACTTTATATATATATATTACGGCATGCAACAGTGTTTGGTGGCCTCAAGCCGGGATCTGAACGTATCATTTTCAACTGTTTCAAGAAGGCCAAGTATTTTTCAAGTCTGTGGACTAATTTTTCAAGAGAAACAAATTTTCAAGATGGCGGTTCTGGTCGGCTGCAAAAATGTTTGAATCCTAAGTCTCACCCTGGCTGCTGCATATTTGAATCGGTTTTCCCTGAGATTCAGACGTTGGACCCAGGAGGAAGTTTTTTTTCATAAAAAAAAAAGAAAACAGATAAGTAAATTTATTGATTCATGCAGCTTGAGTTTTTAAGAATCTCTGTCAAAACAGGGTTCTTTTTATTATATGTTTCATGTATTTATGTATTTACCTGTTTGTGTGCTAGGCGGTTGGTTGGAGAAACCTATGAATCCACTATACCTCATAAAACGGTCGTGAATTCGTAGGCGTTCTTTAGTTTTTACATCGGATTTTTTCAATTAAGGGCCGACGAACATAGCTGTGTGTTACTGCCTTGAGTGAATTAACCAGATTTCATTATTCGTCTAGTTGTGAAGGTTCTGTAATTTTTGTACATTTGTATTTGTTGTCAAGTTCATTGTATTTTATTTGGTTTATTCTTCATTATTGTTTGTGATATTTGTGCATCTCATCTTGCTATCCTTCATTTATTAGATGTAATCATATGTTGTGATATTGTGCTTGTAGAGTCATAATTGTAGTAGAGCCATTTTTTTTTTCATTTTTATACAGTTCATACATTTCTGCCTTGGTTTATTCATTAGTAATTTCTTGGTTTGGCTCTATCTACTGTTCTCCTGTATTCTTGTTTGTATTAATATTTTTTTGCTCCTAATGTACCATCTATAGTTCAATGCAGTTGATTGATATTGATTGGTGAAATATTTGGAGGTGATATTGATCACATATTGACAATATATTAAATAAATTATTATTGGACAAGTTTGAGCCTCGATAATAGTGAAATATGGCTACAGTGGAATATTTTACTAAGCTTGGTAAGGACTATGGTATGGAGGGTGAGGCTTTAAAAGCCTTTGCTTTCACTGAACAAGCAAAGGAAATAAAGAGGTTAGAGGACATAGCAAGAGATGAAAGACTATTGGCTAGAGAGAAGAGAAAAGAAGAATTAGCTGAGAAGAGAAGACAGGAAGAATTAGCTCAGGAAAATAAAAAGCTGGAACTTGAGGATAAAAACTTGGCACATGGCCACGGAGACCTTCTCCGAACTTTATCTGTATTACTGCACGCATCATATATATATATATATATATATATATATATATATATATATATATATATATATATAATATATAATATATATATATATATATATATATATATATATATATATATATATATATATATATATATATATATAATATATATATATATATATATATATATATATATATATATAAAATATATATATATATATATTATATATATATATATATATATATATATATATTATATATTTATTTATTTATTTATTTATTTATATTTATATATTTATAATATTTATTACTTTATATTTATATTTATAATTATATATTTCCTCACCAGCTTTACAGCAGACCCCTAATTGATTTACTTACATTGTGTATGATAACTATTACAAAAACATATTCGCAACAGACCGAGATATAATTTGCTCAATCGGCTATAGACGTGAACTGTAGATGAGTGTTAGTATCGCGCTGATAAAACTCAACTCAACATTTTTACAGGAGTGCCTTAAAATAAGACAAAGAAAAAATGCAAATCACATAATATACCCCAGTTATATCCGAAAGGACCCACCTCAGGATTTGTGTGGAGAGGGTATTAAAAGCGCTATAATGAAGAAAAAGAGCGAACGAGCAATATTGCCATCACTGGTAACAGTCGAGTACAAGTTCTACTAACAGGTCAAATCTTTAAAGTTTTCTTCAAACGTATTCTAACAGACAGGGTTGGCCTTGATAACTCGATGCCAGAATTGGACCATTTTGGTAGGGTCTTCCTGGACATTATGATTATGTAACGTTAGATATCAGCAACATGTGCTACCACACTGTACCACACAGATGGTAAAGCGGGGTTCGGAGTGGCTAAGAGGTATGGCGTCCGCCTCGAATTTATAAAGGTAAACCGGGTGTCGTGTGGTGAGTATTGGGGCAACTACGACAGTAGTTTTTGGCCAGGAATACCTATGAGATATTAGGTAGAAGGTCCTCCAGAAATTGGCTCGTTAAGAAAGGATAGAGACCTATCCGAGATAAGGACAAGAAGAAGAGAATGCGAATGCTTTTCCACTGGACCAGTGTTTTTCTGGTGGATTATGGAAAGAGTTTTGTTTCCCCACGACCTTAGCTTCTGCCCTTAATCCCGTAACAGAAAAATCCCCCCAACTTCTTCTGAGTGTAGAAAATTTACCTATATGTAAATATTTAACAAACACCGACAGCACGAGTGATACATTAACAAACTAAAATGATCAAATGATTATTGGGTTTATTAAGTAAATATCTACACCTATAGGGTTAGTAGTGGTTAGAGCGTGATGATGGTAAAAGACGATTCACACAAAACTCACTGATGAGATATTAATATTGTAGTTAATTAAATAGAAGAATGAGCTTGTGTAAAGCTAAATAATGATGATGTGATATGATACGTGTTACCAAAATGGTGAGTAATCTACACAGTCCATGTGTCTCTAAATGCTTCAATCCCGGATAGGATGATTCACATGTATGCATAGACTATCCCAAGTCGTTAAAAGTTATGTCGAGTGAGGTATCTCTAAGTCGAGGCCGTTCTGATGAAAACTTTTATTGTACTGAGAACGTTGACGATATACAGATCTTCACTGTTTGACAATATCTCGGTAGCGTGGATCAACAGTTAACAGTTGTCGTATGAAAAATGTCTGTTGCCTAATTTCCAAAGGGTATTGGCCAGACTGGATAACTTCACGACATGATCTTGCTCTGTAGACTCATTAACTTGAGTATTTACTCGTTATTCATGAAATATACTTCGAGTAAGCTGCACTGGATTTGACCTATGGAGTCTCCTTCCTAGAATGCGCTTAAGAGTGTGTTCCACTTGATATAAATATGAGAATCAACTTTTGAGCTCTGTAGCTTGACTTCAGATGGTAAGCTTCCGATGGAGCTGAACTTGATCTGAGTAATCAACTGTGAGCTTATCTTGACTCCTGTAGTAAGCTTTCGGTGGATCTGAACTCGATATTTCTATGTATTGAACTTGTGTGTACGTGATATATGGTGACGAAGAATGCTGCGTCCACCTTCTGACTTGTGGGTGAGACAATATTCCTTTTTAATTGAGGAATGAAAGATGTCCTATGGCGAATTCTGCTAGCCAAATGTCCGTTTTTGATAACGTATTTCTGGTTAGATGTCAGACACGTTGCGTGTAGACTCAGACTTCTGATGGACTGAAGACACACAACAAAAAGTCTTCGTAAGTTTTTTCACACTTAATATCACTGGTTGGCTTTCATTTATTCTACTTTTCACTATTGATCTCTACGGGTTGATTCTTATGAAGTTAAATATGTTGTGCATGAGAGTGTGTGCGCAAGGAAAGACTGTAATGATGATTTAACAAGCTAGATGTGGGTGAAGTAAGAAACTATTAATTACTTCCTATCAGCCTATCGTCTAGGAGAAAAATCTTCTGACTTTATTTAGTCATGTACTAGAAGAATTAATTGAAAAACTATCGTTCGCACACTTAGCTTTGAGGTTAAAATGAAAAAAGAATGAGAAAAAAAGTATTAATAATCTGTTTACGATCTTTTAACCTTTTTTTCTCTTCGCAAAATCCTTTAAGAACACAATACACCACAGATACTAATTTTTTTATACCACATTGAATTAATTGCAGGCTATGCTTTAGGATTTCTCTACACCACAATGTAGAAAAAAACTGGACTCATCTCTCTAAACGAACTGTGCGGTACATATATTCCTAAGACGCCCATATGTTCCCTAAATCTTGCTGTGATGTGAAACTCCACCCATACAACCAATAGCTAAGAGTCCATCTGGTCTTTTGTACCTCGAATCTCTCTTGTCCGCTGTCAGTCTAAACGTGGGTAGGCCACTTGCTACCAACTTTCAATGCCGTGCTGCATGACAAACAGATGCAAAGAAAATCACCCGCCTTCCAACTGTCACAAAGCCCTCCATCAACTTCTGTTTGTCTATCGACCCGCGTGTCAGCTTTTGTTCTATGCTGCTGGCGGCGGCCTTTGTTCCCTCGGTCCATTGTCGCTTGCATGCTAACAAGTCCCTTTGTCGTGCCGGGCTTATTGTATTCCATTTGGAATGAAAGTTTGTTGTTCTGCGTTGAGGGCCTTTGATATCACGTTGCCAGGAGTCATTGTCACCGGGTTTTTTGTAATTGTGCGAGACGGTGACCGTGCTGTGTTTAATCAATGGCTAAGGGAATAATCTTTTGTGTCAGCCGTGCTCTCCTCATGTAAACCAGATGTGTTAACAAGGTGGGGAACGGAATCAAAAGAATTTCTTTTACCACCGATGAAAGAACAAATGTGGTTCACTAGATACCAGTTGCGAGTAATAAAGATTACAGTTTACAGATGAAATAGCAAAACGTGGGATGAAAGAGCACGATGTGGTAGAAAATAAAATAAGAAATATGTAGGAAAAGATAGAGCGATACGGCTTTGCGCTCGTTTATCACACCGGTTGGTCTGCGATGTTGATATTTAAATGTGAAGGTGGAAGGCACAGACTCCCAGCTTGAGTGAAAAAAATTAAAGCGAGATGCAAAATTAGAATATGATAGACAGAATCAATTTATGGTTTGATTCTCTATATGCGTGACGTTCACCAACCTAGATACCAGGTTACCAAGAGACCTCAATTTTTTGATTTCTACCTCCGCTCTAGTTTTTTTTTTTTTCATTGAAGGCACGCCTTCCATCTATGTCTAGATTATACAGATACAGCGATGACACAGAAAAACGTGGGAAAAAACTGCCTTATCTGGAATCAAAATCTTTTGGTCTCGATTAAACAAATATCTATATTGTAAAACTCAAAACACCCGTGTGTTACCGGGGCCCGAAAGGGGAGCAAAGAATAGTAACACTGTCCCCTGCCAAGCATGTCGTAGAAAGCGACTAAGGAGGGTTGGGCATGGGGCCCGTTTACCCCATCCTGTAAAAAAATTTAAACCACAAAAAACTTCAACAAATATGGACAAGTCAAATAAAGAAAATAAAACACAGCCATCCAAGACAGGGGAAGGTCCTCCCGTGGGGAGGCGTATGATGCAACACAGAGAAAGCCGAAAGGAGTCTGTGTTGCTGACTAACCTTCTTTCTTCTAGGAGAACTTCCAGATTTGGCACCTGGAATGTTCGGACATTAAACGAACAAGGGAAAGTGGCGCAAGTGGCAGCAGAAATGAGGGATACAAAATTGAGGTTTTGGGAATGTGTGAAACAAAGTGGAAGGGGGTAGACAGGAAGAAACTCATCACAGGTGAATTGGTGCTGTCCTCAGGACATGAAGACGAAAGTTCACACCACAGTGAAGGGGTAGCTCTTATGTTATCTAAAGAAGCACAGAAAGCACTCATTGAATGGGAAGTTGTTGGACCCAGAATAATAACAGCTACTTTCAAAACAGCTAAAAAAAGAAAATTCATGTAAATGTCATCCAATGTTATGCACCAACAAATGACAAAGAAGAGTCTGTGAAAGAAGCATTTTATACTAAACTACAGGAAATTATGGATAAAGTAAAAAGAAGAGACATCACAATTTTGATGGGTGACATGAATGCAAAGATAGGTACAGTCAACACCGGATTTGAAGAAGTCATGGGAAAACATGGGCTAGGAGTAATGAATGAAAATGGAGAACTATTCACAAACTTCTGTGCTTCAAATCAACTGGCTATAGGAGGAAGCATGTTTCCACATAAGAGAATACACAAGGCAACATGGATATCACCAGACCATAGAACAGAAAATCAGATTGATCATATATGCATAAACAAGAAGTTTAGATCATCATTGCAGGATGTAAAGGTATATAGAGGAGCAGATGTGGCATCAGATCACCATCTTCTGATAGCCAAAGTAAAATGAAACTCAAGAGATATGCAACAATGCAAAATTATAGACAACAGTATAATGTAGGACAGCTAAGAAATCAAGAAACAAGAGACAAATTTGCGGTCACAGTATCCAACAAATTCCAAGTGCTCCAACAGCTGGAAGATGTAGAGAATACAGAAGACTATTGGCAGCAGGTCAAAACTGTATGGAAGGAGACATGTGAAGAAATACTGGGGAAAAGGGAAAGACAACAAAAAGCATGGATAACAACAGAAACCATCAATAAGATAAAAGACAGAAAAAACAAGAAAGCAGAGTTAAACACAAGCAAAACCAGAAGTTCCAAAGCCAAGGCTCAAGAAGTGTACACAGAAGCAAACAAAGAAGTAAAAAGAAGTATCAAAAGAGACAAGAGGAAGTATATTGAGGAGTTGGCAAGAGAGGCAGAAGATGCTGCAGCCAAAGGAAATATGAGAGAACTGTATAGCAGCACAAAGAAGCTAACAGGGAAATACAAGCAAACAAGTTGCCTCATAAAAGACAAGAATGGGAAACTGCTCAGCAATATACAAGAGCAAATGAAGAGGTGGACAGAATATTTTGGGGACCTTCTCAATAGACCAGCTCCACAAAACCCGCCAGACATCCAGCCAGCAGAAGAAGAGCTACAAATTAACGGCGAAAGACCAACGAAGGAAGAAATAAAGAAAGCCATAAAGCTTCTAAGAGATGGAAAAGCGTCTGGACCTGATGGCATTCCAGCAGAGGCCATCAAAGCAGATATCGACACGGCTACAGAGATGTTATATGAGTTACTTGGTAAAGTCTGGGAAAAGGAAGAGATACCAGCAGAATGGAAGGAAGGATATCTGGTTAAGTTGCCTAAGAAGGGAAATTTACAAGAGTGCACAAATTATAGAGGAATAATGTTACTATCAGTGCCAGGAAAAGTATTAAACAGGATTATCCTTGAGAGATTAAAAGAGTCCATAGACAAGAAACTGAGAGATGAACAAGCAGGTTTTCGACAAAACAGATCATGTACAGACCAGATAGCCACTTTGAGAATAATAGTTGAACAAAGTCTGGAATGGAATTCACCACTATACATCGGATTTGTGGACTACGAAAAGGCATTTGACAGTGTAGACAGAGAATCACTTTGGAAATTGTTGAGGCATTATGGAGTTCCCCTGAAGATCATTAATTTAATAAAGAAAACATATGAAGACATGACATGCAGAGTTCTTCACGAAGGACAGCTTACAGAACCGTTTGGGATAAGAACAGGAGTGCGACAGGGATGCCTCTTGTCTCCATTTCTTTTCTTGCTGGCAATAGATTGGGTTATGAGATCATCGACAACACACAACAGAAATGGAATCCAGTGGACTCTGACTAAGCAGTTGGATGATCTGGATTTTGCTGATGACTTGGCTCTTCTGTCCCATAGCCGTAATCAGATGCAGGACAAATTGAAAACACTCGATGAGAGGTCACAGCAATTGGGTCTGAAAATACACAGGGAAAAGACAAAAATAATGCGAATAAATGCAGGTAATGATAACAGGGTTGAACTTGAAGAAACACCAATACAAGATGTAGAATCATACACATATCTTGGCAGTAATATAGACAAAGTTGGAGGGACAGACAGCGATATCAAAATAAGAATACAAAAGGCAAGAGGAGCTTTCATTGCATTGGGAAATATATGGAGATCAAGAGAAATAGGACCCAACACGAAAATAAGAATCTTCAACTCAAATGTGAAGTCAGTCCTATTGTATGGCTCAGAGACATGGAGAACAACAAAGACAACAACCAAAAAGCTACAGACTTTCATAAATGGGTGCTTGCGTAGAATAGAGGGATTAAAATGGTATGACAAGGTTACCAACGTGGAACTGATGACAAGAACTAGACAAGTGCCAGTGGAACAAGAAATGAGAAGAAGACGATGGCGATGAATAGGACACACACTGAGGAAACCTGTTGATAGCATTACAAGGCAGTCCTTGTTCTGGAACCCCCAGGGCAAGAGAGGCAGAGGAAGACCAAGAAGTACATGGAGAAGAGAGTTGGAAACAGAGGTGAAAATGATGCTTTGGAGTGGAGGGTTATGAATGAAAACTCAAAAGAGAAATAACCCAATGATTAAAAAAGCATCAGAATCTCCAATGAATAAAAAAAAAACTACCTGTATCAATCAAGGACAAAATTTGCTTTACTAAGTTGTAATGGCCTCGAACTCACAAATGAAATAAACACCAATGTGATTGAAGAGAGAAAAAAAAATAAACAGTGTTAAAGAACGTGTAAGAAGGACTATGAAAACACGCAGTTATACAGTCACAACACTAGACAGAAACAACACTTTCCACATGAGGGACAAGTACATCCAGTTTTGTCGGTTGACGTATGATGGCCAGGTAGCCGAGCAGGTTTAAATCCTTAGACGTTACACGACAAAGTAAAATCAAGATCTACTCCGCTGTGACTATCCTCTCTCCTGAGGATATGACATGAATTAATTTCTGTCTCTGATCGTTAAGTGTACGTTACTGGGATTGTCTGGTGAGGGGGCCAGGAAGAATTATAAATATTTCCACGTATAGCAGGTACCCCACGGGCTTGTTAATAGACAGGTAAGATCTGTGCTCTATTTTACCTCTAGCCTGATGCTGACTGTAACTCACAAAGGCTATTGCCATAAAACTGAGCATTTATCCATCTCACTGAAAGAATAAAAAATGGTGCGAGCATAGTTGGAGAAAACTTTGTCAGATGGCATGAGTGCAGGTTGGGTACTGCTAGTTTGGGCTCGCTTTTTCTGGGTGTTAAATAAAAAGACACAGCTTCGCTATTTTTTTGACTTACAAAGGCTGAACTGGTTGTCGTCTACACCCGAATATTGAAATCCGCTGGAAATTATCTCTCCTAGAATGTGTCAGAGAAATTAACGCGACTGTTATAATTTATAGTTAAGGAATGGAAAGTAAGGATGGATTTTAAAATATCAAGGGTTACCGCGCTCGAGACGGCAGACAAGAAAAGCGTTGCGCGACCTAGCGGTCCTATTTTTCTTCCTCGATTTCAAACGACAAAGGAACCATTAGCCGACCCAGACGATTTTGTCCGACTAGTGTAGGGGAGAGGAACGGTGCAGAGCTAAGACAGACACGTAGATAAATGCCCGACAAAGTGTCTAAGTATGAAATAAAACTAAAATAGGGCGTGAACAAAAACAGAGGTATGGCATAACGTTGTAACTGATAAGCTCAGTTGGCCGAAAAATTCAACACAACTCATCCACAAGTGTTTGATTCCCTGTAGAGGGAATATAATGTATGTAATTTTTTTCCTTTCAGAACCAGTGATCCGATTGATGCCATATTCCCCCCCACCCCCTCCCCCCCCCCCCACATACCCACAACGGTGTGCCATGGGGTCAGTTGAGCCGTATCGAATCGTGAATCCTATCCCCCCCTTCTCGGATACAAGAGCATAAAAAATAGGAGTCCCATGAGACGCATACCCGTTTGCGCCACTGTCGTTAAAAATCCCCTACCCTGCAGCCCTTTGGACCCTAATCTTAAAGAGTAGGCCACCACGTCACACACGCTGCCCTGGCAAAACATTTTTTATAGAATGCCGTAAAAATATTTATAAGAATATTGATTCCTTATATACACACATTGGATTCCTCACGGTGCTACGGAGTTCGTGCACTGAGCTGAGATTTTTCCTCGTGCTATCTAAGAGATGGGATCGGAGCACTGATGGCGCTTGTCCGTGTGCAATGAAGATATCCACCATACCAAACCAAACCAACCCATACAAATTCTATTTGTATACACTGTGGTAAAGTGGGATATTATAAATATTTATAGGGGACTTAGTGTACTGACTGAGATCAGCTGTGAAGGTATCTGTATCTAATAAGGGTAGTGTATTACAGATGACCTTACTTGCTACCACATATATTTATACCTCAGTCAGAATTATTCTGGAATATTGTGATGACTACGTTGAATGTCTAGGGTATGTATATGATGAAGTGTAAGTCACAACAACAACAGACAGATAAACAATTTAATTTATTCCACCACACGTGAACAACACTGTGTCACTCACACACATTTAACATCTCCTATAAGACTATCTTAAAATGAGGCACTGGGAAATTTTCAATAGATAAATAATGTAATTAATTACTGTTCACTAATATATATATAGTGTCCTGATTCAAATACAAAGTGAACCAGGAATCACAATCAATTTTAATTACAAGTTATATGTACAGAATTTATCAATATGAAATGCATTGTAGTTGACATATTTTTTATTAATATTATCCTATGTCGTGTCAGTTGTGTAGTAGTAATATGAGGTAATACTGGTTTTGTTTTTTCAAGCGATAATGTTTTATGATGTCATCATGACTTCAAGTGTTTGTTTCTGTTGGATTCTTAGTATTGGAGATGTTTCTTTGTTCCGTTCATTAAAACAATCTTAATTTCCCCTCTTATTTCTATACAATGGCATGTTTAAGAATGGGGTTTACAGTAATGTTGAGCTCCGAATGGCCACATGAGGCCTTTAGCAGTGTCGGTGGATGGGGTGGGGCAGGAAAAGACTCCGTCTGCCTCGATTGCTGCCTATCTGTGTTTGCTGGAAGACACCTCAACGGTTTTAGGCTATATGCACCATAATAGAGTATGCTGTCCCGCCTCTCTTGATTACAGCATAAGCTCTGACCAGTGTGCTGCTCAATAAACTGTAGGATCGCACAGTCCCTGAAACATGAAAGGTTGTAACCATCCTATTTTATCAGAACTAATTATATTACTCCTATTTCTACACACTGAGCAACAATACAATAACAAACACTGAGTTCAGAGGGGTAGCCAACTGTCCGCTTCATCTGAAATAATTTACACCAGTATATTCCTCCTAATGATTTACTACGCCTCTGCATTTACCAGCATTATTTCTTTCTAGTCGATAAGTGAAAAGGGTGGTGT